>CM053613.1:54705640-54732867 GCA_028646535.1 Procyon lotor | reverse complement strand
TGATACTTCCCCTGAATGAGCCCACTAGGCCTTTCCTGTCTCAAGAAACAGCAATTGCGGGGCACCTGGGTGGCTCAGTCGTTAAGCGTCTGCCCTCAGTTCAGGTCATGATCCCAGGGTCCTGGGGTCGAGCCCTGCATCGGGCTCTCTGCTCGGCAGGAAGCCTGCTTCTTCTGCTACCATCCCCTCTGCTTGTGTTCCCTCTCTGTGTTTCTCTCTGTCAAATAAAAAAAAAATAAAAAAAATAAATTAAATTAAATTAAATTAAAAAAAAACAACAGCAATTGCATCCTCTTTTCCAACCCCATCATTCAGAAACTCTTGTTGGTCTTACCTTTTAAATATATCCAGAATCTAGTGGCTTCTCCCATCAACTTTGCTACCACCCTGATCTAAGGCCCTACCACCGGATCGTTGCAAAGGCCCCTTCCAGTTTCCGTTTTTGCCCATGTCCCCATTAGCCCAATTTCAACACAGTAGTCCAGTGATCCAATTGCACCCCTCCAATGGCCTGTTGACCTGCGAATGCATTTGAGATCTCCCCCCTGCCATCCCACCACCTCTCTGACCTCATTTCACGCTGCCCTCAATGCAGGTTGCTTGGCTCTATCTATCATCTACTGAATTGCCTCTCTATTGAATGAATTTTTCTCAGGTGCCCACATGGTTTATCCCCTCACCTTCTCCAGAATTTTTATCCCAATATCACTTTCAGAGAGACCCTACCTGGCCACCAAATCTAAAACTGCAATGCCTCTCACTCCAAATGTTTGTTATTCCCTGTTCTTCTTTATTCTCTCTCTAAACACTTATAGATACCAGCATGCTACATATGGGGTATTTCGTATTAAAGATCATTTCATTCCATTTTAAGTTCCAGGAGGGCAGAGTTTGTGTCTGTGGCTTTCACTGGTGTATCCCCAATGGCTTAAAGAGTATCTGAGACAGAGTAGACAAGAAATATTTGTTGAATAAATGACTCACTCAGAGAATACCTATCGTTGGTTGAAGGTAGGTATCTCTTATTGTTAGTAAGGAGTTTCTTGACATTTTTTTTTTTCTAAGTTTTGGATGTTCATTTTTACCAATAACATGTCTTCATTTATTGAGGTTATTGCATACTTTCTTCTACTGGCCACTAGCCTGAAGAATTTACTTATAAATGCCTGGCCATTCCATCATCTTGTATTCTTCAGATAAATGCTACTAACAGTAGATGATCTGCTAAACATGCTTTCAGGTTCAATCTGCTCGTTTTTATTTAAGACCTTCAAAAAAAATTTTCTTTGGCATGTACTATGTTTGTGTGAGTTGTGGATAAGCATATGCTATCTTTATAAAATGATTAGATAGCTTTCCACAAGTTTCTATGCCTTCATACAGTTTGTGTTATAAAAATCTATTACAAAGCATCATTCGTTTCCTCAAAGTTTTAATATTCTAAATGTTTTTGGAGATAATTCTTAGGTAACTTGTCCATTTAGGTCTTGGTTATTAGTGGATTCAAGTTCTCTCTTGTTTTTGAGTCACTGTGATATGACATTTTTGTCAAGCAAAGTCGTCCACTTCACCAAATTTCTAATATGTTACCATGCAATTTTTTCTAGTGTATTTTTCAAATTGTAAACTCTTCTGTGCTCGTTACTACAAACCCCTGTCATTTCAGCTTTTGCTCATTTGGGTTTCTCCCTTTTCTTTATTACAGTTTCCAAAGTACTGGTTTATTGTTTGTTTGTTTTTTCAAAGAAATAGCTCTTGCATTCTATTCTGTTATTCAATTCCCTAATCTTTGCTTGTAGCTTTATTATTTGTCCTAAGAAATATGTAACTCCCTTGTGTGCATTTTAATTTCACTACCTAATCTTACTTCTTTTATTATCCTTCCTCATCTTACCTTCTTTGTCCCACTCTCTTGTCATTATAAATCATCTTCGTCTTATGAGGCATCTTAATAGCTTCTCCCTTCTAGCTTCCTGCTCTTGTTTCACAGAAGTCGTATCTTACCATATCTAACAGAACCAGTGAAAGTTTTCCAAGCACCGGAGGGTGGGGGGTGGGGGTTTCATAATAAGTTACTTCCTGAGTCTTTAGGTCAGTTGTGTCTTTCCCTGTTTTATAAATATGGGGGATTTTGCTTGTGTGTTGTTTGGGTTTCTTATTGTTGTTTTTTCTACATAGGCTAACGTTTGCCTTTGGACAGAAGGCATGGTGGTACCTGACCTCATTCACATCCAGTTAAGTACTAGTGGAATCTTCTTCTCATATTACAGGAGCACAGAGCAATCACGATGTCCTCATCTGCTCTGCTTTACTCACGTGTTCCAGGGGACTAAGATGGGATCGTATCTAAACTCCTACACGCATAACCAATACACAATTGAACCTACAGGCTCAGCTTGTGTTACCGGGAGTATTCTCTCGGTCTCAGCCCCCAGCCACAACACTTTTCTACGAGGCTGATGTGTCTAGGAATCATCTGTTTGTTTATTCCACAAATATTTAGTTATGTGGGCAAAGCGCTGCTTCTAGCATTTGTCTCTCATTTTGTGAGAAGCTATCTTCTGAGGCCTGTTGGTCTAAAACAAGTGATCAGAAATTGTCAGCCGAAGAGGACAGTATTTGCACTACCCCAAAATACTACCCACTTAGAAGACAAGTAGTGACTTAGTTCAGGCTGCTGTAACACATTCATCGTAAACTGGGTGGCTGAAACAGCAAACATTTATTTTCCATAGTACTGGAGGCTGAGAAGTTCAAGAGCAAGGTGCCAGATCCCATGTCTGGCGAAGGCCCTCCTTCTGGGTCTGCAGGTGGCCATCCTTTCTCATCGCAGCGGACATGTAGCAGAGGACAAGCTCTTGTTCTTGTGCATTCTTCTCAGTAAGGGCACTAGACCATTCCTGTGGACTCGACTCTCATGACTTAATTACAACTCAAAGCCCCCATTTCCTAATGCCATTACGTTAGGGGTTAGGATGTTAATATATGAACTTCCCGGGCCGGGAAAGGTGGGGGCGGGGGGCGCAGTGACCCAAACATGCAGTCCGTAACAGATAGAGACATAATTTTCTGGTTGATAAAGACCTGGGTCTCTGATCTAGAATGAAACAGAGAACAGAGGAAGAAGTATGTTCCTCCCTCTGTGAGGCTAGTGGTCTGGCTGTTTCATGAGGTGACACAGGAGTCTGACCACCAGTTATTGGTATCAATCCATCTTCCTCAGTCTTACAGTAACAGATATTAGAACTGCTCCTAGATTCCTGCCATGGGATATCTCATAGACTTTGCTTTCCCAGTGCCTTTTTTTCTTTTAAGGAATAGTCAAATTGTATACTGAAGGCCATTCAGACGGTTCTGAGTATCCCCACTTCCGGAGTCTGGCGTGTTCCCAGGCAAAGGCAGAACCCTCAGGCATATTCTAGCTGCTGGGGCACTGAGGAGGACACCCATGCACCATAGAACCCTGAAACAGTAAAATGAATCAACTAGAAGATCAGCCCCCACAGAAGGAATTCTCAAACCATAAAACCAACACTTCCTGTTATACATCTGCCCAGAGCCTGCTGAGGTCCATTTGGATAACAGGCACAGCATGTGTTTCTAGGAACAGCTGCCTCTCTTTCCCCCTTTGGCAGCCAGGACATTGCAGCTAAAAGGATCTAGCTGCCTTCTAGCTGCTACAAAGTCGGAAGCAGCACAAGGCCTGCAGTACTCCGGCCCATGTGGCGTCACCTGTCAGGGGCGCGCAGGGGACAGTCTGAGAGTCACCAATCACAGACACCGCCCATGGAGACTCTCCAGAGCCCGGACGAGCAGCTGAGGTGTAAGAGAAGCATTTGGAGTCAGTTAGGTCTTACGAGTGAGAAAGAATGAGCTTTGGAGTCTGACAGGCCGTTTTAGCAAGTTAAAACTCTCTCATCATTTTATCTCATAGCTGCTTTACTCATGTGAAGCACGAAGGTAACCAGGGTTATCTCACAGCAATAATGAGAGGACCAAATAAGAGAGTTTATGTTAAATTCCTGGCATATCAAGTAAGCCCTCAAAAGGACAGTTCTGCTCAGGGCGAGGATTAGGATAAAGCCAGGACAAGGACAGGGCATTCTCCCAGGGCCCAAAGTTTAAGAGGCACCAAAACAACCCAGCAACCAAAGTCAATACTATTTTAAAGCAATCTTTTAAAACTTAAAAATAAAAAAACTAAAATTAATGCAAAAATTCTATAATGGACCAAATATCTAAATTTTTAGATTCTCACCCTGTACTCTACCCATTAGTCTCATCCTAATCCCACCCTGTTTTCAGCACAATTTTATTTACAAAATTTGGAACCAGCCAGTGGGCTATGGTTTGTTTTGATTTTTTTTTAAAATATTACATTAAAACAGTATTTATATTGATTACTGAGTTTTAGGTGGAAGCCACCTTAAATTATGCCCCTGAGATGAATTCCTCATTTGCCTAACCCTACTCCAAACTTGGGTTCTGTTAAGTACCGTTTATCAGTAATTTCTTATTTGCTGTTTTCAATCTCAGGGAGAAAATCCACATGTTTTCTCCTTCTTTCCCTAAACTTCTCTCCCCTCTTGTTCTCTAATTAGCACCAAGAATTATTACCAGCATGCCCCTAGCTATATAACATGGCCACATTCATTACATATTAATATAAATATTGCTACAGGGGCGCCTGGGTGGCTCAGTCATTAAGCGTCTGCCTTCAGCTCAGGTCGTCATCCCAGGGTCCTGGGATCGAGCCCCACATTGGGCTGCCTGCTCCGCAGAAAGCCTGCTTCTCCCTCTCCCACTCCCCCTGCTTGTGTCCCTGCTCTCTCTCTCTTTCTCTCTCTCTCTGTGTGTCAAACAGATAAATAAAATCATTAAATAAATAAATAAATAAATTTTAGGATAAAATAAATATGCATATACACACACACACACACACACACACACACACACACAAAATACTACATCTTATTACAAACATGGCCATATTTAAGGAAATGCCCCAAATCTTAATGGCCTTGCCCAAGTTGACTTGAACAGTAGGAGGCCTTAGCTTCTCTAGAGGTTACATACAAAATATTTCCACAGTGTTGAGGGTGCTTACAAGTACAATCGAAATGTCCTCAAGGCCCCAACGTTTTCTAAGTACCAAGTTTAAGGTTACTTTCTCCCTGAAAAGCTATGATAGAGGTGAAAGAAGTCCTACGACAAGTTTTAGGAGAAATACAAACCTGTTAAGTATACCCATCTTCAGGGAATTTAAGGACTGAAGGGTAGGACTGAGAAAGGAGTGTAAGATAATAATCATCCTCCACTGGGTGCATATTGCACGTTAAATCCTTTCACATGTATCATCTCATTTAATCCTTACAAAAAGATTTTGCTGGTAGGTACCGGGGCACAGACTGACGTGCACAATCACCTAGTAACTAGCATTTCTAGGGTCTTTCCTACTTTACCACAATGATTTGTACACAGCGCTTTACATCCTAGGAGGTTTCTTTCAAATACAGTTTCCACTTTGGTCCTTCTGGAACCTTTGAAAATAGCATTCCCATTTTCCACAAGAGGAGACTGGGGTCCACAGAGCTATCAAAAAAAAAAACATTTTCCAGCACCCTATCCTTAACTATTTGGTATTTCTCATCTAGGAATTCTTAATCAAAACCCCTAGCATTGTAAGTAAGTTTATTAAACTATTTCTTATGTAGACTCATGGTACAAACATTATATTCAGCTCTCAAGGTCAAGCTGAAACGTTTCCTTCGGTGCTAGACTGGCATCCTCCATTTACCTTCCAGAGTCACTGTCCACCCTCCCCCACACTTCCCTATCCTGCACCTTACCCTGGAGGCCAGCGGCTATGGATCACACCAACAGGTCCCTCTGGCTTCCTTCTGGATTCAGCTAAGCAGAGAGTCCCAGTAAGAAAACTGAAAAAGAGGGAAAAATGAAATTGGGACTCCATGACTCCCTCCCTGTGAGAGGACTTCAGGCCAGTGGTCCCGCCACAACAGTTCCACTGCCGCTCACTAATTTATTATATATCCCTGTGCCTTCTTAAACTCTCCCCACATCCTTGTGAATAGTCCCTACTGAAATCCTAATTTACATGTGCTCTTTGTTTGGACCCTGACTGACATAGCTCCCCTGTGAACCTCAATACTGTTAGAGTTGCTTTGACAGACCTGAGTTTGAATCCCAACACTTCTGCTCTGTGCCCTGAGAGGGATTCTCAGTTTCTCTGAAGCTCAGATCATCACCCCTGACCACCACTAGGAACATTCACTAGGGATTATTCATTTCTCATCATGTCTTCAAGACATACTTGTTAAGCCTCCATCATGTCCCACACATGAAGAAAAAAAAAGTCTATCTTGCCTTCCCCCAGAATATTCACATTCCAACTGGGATAGGTAGATAGTAGAGGTACACAGGAGTCTCTAAGGGGACCCGCAGCACCAGGCCAAGATGGGAACGGTGAGTTCCTAGAGAAGGGTGCCTCAAGGGCTTCGCAATCTCAACAAGCCCAAATCCACAAACTTAGTCCTCTTCTAAGAGCTCCCTGTCTCAGTGGATGAGTATACCACCACCCCCTCGTGCAAGCCAGAAACCCAGAGCCATCTTTAAGAGCCCCCTCCTCATTCCCCATATGAAACCAATCAGTAATTTTTGTAATTGCCTCTTAAAATATACTTAGAATCTGCTCACTCAGTCTCACCCATAATTTAGAACAAGCTACTGCCAGCACTCACTTGAATTACAATGATTTTTTCCATATATACTTGTCCACAACCCTTTACCCACCAAGTCATCTTCTATGTGGGAGCCACAGTGATCCCTGTAAGATGAAAATCTTAGCAGGTTGGCCTGCAATGGCTTTGATTTCAAATTAAAGAATGATCTCATTAAAAACGTCCACCATCCCTGATGTGGTTTGGCTCTTGCCTTCCTGATCTCAGCCAAGGACATCCTAGCTCATCATCTCCCCACTCTTCTTCCTCCCAACACTCACCTTCTCTCGGACCCCTACCTCACACTCCCCTCCAACTCAGGAGTTGGTTTCCTCTGTCTCTGTTGCCTCCTCTCCTCTTCACTAGGTACTTATCCTTCAGGATCAGTTTCTTGGGGAAGACTTGTCTGATCCAACTCTATCACCCACTGTGTATGGTGTATGGGCCCACATAGAATGGAGTCTCCCTATTGCACAGCACAAGTTTGCCTTTGTCTGCATTCTAATAAAATAATCCTTACTTGCTGAACTTTATGTAAGTATTAGTTATGTGGTCTGAACATCAAACTGTTAGTAACATGAGGACAGGAACTGTGTCTAATTCTGTTCATCAATGTATCCTCAGCACATATTAGAGTGCCTGGTAGGAACTGGGAGTTCAAAAATATTAGTTAATTTTTTTAAAAGATATTATTTATTTGGGGCGCCTGGGTGGCTCAGTGGGTTAAAGCCTCGCCTCTGGCTCAGGTCATGATCTCAGGGTCCTGGGATCGAGTCCCGCATCGGGCTCTCTGCTCTCTTCCTCCCCCTCTCTCTCTGCCTGCCTCACTGCCTATCTGTGATCTCTGTCAAATAAATAAATAAAATCTTTAAAATTAATAATAGAGGCGCCTGGGTGGCTCAGTGGATTAAAGCCTCTGCCTTCGGCTCAGGTGATGATCTCAGGGTCCTGGGATCGAGCCCTACATCGGGTTCTCTGCTCATCGGGGACCCTGCTTCCCCCTCTCTCTCTGCCTGCCTCTCTGACTACTTGTGATCGCTCTCTCCTCTCTGTCAAATAAATAAATAAAATCTTTAAAAAAATTAAATTAAATTAAATTAATAATAAAAAATTAAAAATTTAAAAAAAGATCTTATTTGACACAGAGAGCCTGCATGCACACGACTGCACTAGCAGGGGGGAAGAGCAGAGGCAGAGGGAGAAACAGGCTCCCCACTACAGCAGAAACCCCAATATGGGGCTCAATCCCAGGGCCCCGAGATCATGACCTGAGCCGAAGGCAGATGCTTGACTAAGCCACCCAGATGCCCCAATATTTGTTAAATTTCAGAGCAAAATGCCAGGAAGGAAAAGAAATGGCAGTGGCCCCTCCAGGTTAAAAGGCTCCTGTTTAGCATCAAAATACGTCATTTTAAAGCATTTTGGAGAATATTACATTTTCCCTGTCTTTTGAAGGTATATTAGAAATAACAATATTTACTGAAGGCTCTAAATTTGTATTAGGAACCTCAGTTACTGGATTTTCTTCTGACGCTAGCTGACTTTTGACTTCTGTGCTTCTTAGATTGCTCAGCCTGCAGATTCCTGCTCTCTGCCTTCAAGCTGGCAGTGTCCTTTCTAGCCTGTGTCACTGTGCCTGCCTCCAACAGCCTCTTTCATGTCTTCTCATTTGTTGCTCTGAATCTCCCGCAGACTGGGAAACCAGATAACCAACCCGGGTGTATTGAGTGTGAAGTCAGATTGACACGTTCCAAATGAACCCACAGGGTTCTTCTAAACTAGAGCTAATGACTTCCAGTACCCCCTGCATGCCTAAGGCCAGCCACTCTCATCCCACTTTTGCACAGTTCTTTGCTTCTTTCTCTTTTTTCTCCCCTTAATAGCCTTTATTTGGTAAGATTGGCCTTTTACAGACTTGGCAGCTAATAGAAATTTTCCTTTCCCCCTTAAGTAGAAAACCCATCAAAATGGTAAACCTGACCATCAGGGTTCCCAATGCTCTTACTGTTTTTCACTGTTCTTAGGTACCAAGTAATATATGCAAGAGTTTACTTCTCCCCACGTCTTATCCAGAAGCTCAGAATTGGAGGAGGTTGCTTTTTGGTTTGGGTTTTTTATATTTTTGTTTCGTTTTGTTTTTGGATAAATGGAGTTTTACCCTAAAAAGATGGATACCAAAGATATCAAACAGTCATCTGGAGCATGTGACACTTTTAGCAGGCAGATCAAGCCTGGGTGTCGGTGACAATGACCTTATTTTCTTAGTTATAAAGAACCCTCCTGTCTTTCTATCCAATTAGAATATTAATTACTTGCACCTTGAGTTAAAGGGAAGCTGGGGGTGGGGTGTCAAACTGCTAATTAAAAACTTGGGAATGGTTTTGCTGGCTCTGGAGGGATATCAAAGCCAAGTAAGGGAGTGAGATAGGGAACTACTCAAGTACAGAGCAAATGGGAAAGCAACAGCTCTCAATCCTATCTCCAATCTGAGTGCTTGGCCTTTTCAAGCTTATTTCAATGCTCTAAAAATGCATTAAAGAAAAGCAAGGAAGACGGACTAAACAAAACTTGGAATGACAGAGTTCTTACAAGCTAAGAATCGGGCTCTGATTCGAGGGGCAACTTCTTGAATGCTTCTGAAGACTTGGGCTAACACTTGGCCTTCTCCTCAGCCAGAGCAGCCTTGGTTCTGCTCAATTACCCCACTGAAGCTCACGTGATGTTAATGGCAGGTTAGAACCAAAAGTGAACAAAAATGACAGCACTAGCTGTTCCCTGAAAAAAAAACAGTTATGACCACAGGTTCCTACATGCTAGGAGGAGGCCAAAAGGCACCACTTATTGGGGGCAGGAAAACACTCTGGTGAGAAACTGGGAGGCCAGCAAGAACAGAGTTGGCTGAGTTTGGCCAACAGCTGGCCGAGCAGGGGGCTCAGGATCAGACATACGTACATAAGGGAGGCCCCAATCCTCCTGCACTTATGAAGTAACAGTGACTCGGATTACAGTTTATTGAAGTAATTTCCTACCCAGGTACATTTGTAAACTGTTTTCCACCCACCGGGCTTATTTGTCTCTGTCTCAGAATGGGCTTGAAAACCAGGCTGTTCTAAGAAGTTTGTAACAGGCAAAACAAGGCGTTAGCAGGAACAGGACTGATGGATGAGAAGGGCAGGTGCCCAGGCGTAGAGGAAAGAGCCCCAGACGCAGAGCAGATGCTCTGAACACTAATCTCATTATATCATTCACTAACTAGCTCTGTGACCTTGAACACAGTGGGTCCTGAAGCTTCTGGTCTAGTTTCTTCAACTTTAAGTGGCTGAGTTTGGCCACTTCTAAGGTTACATTCAATGTGCTGGAGCATCTATGATTTTTAGGAATTTTGGACGCCTGAATTCTTATAGTTCATCATGCTATTAGATGTTGGGCAGGACAGCAAAGAATAAAAGAAACCCTGGTCTTAATGGCAGAAAGAACACTAGACTTGAAGTTACAAGTATCGTTTGACTTCTCTAAACCTTGATTTGCACTTCTGAAAAAATGGGTTTAACAATAACGTACTTCACAGGGTTGTTGAGTAGATTAAGCAAAACCATGTGTACCTAAACTATTTCTGGAAATCTTTCAGGAAATCATGCTCCAGGCCCTCAAGGACTTTAGACTAGTTTATTGGGTGAATGGGAGGGGCCGAGACTAACAGAGAACCATAGTTCTCCAACCTCGATATACATGAAATCACCTGGAAATCTTGTTAGAGATGCAGATTCTGGGGTGGAACCCCAGATGCCGTATTTCTAACATGCTCGGAGACAGATGCTACTGATACCTAGTTACATTCTCAGTAGAGAGGCTATCAAACAGCCATGTTTCAAACAAGACACAATACAATAAAGCATGTGCATGATGCATGCCGTGAGTGAAAGCCTTCACTCCTTCCCACCTACCCAAGTCCTACCCTCCCTTCAAGGCCAGTTCAAGCAGTATGGCTCAGACTACCACAGCCCTCTTTCTTTGAAAGGGGTGGGGCAGAATGCTGGAGTCTGGTAACTTTCCCAGGTGACCGAGATATTACATTGGTTTAGCACCAAGCAATACAGAGGTGGTTCTCAGCCCCGGCTGCAGGTTAGCATCAACTGCAGAATTTAAAAAATGTAGAGGCTCAGGCCCTAGGCCAGCTAATATGTTGAAGGCCATTAAAGCAACCCAGGTAGCTCCAATATGAGCCAAGTTTGAGAACTACACACCATACTCAAGTATGTAGTTGCCCCTGAGGGCAGGGACCTCACTAGTAGTTTGGTTTACCGCTCTGTTTCCAGAGCCTGACACAAAACCTGGCATTCAACAAATATGTGTTGAATGAATAAGTCATTAATAATAAATAAATAAACTGAATAATAAGTGAACTACAGTAATGAAAATTTAGCTTCCAGTTATTTCCTCCATCTCTTCCCTGATGCCCAACAAAACCAAGTATTAAAGCATAGGGCTAAAGTTCACTTCTGGAGCAGAGTGCCCGGGTTGGAATCCTGACTCTGCCACTCAACACCCATGCGACCTTAGGCAAGCTTCACCACCTCACTGTCCCTCGGTTGCCTGCTTATGACAATATTACCCACTGTTTAGAGTTTGGCAATAATTAAATGAATGAGGATATGGGAAGCCTGCAGAAAAGTGTCTGGCACATAGTAACCATGTAACGACTGACGACTATGTTTATTCCATCACTGAGCACACAGTGGTTCTAAGAGTCTCACAAGTGGTCAGATCAATGAGCTTTCTCCTGTCACTCAACCAGCTGGTATTTCTTAAACATCATCTCTACTCCACGCACAGGAATTCTGTGACTGTAGATACAGCAGCGAAAGGAGACACAGGATTCTTCTTACATTATTTAAAATATAGTGGGCGAGGTGTACATTGAGCAAGTTATTTCAAAGTGATGAGTAACAGAAAGTTATTTTAAGTGTCCTATTACAAAGGGAAAAGGGCTATGAAGACAGAGAGGGTGAGAAGGCAGCTACAACAGGGGTCTTTAACACTGAAGGTGGGGAAAGACTTCCTAGAGAAGGAGGGAAGCTCAAGCCAATTTGGATGAGCAAAGGGAGAGAGGTTGCAGACAGAGCCTTCCAGGGAAGAACATTCATAAAAGCTCCGAAGCACGGAAGAACAGAGTATGCTTTAGCCACTGAAAGAAGTCATAAGGGAGCTTAGGTTGGGTTTTGAGGCCTGGGTAAGCTTGGAAAGCCAACAAACAAAACAGAGGGAGTAAAAACAGGAAGGTGAAGGTGAACATGGCATTTATTCATTCAGGAAATAGGCAAGATGACATGCTGGAAAATCACGGGAATGTCTGAGAGCCAGAAGGAGGTGTGTCTGATAGGATCAAAGAGAACCTACTAGTCAGCATGTGACGTGGCTCTACAGGAATGGCCATGCCAAACTGTAGCCCTGGAAAGACTGGCAGATGACTTCGACATCTTTAGAAAGGAGACTGCTCCCTTAGTGACAATCTCTATTCCTGCCCTTTCTCTCTCATGATTCCTTCCCCTGCTCTACTAAGGTTCTTTACTAACACATCCCCTCTTTCCTTCTCTTCCAAAAATCACGTAGAGAAGGAAGTATCACATAGAAATTACTGGTATGTCCTAGACGTGAAATCAGAAAGAATTTTGAGGTATAAGCCCCCACCTTTACTAGCTGTAAGACTTGAAGCTTCAGTTTCTTCATCTGTAAAACAGAGTAATAACATTTGTATTAGAGATCTCAGAAAAAGAGAACAAAAAGATATGCATATATGGTGTGTATATGTGTGTAGTGAGAGAAGCAAAAAGATAAAGAGGGTGATTATAAGGAATTGGTTCATGTGATTGTGGGAGCCGGCAAGTCTGAAATCGGCAGGCAGAGAAGACCCAGCAAAGAGTCAACGTTATAGCTGAAATCTGAACGCAGTCAACGAAAGGCCTAAGTCCTCCAACAAATGGGATGAGATCCACCCACAGATGGCAGGTAATCAAAATTATTCAAAATCTACTGAGTAATATGTAAATTATATGTAAATTACATCTAAAAAACAACTCACAGCAACATCTAGACGATTTTTGACCAAACATCTAGCCACCACAGCCTAGCCAAATTGACATAAAACTAACCATCACACTATGCCCTTACCTACACCAAAGATGTTACTTGGATCACAGTGGTTAATACACATGGATAAACATGGGCAATTTCCTTTGTGTCTCTAAAGCTCAGTTTCCTTACCTGTAAATTGCAAGTAAGACTATCTTGCAAATCAGAATGAGAATGAGCTATCATCTCACACCTGTCAGAATGGCTAAAATAAACACAAGACATAATAGGTGTCAGCCAGGATGTGGAGAAAAAGGAACCCTCTTGCACTGTTGGTGGGAATGCAAATTGGTACAACCACTGGGAAAACTGCATGGAGTTTCCTCAAAAAGTTAAAAATAGAACTACCTTATAACCCAGCAATTGTACTACTAGGTATTTATCCAAAGAATACAAAAATACTAATTCAAAGGGATACATGCACTCTGATGTATACAGCATGTATCTACAGCATTATCTACAAGAGCCAAATTATGGAAACAGCCCAAGGGTCCATCAACTGGTGAATAAAGAATATATGGTATGTACATACAATGAATAGCACTCAGCCATCAAAAAGAATGAGAGCTTGCCATTTGCAGTGACATGGATGGAGCTAGGGAGTATTATGCTAAATGAAGTCAGAGAAAAAAAATACCGTATGATTTCACTCATAAGTGGAATTTAAGAAACAAAACAAATGAGCAAAGGGGGAAGAAGAGAGAGAGAGAGGAAACCCGGAAACAGACTCTTAACGACAGAGAACAAACTGATGGTTGTATGTTAACTAACTGGACTTTAAATTAAAAAGAAGAGACTACTTATTGCATAGAGTTGTGATGACACCGGGGCAATCTAAATAAAAACCAAGCACAGCACCCGACACCTAGTAAACTCCCCAGAGTTTGCATCTGTTATTATCTTCATGCTAGTGTTACCTGCACTGAGCACTGGACATTTTCTTACCTGTTAACCTTAGCATATCCTTCCATGCCTACCACTTTCCTCTGTGACTAAATTCTAACCATACCTCAGGAATCAGCATCCACGGGAATCCTCCCTGACACCCTCTGCCCTACATTCTGGATTAGCTGCGCTGTTTTCACGCGTCTGTCACAACACTGAACATGCTTTGTCTTATTCTGTTTGGTTAGCAGGCTTCATCACTAATGTAAATCCTGGAGGTAAAAATGTGACCTTCGTTCCCATGTCCCATCACTTAGCAGAAAGCAGGACACAGAACATCTGATAAAACTGCAAAATGAACAGAAGTGCACAGATCTGCTTATTGCTCATGGGATGAAACGTACATTTGGAGGCACTTTCCCCCCTCAAATTATACCCATTCAGCCTTCCTCACACCTCAATGATGGCCATGAGAACCCCAGCCACGCCTCAGTCTCCGGAAGCACAACTTCTAATATTTATGCTCTATTTAGTGACATCTTTCTTCTGTGTAGTCAAGTAGGAAAAGATGTTCAATATTTACTGAATTGAAATAAACTGATACTGACATAATACGATGTAACAGATTCAGTAGGTAGTTGCTGTAGAGAAGTCAGGCATGGCTTGTTTATACTCACAAGAGGGAATGTTTTGGGGCTGATGGAACTGTTCTGCATCCTAACTGAGGTAATGGTTACATGAATCTACACTTGAATTAAAATTCATAAAACTATATCCCCAAAAGTCGATATTACCGTAGCCTAATAGAAATAGAAAATCAATGTGCGGAAAGTATACACAGTGAGACAGGCTATATAGACAATCGCCAGACAATAGAACTTTTAGGAAAAGCAACAATTTCATAACAATACAATTCTGACATATTACCCCTGAGGCAACCAGGCCAAGAAGCCAGAGCGGGACCATAACCTCTGTAAGCAACTGGCCCAGAATGGTCATGACTTGGTGATGACTGTTCAACTTCCCTACTTTCTATCCCCACTTCCAACTCAGGACCAACCAGCACAGACCAAACCAATCACTAGGGGGCTGTGCCTCCAATTACCCCACACCCAGCATCCCCAGGCCAACGGTCTGCCAACGAGGGCATATCTGAAGCCTTCCCTTTTCTTCTCTGTAATGCTTTCCCACCCTCCTGCCTGCTTGAGTCTCTGTCCAATAGAGTCCTGGGGGCTGACACTTTTGCTATAAGCCGCTCTGAATAAGCAGTTTGATTTTTTTCTTATGTGGACGGTCTTTATTTGCACAACATATTCTATTGTTTGGGATATAAGAGAAGCGCGTGTGCTTGTGTTTGTGTATGCATAGATTGTAATTAAAAGTATATGCATGCACATGAAAACAGAAATGATGTTGCTTCCTAGGCAAGGAATTGATTGGTTGACCAATAGGGGTAATAGACTGATTTTTCTGTGTTCCTTTTTGAACCTTTTGGATGTCCCACCACCACCAACAAATCAATGATCTATATAAAACTAAAAAGTAAAAGTGAAGTTCAGTGAAATATGAAGACTTCCGGATTATAAGAAGTATTTATTATTCAAATTATTCAAATTCATAAATGACCATAAATAGTCTCTAAATGTAAGCAGCTTGATCATTATTATACTTAGAGTAAATCGGGGATAAGGGGTTTGGTGAGTCGTTTCACATCTCTGAGCACCGACCACACCTTAGGGACAGTCCCAGCCTGGGGGCATGGCAGGGAGGATTCACTGTCACTTCATATGTGTGGTTCCTGTTATATCTTAAGTGCATTAGCTGGGCTAGACCAACTGCTTGGTCTAGAAACAGAGCCCAACACTTTTCCTAACTCAGTTACAGTAGATTTTTTTTTTCTGCTCAAGGAACAGAGAAGGTGAATGAGGTCACAGGTGATTCTCCCTCACTCAGTTGCTCAGGAGCACAGACTGACCTCTGTCCTGCCATCTTCAGTGGGGGGCTTCCCTGGGTAGCATCTGTATCCATCTAGCTCAAACAGGAAGGACACGGGGAACACACATGGGAGGCTCTGTGGGCCGTGCCTGGGAACGGGGGCTGTTACTTAGGATTGCCAGATTTAGCAAATGACGGGACAGACACCCTGTATTTTATCTGGTCAAATGTGAATTCCAGATAAATAACACAGTATTCTTTTTAGTATAAGTAGTACATCCTATATAGCGTTTGGTACATATTTATTCTAAAAAATTTTATCTAAAATTCAAATTTGAGTGGGCATCCTGTATCTTACCTGGCAATCCTGGGCCACATTCCATTGGTTAGAATAGAACACAGGCCCACACCAATCAACAAAGGAGGCAAGGAAAGGTGGTTTTGTTGTTTCCCCAGAAGAAGAAAGAGTATGGGTCTTGTTAAGCAACTAGAAGTCTACGCTGCATTAAGATAGAGACAAAATTTAGCTCCCTTCCTTTTCTCTACACTACAGGTGTTACAGGACCTAAAGAAGGAGTAGAAAACAGCAGTTCTTGAGCTTGGGCATGCCTTAGAATCTTCTGGAATGCTAGTTAAAAACCTAAAATCTTTTGTCCCAGCCTTGATCATTCCAAATTCTTTCCAATCTTAGAGCTCAGAATCTCTTTCCTTATCTAGCACCCCACGCAGCTCAATTGCAGGCAATGGAAGCAACATACCTTGAGATCTTAGGAACTCAGACGTCTGTACACGAAAACATTAAGAACTCAACAGCTGGAAATGAGGCAGTTTAAGAGAGGCATAGTTTCCAACCCTAAGTGTGCACGAGGCCACTCACAACTCAAACACCTGCCAAAACTGTCCCCTGGAAGTTCTGCCACTTGCAACAAATCCTTGGTAGACGACAAAAATAAAGTGACAAGAAGACAGACCAACCAGCCTTTGGGTCCCTCGTCAGACAGTCCTCCTCCCTGGGCCACACAGCCAGCCTCTGCAGCGAGGACAGCCAGTGTGGACTCTACTAAGCCATCCCCTTGGACTGATGTGACTCGCAGAACTGACTGCTGTCTCCGGTAGTTTAAAGAACCAGAGACGGTATTTTTTTTTTTTTTTTAACAAATCCTCTTGTAATGGTTGCAATCCCAGCGTTCATTTGTATTCGTTTTGGAAGCTGGCACCCATCGCTTAAGGGACTGGTAATAAAATTGACAAACTGCTGCAGTGGAACTCATGCAGGTGTTATTAACTTTAACTGAATTGATCTCAACTAGATCACTGTCAGAGATGATATGGTAACAATCGATTTTTTTTTTCCAGCTCGAGAGCATTATCAGTTGACTTATTTCCATTTCTCCAGTGCTTTTTTTTTTTTTCTTTTGCTTGAAGGTTTATGGCAGTAATTTTTTCTTCTTGCTTTCTCATTTCAATTTGTAAATAGTATGCTTTTAAGCACAATATTTAGGGAGGAGAGGCAATGCGACTTCAAAAACAACTCATCCAAGCCCATAAATTTGGCAGCTAGGGAATATGCTTAAATAGGCCTTGAGAAAGGAGGTCACTCTCTCTGGACATGGTGCATTTCAACTACGCATTATGGACTCTTATGTCTGCTGTTATGGACAAGCTATGCCCCCCAACTTCAGATGTTGAGGCTCTAGCCCGCAGTGTGACCGTAATTGGAAGAGGTTGTTTTATAGAGGTTATTAAGGTTAAATGAGGTCATAAGGGTGGGCCCTAATGCAGTAGGACTGGTGTCCTTTTCACAAGAAACACCAGGGATACACCACACAGAAAAGGCCAGGTGAGGACACAGTGAGAAAGCAGCCATTGCCATGCCAAGAAGAGAGGCCTCAGGAGAAGCCATACCTGACAACACCTTGAACCTGGACTTCCAACTTCCAAAACTGCAAGAAAATGCATTTCTCTTGTTTAAGTGCCCCACGTCTGTGGTGTTTTCTTAGAATGACCAGGCTGACTAATGCACCCACCTATCCAGAGGACAGTAGTGCTGGGCTATAGGGTTTCCTGATGGGCTTGGGAAGAGCACGGCAGGTCCTCTACCACCATCAAGGTGAACGGAGGCACCACGCTGTGTATTCCAGGCACATACGTCCTGTTCCACATACCTACCACGTGCACCTGCCTCTCCCACTGTGCTCACCTGTATCAGCAGCCAGTGCAAAAACAGAGGCCTTACAAGAAGGATGGAGCATGGAACTCCGGTATGGCCGCCCGTGGCCCTGCAGTTTCCTGGCTCTGTGACTTTGGGCACTGTGACCCTGGGCAGTGAAACGCCATAGACTTCAGTGCTATCACCTGGACCATAGGGAGAACACCACCTGCTTCTGAGAGTTGTTACAATGATCCAATGGAATAATGAATATGAAAGTATTTTGTACAATGTACAAGGTAACAACTAATAACAGGTGGAGGGGCACCTGGGTGGCTTAGTCGTTAAGTGTTTGCCTTCGGCTCAGGTCATGATCCCAGAGTCCTGGGATCAAGTCCCGTGTCGTGGGGGGGGGGGGGTGGTCCCTGCTCAGCGGGAAGCCTGCTTCTCCCTCTTCTACTACCCCTGCTCTTGTGTTCCCTCTGTCAGTCTGTCTCTGTCAAATAAATAAAATCTTAAAAAAAAAACCAGTAATAGGCTGAGTAAAGTTCTAACAGTAGAGTATAATACGAGCCATTCTTTTCATTTGTTATCTCAACTACTTCAGGAATGTATATTTTAAACTTAACACCATCGGGGGTTGGGGGAATCAGCTCTTCTACTGCTAGAAATTATTTTAACAAAACTAGTAAGACAGAGGCTTGCGCCAACAGGATGCATAAATTACAAAGTGACTCCTGAAGATGTAGGAGTAAATTAAGACAAATTATAAATAATTCAAGGTACAAGGAAATGTCAAGAACACTGGTTCCTTAAAGCACAGGCCCTGCACTCAGGAAGGCCTCAGTCTGAGTATGCTTTCCATCTTTCTCTTACAAACGATGTATTATAGGCAGGTTATTTAATCGAGGCCTTACAGGTTTGTTGAGGGTTAAATATACTATATGTATATATGAACTACCACGGTGCTTTCTGTGTAAGAAATGTGCACTATTATTTCCTGTCCTGATTCCACCGACGATTCCTGGTGTGACCTTGAACTCACCCTTCTAGGCCTGTTTTTTCACCTGGATGCTAGGACTTCCTCCTAACATGCTATCATTTAAAAATAATGAACCCTGTGGCTTTATTGAGGTTGATTAATAATTCAGGATTGGTAACTGTGAAATAAAACATACTAATCAGGACTTAAAAAACAAACAAAACAAAAAACCACCAGTGAATTGATTTGAAAATGTTCTCCCTCAGCATATACAGGGTCATGAACAGAAAACCGAGTCTCATGAACCTTTTTCCTCCAGACCAATTTGCCACTGCAGAAATGCACATCATGTACCAACTCTGTGCAGAGCATGGTTCTAGAAGCCGAGAATGCTGCCGAAGCAAGCTCATGCATGGTAACTTATACGGTTTAGAGCATTTGCTGCTGTGCCGTGCAGTGGACTTTAGGATAGATCCACAGAGAGCAAGCTCAGCATCAAGAGAAGGTTAAAGATGCAGAGGTGGATGTCAGGCCCCAATATTTGCGAGGTGGAACAATTCCAGATGAGCACAGCTCCGCTGGCCCAGAGCTGTCAGAAGGAGAGCCAAACCATGTGGGCCTCTCTCCTGGGGAGGCGCTGGGAGAACGCTCCACCCTGACCCCACGGTCCCATGCCAAGTATGCTGACAGAGGTTACCCAAGCTTGTCCTTACTTAACTTCCCTAATCACTTTCCTTCTGAAGCCACAGCCAGGCCAGGAGGTCAGGCAATGAAATCAACCCCGCCCCCCCCCCCGTGTGTCTGTTGGTTTGTTCTTTCTCATCTGTGAAATGAGACCTACCTTCACAGGGTTTTCCTAGAAATAAAATTAGGTAATATATGGTAAAATGCTTATAGAAGCGTCGCAAATACAAATGCTCATCACTGCTGTCGTCATCTGTCCCAGAGCGCTCCACCGCCACGTAAAGCCACCTCCAGCCTGACCCCACAGCAGATGGCTGCCAGAAATATCAATAGCAGCAATTTCTCCAGTCGTTCTTCAAATCCTGCTTAGTGTTCATTATCACCTTTATTGACTTAGCCCAGCTGCAGGCACAAGCCCAGCTCCATCACTCTGTCACCAGGATTCGGTGGGGCAGTTTGTGGTTTCCCAAGGAGGAAGGATGCTGGGGCAGGAATGCAGGTATGATTCAACAGCACAGCCTGAGGGCACCCTCCTCCCCTCATGTCCTCTGTCCTGGCGGGGGGGGGGGGGCACAGAGCAGGGGCAGGGCTGTTCCTTTCTGATCCTGGCGTCAGGAGGGCCCGCAACGCTGGAGTCTATGTTCCGCAGGGCCTGTCATCACTTCAGTGTGAGCCCTTTACAGAAGCAATGCGACACAGTGAGAATAACAGTAATAACGCCCTCTGTTGGCTGGGGGGGCCCTATGTTCCAGTCTCTCTGCAGGGGCTTTAAAATTGCCTAGATTCGAACACCAGCTTTTCCCATTCCAAACTGTGTGGCCTTGAGGATGTTACTTAACCTTTCTGTGCCTCAGTTGCCTCATCTGTAAAACTTCTGTACTATTTGCAGAATTATATAAATATACAGCATATAAAATGAACATACATGGAAATATGTAAAGTATAAATATGGAAAATATATACTATATAATATATAAAACTATATAAATCTACAAGACAACCTATGTGTTCTATGTGTCATATTAATTATTAGTTATATTGTCACTACCATTATCATCATTATTGTAACTCTCCTATATTCATTTCGTGTTACAGCTCTAACAAATTACCACAAAATTTGTGGCTTAAAATAACACAGGCTTATTAGGTTACATTTCTGGAGGGCAGAGTTTCTGACATTGCGGCACCAGCAGAGCTGGGCTCGTTCAGGAGCCTCCAGGGGCGGATGTGCTTCCTGTCCTTTTTCAGGTTCCTGGGGCACCCCCATTCCTTGGCTCATGCCCCTCTCCATGCACCCGGCCAGCCTCTGCTTCCACGGTCCCTGCTCCTCGACTCCGGTCCTCCCACTCTATTACAAGGACGCCTGTGATTTCATTAAGCCTGACACCGTCACCTAGGATGACATCCCCATCTCAAGAGCCTTAACTCCATCACGCCTGCAAGGAAAGGCAACATATTCACAGGTTCTGAGAATTAGCACGGAGACATCCTTGAGGGGCCACGATTCGGGCCTCCCCCAGCTCCCAAGAGTGAAATATTTGCAAGGGGATTTTACAGGAAGGAGCTGCATTTTACTCCTGTAAAATGCAGCTTTACTGACTTTTTTAGGAATCTTGGAGGAACTGCAAAAAGCTAAAGATGCTCAAAGTGGGTTCCAGACAGAGGTCATTTTTTTTTTTTTTTCATTACAAAAACCCATATTCTTTGCACTAGCTGCTCCTAGACATGGAAATGGAAGTTCTGAGCTGGTGTCTCAGCTCTGCTCCAAGCTGCCCGATGGCTCAGGGCCACTAAGAGATGCCAAGGAGAGTATGGCTTTGGAGTGGATTTAAACTGTTTCCCAAGTACAAGGCATCCCTGCCCCTTGTGTGGGGGTCCAGTGGGGAAACCAGGGTCCAGGGAGCAGAAGAACTTGCAGAAGGACACCTAGTAAGGAAACGGTAGAGCCAAGATTTCACCCCAGATCTGCTTGACTCCAAAGAAAACAAAAGCCACATTCAGTGAAAATTATAGTTTAAAGAGTCATGGCAAAAGAAATGTGCTTTTGTGAATCTCAGCTGGAATATATATGGTGCAACCTTTTCATACTCTCATGTACATAACCTTTCAAGTACAAAGCATAAAGTGCTTCTATTCAGTCTTGTACTTTATGCACTACAACCTTTATACTTTCAACATGGACACGTTTGGGGTTGAGAAGCTGGGACTGACATCTGAACACAGAAGAAAAGGTTATGGCCCTCTGGTGAAGAAAGGGGAAGGTCGATAGAGGACATGCTCGGAAACTTGAGTACTGTGATCCCCTCGTATAAGCAGAACCCCGACTGGTTCACCCACTTCTCGCAGAAAGGACAAGAAAACACCTTATAGAATAAGAGGAAGACGTTTAGGACCAATTAAATCAGGCTCTTCCCACTGTGCATGGTGGATGGCAGACTTAAAGAATGTGTTTCTCTCCTCTTGCCCTCGTTAGTCATACAGATTGAAAATCAAAGTATATCTGAATGGGGATGGGTTGTCAAATGAATTAAGAGCATTGGCTGACTCCTAGAAGGAACTGAGCGCAGCCTTGCCCGTAAGGTTGGCCTCCAAGGGGCATGGGATGGGAGGGTTTGGATCATGGATCAAATCTCCACTCTGCTTTGTTATACTGAACGAATTTCTTTTTTTATTTTATTCATCCGGTACCATTCACAAGTGCCCTCCTTAATCCCCGTCACCTATTTCACCCATCCCCCATGGACCCCCACCTCTGGTAACCAGAGGTTTGTTCCTTGTAGTTAAAAGTTTGTTTTTTGGTTTGTCTTTTTTCCCCCTCTTTGCTCATTCATTTTTTTTCTTAAGTTCCACATATGAGTGAAATCACATGGTATTTGTCTTTCTCTGATTTATTTCACTTAGGATTATACTCTCTAGTTCCATCCAGGTTTTTGCAAATGGCAAGATTTCTCTTTTTTTTATGCCTGAGTAATATTCTACTGTGCACACACACACACATACACACACACATCTTCGTTAACCATTCATCAATTGATGGACACCTGGCTGCTTCCACATCTTGGCTGTTACAAATAATGCTGCTATAAATGTTGGGGTGCATATATTCTTTTGAATTAGTGATTTGGGGTAAATGCCCAGAAGTGCAATCACTGGATCCTAGGGTGGCTCTATTTTTAACTTTTTGAGGAGCCACCATACTCTCTTCCAGAGTGGCTGCACCAGCTTGCATTCCCACCAACAGTGCAGGAAGGTGCCCCTTTCTCCACATCCTCGCCAACCCACACTGTTTCTTGTGTTGATTTTAGCCACTATGATAGGTGCGAGGTGACTTCTCATGGTGGTTTTGATTTGCATTTCCCTGAAGATGAGTGACGTCGAGCATCTTTTCATGTGTCTCCTGGCCATCTGCATTACTCCTTTAGAGAAATGTCTGTCCATGTCTGCTGGCCATTTTTTTAATTGGGATTACCTGGTTTTTGGTGATGAGTTGTATCAGTTTTTTTCTATATTTTGGGTACTAACCCTTTATGAGTTAGGTCATGTGTAAATACCTTCTCCCATTCAGTAGGCTGCCTTTTAGTTTTGTTTATCTTTTCTTTCACTATGCAAAAACTTTTTATTTTGATGTCATCCCAATAGTTTATTTTCACTTTAGTTTCCCTTGTCTCAGGAAACACATCTAGAAAAAAACTGCCACAGTTAATGTCAAAGAAGTTACTGCCTGTGATCTCTTCTAGGACTTTTGTGGTTTCAGCTTTCACACTGAGGTGTTAGATATGGTTTGGATTTATGTTTGTGTACGTTTAAGAAAGCAGTTCAGTTCCATTCTTCTGCCTGTGGCTGTCCAATTCTCCCAGCGCCATTTGTTGAAGAGACTCTCTTTTTACAATTGGATATTCTTTCCTGCTCTGTCAAAGATTAATGGGCCATATAATTGTGGGTGTATTTTGTGGATTTTCTATTCTGTGCTACTGTGCCTGTTTTTGTGCCAGTACCATACTGTTTTGATTATTACAGCTTTTTAATATAACTTAAAGTCCAGAATTTTGATGTCTCCAGCTTTGCTTTGTTTTTTCTTTTTGATTTTCAAGATTGCTTTGCTTATTCACAGTGGGTATTCTGTGGCTCCATACAAATTTTAGGACTGTTTTGTCCTAGCTCTGTGAAAATTGCTGTTGGTATTTTGATAGGGATTGCATTAAATTTCACTGGATGAATTCTTAACTTCACTGAGCCCCCACTCTTCATCTAAAAACAATGATGTATACTCTTCGGGGGTTTTTAGGAGAAAAAAAATGAAAAATCATCTGTAAAGCACTTAGCAGAGTGGCTAATATATCACATGCACTGAAGAGATGATGGCATATGTTAATGGACATATGCCATTATGTTAATGGACATATGCCCACATTATAACTCAGGGACCTCTGACCAACCCTGGCATTCCTATTACAAAATGTAAACTCAGCAGAATACATAACAAGAAGTTTCTAGGAGCTTATTCCCAAAACTATTCAAGTAAGAGAAAAATAGAAAAATATACCAAAATGATGATGGTTAACATTTATTAAGCATCTGTGGTGTTCCAGGTACTCTTTAGGTATTTTACATATATTAATATTTTAATCCTTATATAACCATGAATATAGATTTAATATCAACCTATTTTAGAGGTAATACAAGTAAGGAACAGAGTTCACAATGCTAGGAAATGTGAGGGCCAGGATATCAACTCAGGCAGTGTGGTTCCACAGCCTATGTATTTTACAACTACACTAAGGTGGCCATATAGTCTGCCATACAGTCCAGGTCTTTTAGCAAGGAAAGCAAGCAGAAATCCGGAGTGTCCAGGCTAGCCACGCCATCCTGGCATACTGGCTCTACTGTCCATGTAATAGCCTTCAAGAGCATAAATAGATTTTAGTCATCATCCTCTGCTTGTGTATATTGGGGAAATTTTAATGCCTGTCTCATGGCAGGAACTCAATAAATTTATGTTGAATGAATAATGAGTGAGTGAATGAATTGAATAACTTGTCAAAAGGCTAAAGTATCATTTTCTATTATTCTTACGATGTGATTGCATAGCATGGCAATATCTGGGTCGAAGTTGTACGAGCATCTTCCTCTACTTTCTTTCATAGGATGGACAGTGACTATTAATTGCTTCAGGATTCATTCCAGAGGTAAAGCAACTTAATGGGGTGAATAGGGAAAAGATCTGAGAGCAACGCATTGTTGGACAGACAACTGAAACACTGTGTCTGCAGGAGAGAGTCAGGACAAAAGACTGACCTCTGTCTCCCTGGCAATTACTGTATAAGAAACAAATCATATCTAGTCTCTCTATATTCCATATTGCCCCAGGACATCAGCGAATGTTTTGCATATTTTTTCTTCTCAGGTAGTACCAGCAGGTGCCTCTGGAAAATAAAACAGTACCTAATACTCATGGTGCTCACTGTACGCCAAGTATGGGTCTCAACCACTTTACACAGATGAATCTTTACCACTACCTCTAAAGCAGCCACTACTGTTAACTATTTTACAGAGTAGGAAATATGCACTGCTAATAACTGCCAGGGCTGGGTATTACACTGAGAAATTATTAATTCAATAGCTCCAGAGTCCTTCCTCCTCACTACTGCGCTCTGCTGTCTCCTTATGCTGACGCGAATCATCAGCTCTGTTAAGAGAAGGATCCAAATACATGGAGGAGGGGGAGAAAGAAGAGTTACAGAGAAGAATTACTCACTAAAAAAGAGACAGGAAGCTCTAAGGAGAGAGAACATAACAGTTGTGGAAAGATAGATGGGTGTTACTAGCCTTGTGGGCTGGTTACAGAGAGTGTTCCCTGATATTGAGAGAGTGAGAAACCAGTAAAATTTTGGAGAACAGCTATTTCTTAGGTGGAAGATTTTGAGGATATCAGCAATGAAAAGAAAGAATCTGAAAGTTATTTTCCTGTGTACTAAGAATATATACTTCATTACCACCCTAAAAATTAGAAGGGATTTTTAAGAGGCCTAGGAAAGTTTTTAATATATTCAAACTGTGTGTTTTCATAGAATGTCTGTTTAAATTGACACAAATTTATCCCATTTGGGTTTCACATATAGTATCCCATCTTGTCTGTACAATGGGACTATGAGGTAGATACTACTAATGCCATACTGTAGATGAAGAAACTATGGATCAGAGAAGTGAAGTAATTTGCTTAAGGTCACACAGAAAGTAAACACCAGAGCTAGGATTTGAACTTAGGTCTGACTCCAAAAAGCCCTATTCTCACAATGCACACTAAATTGGTTTGTTCCTCCTGTGACAAGACCAAAGTTCACAGAGACAGAGAAAGATCTAGAACATCAATTTTCATTCAACTTTAATTCTAGTGACATCATACCTTCCCTTATTGCCTACATCTCCTCCAAAATACATACTATGTACACTCTCAGGATATTTCACACATAGAAAGACGGAAAATTCTAGACTGGAAGAATATGATAATTTCCAAAAGAATCCCTTTCAAATGTTACTGATGTTTGACCTTGAACCTCACCTATTTCAAATATGAAGATACATGAAATAAGATCTATCTGCCCATATTACATACACATATATATGTCCATACATATATGTAATAAGCCATTCTTTGACCTTGTGGTGAAATGGAAGACCATATACTATATCGGTTAACAGCTCTGACTTTGGTGGGAGACACATTTGGATGTAATACCAGTCTGCCTTTCAGTATCTAAGTGAACATGGACATTTAATTCAACTACTCTGTTTCTCAACTTTCTCTTCAGTAAAATAAGGGTAGTTATTCCTCCTTATAGTGTTGTGCTGATTAAATAATATATGTATGCCACTTAGCACAGGCCTGGCACCATAGTAAGCATAAACTAAAGGATTGTTTTTATTACTTCAAATGAAACCTTTCTGTTACTAGAATTAAGTTATCAAAATTAATTGAGCTTTGGGACATATGGGTGGCTCAGTCAGTTAAGCATCTGCCTTCAGCTCAGGTCATGATCTCAGGGTCCTGGGACCGAGTCCCATGTTGGGCTCCCTGCTTCTCCTTCTGCCTGCCACTCCCCCTGGCCAGTGCTCTAACAAATAAATAAAATCTTTAAAAAAAAAAAAACAAAACACTGAGCTCTTCTCAGTACCAATCACAGACAGCAATGGCCAAAACCACTGGTCTTAGCATGTAAAAGACCATGAATCATATGGTCATAAAGTCACTCATCTATGCTAATGGTACACATGGATAAGTCATTTCCTTTCCTGAGCCTTCATTTTTTTAAATCAATGATATTTGATTGAATCAAATATTATGAGTAAAGCAATAGTTTCTGTGTTCAGTTCTGACATTACAATGCCAGTTCCAATGTCAATAGCACTCTCTTTCAACCTTAAGGACAGTGATTCTTGATAAAAAGTCTTCAATTGTAGGGTCACAGGTTGACTCTATTTTTAATTGCTACAGGAATCTCCACACTGTTTTCCAAAGTGACTGCACCAACTTGCATTCCCACCAACAGTTTAAGAGTGAAATAAGTCAAGCAGAGAGTCATTTATCATATGGTTTCACTTAACATGTGGAGCATAAGGAAAAACACAGAGGACACTGGGAGAAGGAAAGGAAGGGTAAATTGAGGGAAACTGAAGGGGGAGATGAACCATGGGAGACCATGGACTCTCAGAAACAAACTGAGGGTTT
>CM053613.1:54670008-54705140 GCA_028646535.1 Procyon lotor | reverse complement strand
TTTGATCCATTTTGAGTCTATTTTTGTGTGCGGTGTAAGGAAATGGTCCATTTTCATTCTTCTGCATGTGGCTGTCCAGTTTTCCCAACACCATTTGTTGAAGAGACTGTCTTTTTTCCATTGGATATTTTTTCCTGCCTTGTCGAAGATTAGTTGACCATAGAGTTGGGGGCTCTCTATTCTGTTCCATTGATCTATGTGTCTGTTTTTGTGCCAGTACCACACTGTCTTGATGATTATAGCTTTTTTTTTTTAAAGATTTTATTTATTTATTTGACAGAGAGAGAGATCACAAGTAGGCAGAGAGGCAAGCAGAGGGAGGGGGGAAGCAGGCTCCCTGCCGAGCAAAGAGCCTGATGCGGGGCTTGATCAAAGGACCCTGAGATCATGACCTGAGCTGAAGGCAGAGGCTTTAACCCACTGAGCCACCCAGGTGCCCCTGATTATAGCTTTTTAATAAAGCTTGAAGTCTGGAATTGTGATGCCGCCAACTTTGGTTTTCTTTTTCAGCATTCCTCTGGCTATTCGTGGTCTTTTCTGGTTCCATATAAATTTTAGGATTATTCCATTTCTTTGAAATAAATTGATGGCATTTTGATAGGGATTGCATTAAATGTGTAAATTGTTTTAGGTAGAATAGACATTTTCACAATATTTGTTCTTCCAATCCATGAGCATGGAACATTTTTCCATTTCTTTGTGTCTTCCTCAATTTCTTTCATGAGCACTTCGTAGTTTTCTGAGAGTTTGAGACGTTCTTTATAGATTTTGGATACTAGCCCTTTATCTGATATGTCATTTGCGAATATCTTCTCCCATTCTGTCAGTTGTCTTTTGGTTTTGTTGACTGTTTCCTTTGCTGTGCAAAAGCTATTTGTGGTCTTTTCTGGTTCTGGAAATGTAGAAAATCTTAATGAAGTGATTTAAAGGCACCTGAATGGCTCAGTTGGTTAAGTATCCGACTCTTGGTTTTGGCTCAGGTCATGATCTCAGGTTCCTAGGATTGAGCCCAACATCAGGCTTTGCACTCAGTGAGGAGTCTGCTTGAGATTCCCTCCCTCTGCTCCTCCCCCCACTCATTTGTGTGCACTCTCTCTCCCTCCGATAAATAAATCTCAAAAAAAAAAAAAAAAAAAAAAAGGCAACTAAAATGGAGCCTTCAGTGGGAAGATGGAGGAGGAAGAGCTGGTAAAAGGGAAAGTCTTGGGGCCCTGATACACAGGGTGTTTCCTCTGTAACTTGTGCAGCTTGTTTGGAAGGGTGTTCTTGCTGAGCACCCTCTGTGGCTAAGGTGGTTAAAATGTAATGGAAGTGAAAATATGTGCTTTATTGACCTGTCCCCTATTTGGGGTGTGATGGGGCAGTTGACATCAATCCCTTGAATCTTGGTGGTGCCAAGGCTTGCAGACCCACGGTGGGCCTTAGACTCTTCTGGAATGACTGGCACAGTCAGGTACTCTGTGCTCAAGCATCAGTTTCAGGGCCACTAAAAGGAGAATAGTCAGAAGTAAGAAGATAAGATTAGAGGCTCAGCTCCCTCATTAATTACATATGTGATGTTGGGGAAATGCTGCGTTCAGCTTCCTAATTACTGAAATGGACTGAAGAATAAATTATCTACCTAATGTAAGACTCAAATGAGATGATTTCTGTGAAATGTCCCATAAGCCACGAATTGTCCTATAAAGTTTGCTATCTCTGTTTGCAAACAAGTAGATATCACTCACTCTAGGGTAGGGTGTGGAGTGAGGGTGTTTCATTACAAATTATATTTCTTTTAAAATATGAAGTTATATCCACTAGTAAATAAGCAATTAAATCCATTCTAAAACAGTTTCTTTTAGATGACCCTACACTGTGCCCTAAAGTCTTGTCCAAGTGGTCTCAGCAGAATTATTTGCAAAAAGTTTGGACCGATTTGTCAGATCTGCATCATTTCTATTTTGTTGGAGTATAATTTATCTTTATGTATTCCCACGTCTTTCTTGGTTTTATTCAAGTTGGTCAGCTATTAAAAATGGGCTTCTCTGAGATTGCTCCTTCAAGACCTATCAAAGAAGAGCTGAAGAACATCACAGAGCAAACATTAGACTCTGAGG
This sequence comes from Procyon lotor, assembly GCA_028646535.1. Classification (NCBI taxonomy): domain Eukaryota; kingdom Metazoa; phylum Chordata; class Mammalia; order Carnivora; family Procyonidae; genus Procyon; species Procyon lotor. The sequence continues at coordinate 54,703,041 of CM053613.1, read as the reverse complement.
TAGAGGACAATGAGCTTTCTCCCCTACCTAGGTTTCTAGTTGTCTCTGGCGGGCCAATTAAAAGTTGATCAAAGCAATAAGAAAGAAAAATAGAGGTGGAAGAGGGAGAGCTGGGGGCGGGGGTTAGGTAGCTCTTAGTCATAAACTGAACTAGTTATGTTTGGGAGTTCTTCCAAACAAGGCATTTAAAATGGAGAGCTTGAGGAAGCTCAGAAAGAAGTTCATTGCAGTAATACAGAATGAAAATGCCTGGCTTAGTAAAGTGAGAAATGTCTGGTGCATCGGGTAACTGAATATGAAATCTTCAAGAAGCTATAAAGACTGATTTAATTGTGTCTCTAGTGTTAAGGGAAATAACTTATTGATGCAGCAGGTTTTGTAACTTGAGCTGATTCTACAAGCTGGGTCTAAAATGTTAGAAACCAGACAAGAGTGTGAAGACTAATTAATAAGCTAGACGGATCCCTAAGGTGTTGTCTGGGTCTTTGCAGAGTTCCTAGGGAAGTTTGAAAATGTGTGAAGTTCTTGGCTTACTGGTCATTAAAGTATTGAAAGCACTCTGTCCAAGTCAGCTTTGCATTGGTGTGAGAAGGCCAGACCAGTTGGAACAAGTTTGCCTCCTCTGCTTTTTTTCTGATTGACAGGTGGGCAGATGTGTGAATGTGAATGCATAAACCACCCTGACAGCTACTGTAAAGGAAGAGTTGCTTATGATGGTAAAATATTTGTAGTGAGCAAGCTTCTTTGCCTGTTACGTAGCAAGTGGCTGTATAATGCCCGTGCTGTGGCTGGCGTGTTGGCTCACGGAAGCCACGTGCTCAGACGGCATGGGATGCTATGCAGTTGGGTTATAAATGCTCTCATAGGAACTATTTCCAGGCAAGGTTCAGTTGAGGATGCATATGGGGATATCCTTAATAATTATTAAAGTCTTAGCTTTAACAGATCCAAAAGTGTCGGGCCTTGGGACGGGGCAGAAGGGCTCAGTGGCTGTTTCTGAGTCTTAGTTTCCAATGCTTGAGCACGAGCTTTGGCTAGTGATGGCTGCTATGTGAGTGGAGCATCCAGTATATGATGGATCTGTCATTTGAGAATAAGAGGGCTAATAATAGTAATCACTAAAGTAATAAAATCTCCCCTCCGGCTAATGTACAGTGGAGCTGCAGCTTCCTGAATCCCTCTCCTAAGATGAAACTACAAGTTGAGAGCAGTGACCTCTCTGCTCTGCCATAAGCCTCGCACTTTCCCTCCAGTGCCTCCGTGTGCACCACTCCTCCTTTGCTTCCTCGTGTGAACCCCTTTCCAGACCCCAGAAGTGAATCTTTGTCATTCTTTTGGTGTGTCCAGAAACCTCAAATATGCCTCCTCTTCTTGAGATATTGTCTATTCCGCCATGTCTCAGATTCAGAAAATGGGCTTTCCTCCTTTCTCTTGGATGAGTCCCAGGCTCCCCCTGTCAAATGCACTTATCCGCCTCAGAATTGGCAACTGGAGCTTCTGAGGAGACAGCAGGTGCCTCTATATCCAGAGGCAGCCGTGGATCAGCTCGTGAGGCCAGGGACTGGATCTCTGCCCAGAGGTGGTGGCAGCAGTGTCTCTGCTGGTGCAGTTCCATGATGAGATTTGGGGTGTTATTCCTGGCTGCACAGTCTCCAGAAAACCTGCGAGCTTTCCTCTGATAAATGTATTTGCTGCTAAAAATAGCCAAATACACTTGGTTATTTCCCGCTAAGAATTCAGTGCAGAGAGGTCATCTCTGTGAAGCTGTCCCTGGCTCTTGTAGAATGACTTTATCCTCCATCTCTATCCCCCTGACTCCCCAGGGGCTCCCGTAGCTTTATTCAGCACAGGACGGGATCGTCCCTTGTCTCGGAGTCTGTGCTCCCCTTCTCCCATCCCCGGCCAAGCACCCAGTGCGTGGTCATGCCTCTGTAAATGTGTATGAGTGAAGTCATGGTCCCATCCAGCTCCACCTGTCTTGTTGGGAGACCGTCGGTAGTGCTCGGCAAATCATCTTGCACACTCCTTGCATGGTGCAACTGTGAAGGAACCTTCTGAGAAACGTGCCTCCTGCCTTGAGGAGCATTTCTTGTTTAGAAGTCACACCTGCTCTGACTGATTCTAGGTTCTCTCTTGGTCCCCAGATGTGCTAGCTCACACTTCATGTGTTTCTTTCCTTTTACTCCTTCCAGACAGGCCAGCTGCTGTACTCCCCCTTGTAACTGCCTGAATGAACTTGTTGAATCCTGTGTGTGTCCATTTTTAACCGGTAGTAGTAACATGGTGTCAGCTGAGGCCTAGGATGTTGGAGTAAAGAGATGAGTATATTTAACCTCATCTTGTTGATGCCCCCACGTGCCCTCACATGCAGGTGTGGGATTGCTGCCTGGTCTGTGAGCAGCCTTGCAAGCAGCTCCTTGGTTTCCCCATCTCTGTAGGCACAGAGACTTCATTCACTACTGACCCTTGCTCTGTAATGATATCACACCATTTTGTGGGGTACAAGATCTGCTGTCTCCATCATCCACCCAGACTCAACCATACTTCCTCACCTCATGAACATCTTTTTTTTTTTTTTTTTTTAAATCTTCTCTTCCTTTTGGCAACTTTATACCATAACAATAGTTTCATATACTTAGGAGCAAAAAAAATAAATAAAATCAAGGAGGGGAGTGCATCTGTGTATGACCAAAGGCCTCTGTAACAAGCTGTGATCCTTTCTTCATTGTTTTAAATATCTCTGCAATCTGGGCAGTCCAAAGAGTCAACAAAAAAAGGAAGCAGGGGGAGCATCCGGAGGAAATGGTACAGCTTCACCTTACTGTCCCCTCTTAATTAATTTCAAGGTGAAACACAAAGGGACCATGAAAAGGTGGAAGGAAAATGAGACATTTCAAGCCTGTTCTATTTTTGCTTCCTGAACTCAATATATCTTCAAATTGGAAAGCAGAAGCCAGGTGTTAGCATGGTATTAGCCTGGGGAGATGTGACAGTGGAGGTCAGGCAGTAAAAGGGCACTAAAGTATGCATATTGCATGAGGGATTAATTGCCAGGAGCATGTGAAAAGAATTATGGCAGCTAATATCCAGAGCATGAGCAAAGACTGACATGGGAAAATCGTTACATATCTGCAGATGTAGGAGGGTTCTGAGGCAATGGATTAAAAAAGAGATTAGCTTTTTTCTTCATAAATAATAGAAGATGTATTGGGGAGAAATCACCAGAGATGAGCTAAATCGTATAGTTTAAGTATTTTCAAGTTTAATTTCTGAACAGTGTTCATTGTAATTGAGACTCAGTTTAAAAAAATATTAATAGGAAGGGAGGGGGGCCCCCTGTGGTGTTTCCTGACTTTGTGGCACACCTTCCAAACAAGCTCACTTATTTTGTAAATCTGTAGCTATTCTGCTGGATAGTGAAGATCCAAGTTTATCATCCAGAGCCCGAGGCACTATTAGATCCTAAGCACTAAATGGGAATTCAATTATGTTCTCTCTATCCTATTTACTAAAGCAGAAAATTGGAATCATTAGTCTTTGAGCAGCATTTCTTACTTGTGGCTAGGGAGAGGGCAGGGTCCTTCCTTTCCTCGGGAGAACGAATCGCTCTCCCAGGGGGTATGTGAAAATACATATATAACATTATACAAATTTTAGAATTGAAATGTCACAAAAAGCCGTTATTTTTGTAATGTAAACTACATCAGAAGAGCTAAAGGAAACTTGGCTGATGAGAGCATATAGAAAATAAAATTTCATTTCTCAGTGATGACATCATGAAACAAAGAAGCAGAAGCTCTGTAAAAAAAAAAGATTTTTACATTCATTACATTCATCAAGAAAGAGCAAAGTTGAAAAAACATTGAGAAGCATGGTTCTAGAATAGGGTGACATTCAGCATGTCCCATGATGAGGATCCCATGCTTACCATTCACTTAACTGGAAAATTCAACCTAATAGAGACTTGGATTAACAGAAGATCACCTGTTACCCTTTTGATGTCTGTGTGTGTGTTATACATACATATTTATTATTGTTGTTGTTTTTATTTCTTTGCGTTAACTGTTCTTGTTAGCATATAGACCTGACCTTCATGTAATGGTTTGTTTAAAGCCAGAGGGGTTCTTCATGGCGCTGTGGAGTTCTTCCTTTGCTGGAGGCAGTTTGCTGGTACAGAAGAAAGAGAAATTATTGAGAACAGATGTCTCTTTTAATTTGATTCTTAGCAAAATAGGGTAATAGAGTGCCCACTAATGCATGGAATCTGTTAGAACTATTCTCTCGCTTTGCTTGGAGGAAGTACGCAAGTAAGAAATGTCTTTTCTTTCATCTTTTCATTTCTCACTAAGCTTGTTAGGAGAAGAAATGACATTAAGGAATTCTGTGTGAGTGTTAAATTTGTTCCTGCTTCCAAATCTAGCCCTGTTTAGAGTTTAAAAACCCCTATAGGAATCTGAGAAAAGGAAGAAAGGGATTTAAGCTGTGTAATTATCAGCTTGAAAAATAGTATATTTTCCTTAAAACTCCAAGATCTCATGCTAAAATTAAAATGTAGAATTCCTAATACATGGTTTAATCCTTGAAGATTTTTTTTATCAGCTAAGCTTGCAGGCACCATGTTACAGTAGCTTAAGATTCGTACTTTTCTCTTTTGCTTTTTTTTTTTTTAATTTCAAGAGTGTGCTTTTAGTAAAAATACTTCCTAAATGTCCTCTTGATGATTAGATTTGCTGTATTTGGCAGAACTGGGTCCTCTGTGCATGTAGGAAGACAGGGAATCCTTCCATTAAATGTAGCAGGCACCCGATGATTTGGCAGGCTCTGTGCTCATTGTTGGTTTTTTAACGGAAAGAGAATTAGGAGAGATACAGAAGAGGCCAAAGATAACAATAAAGAAACGAAATGATCTGGATTCCAATGTTGAGGCCAAAAATTATATGGCTTATGTCTTTGGAAGAGAACAAGAGGCTCAAGTCAGCATATGAGGCTCTGGACCAGTATTTGTCACAAGCATGCTGAAAGATGCTAATAACCTTTTCATGAAAAATGTTCACTTTGATGACTAGTTAAGTTGTTATTAACCATCCTGGCCTAGAAATGGCTTCTAGGAATATTTCTAATACTTGCTATGTGAAGCATTATAACATTAAGATGCAGAGCTAGATGTCACATCACAGTGTGAATGTGTTCTATTTTACCTGGCCCCAGAATTGTATGGGCAGGGCTTATTGGAAGGAGCCGGAAGCTTGTCTGTGGAATGTTCTTTTCACCCTCAGGCATGTAACATTGTGAGTAGAGAATTCAGCTCACAATTATGCCTATTCAAAACCATCAATAGTAATAATAATAAATCAATATTTGATCACCCATGCTAGAAAAGGGGCTCTTTCCATTTTACCTACAAAGAATGATACTCAAAATTGTCATATGACGAGGCAATCAGAGTAACCAGCAAAAAAAAAAAAAACAAAAAAAGGTATGAAGGAATGAAGGAAGTGTTGTAGAACTGGATCCTAGATCTGGCAGTAATTTAGTAAATAGATGCTATTTTTGTGACTTTGGTGATGTTTGTAGTATTTCTCAACTTAAAATTTACCACTTACTGGAATTTCTTTTTTTTAGCCTAAGTCTATATTGAATTTTATACCTATTTCCTATTTGTTTTTATTCTTTTTCTTCAACATGGCCCCTCAAATTGTGTTAAGATTCCAGTCTCCCCAAACGTGGATTTGCAACTGTGAATCTGCTATTTTACTTTATAATGACTAATCCCAGACTTGTTGTCTTCCTAGATATTTGTACAGTTTTGAAACACACCCAGTGGAGGCGTTTCTCAAGTGTCTATGGACAGCTTTATCTGTTCTGTTAGCATGCTCATTGTTCGTACCATTTTCCATTAGTCTGGGTGGATTTGGGCTCTGACAGGGCTCATGATTAAGTAGCTCATCCAATATTTGGTCCTCAGTGCTGTCCAACGGAATTAATTCAATATAATTTATCAAGAAAAAAATACATCTTGTTAATTCAAATGAGCCAAAATAAGAGTAAATCTTTCTTGTTATTAGGGAAAATAATTGTGAATAAAATAAAATGGAAAAGGATGTAAGGACTATCCATCCAGTAATAAAAGGAGTCATCTTATTTGCATTGGTTACTGATAGGTTTCAGCTGGGTCTTATCTCAGTAGTTGAAATATAGATGACTGTAACAACAACAACAACAAGGTAGAGTATGTAATTCATCATCCAGCTGCTGTTTGCCCTCTGAACATAATGGAGCTATAGGACTTGGGTTCCCAATGAGTGATTTCTCTTTGGGGCTTGGTGAGAACTCAGACTCTTTTGGTACAGATATTAATCTTAATTGAATATACATGATGGCAGAACACAGACAATAGAATGGAGAGGAAAGGGCAGCTAAATAGCTCTGCTTGAGTGAGTTTCCACTTAACACTTGCTGGAGGGGAGAAGCCAGTGAAGGAATAGTAGTGTATTTGTCATGGATTCAGCGGTGATAGAGATGCTGCTCTCCCACAGATGACAGGTTCGGGAAGTCATGACCTCAAATTAGAATTCTGAATTCCTTCATGCTGTATACTGAGGACTTGGAACACCCACGAGCCCACCTGTGCAGTGAACTTACTATTAGGTCTGCTGCCTTCTCTTTACCTTTATGTTCAGAGCCTCCATCTGGCCTTCCCTAACTTCTCTCTAGACCATGTAGCCTAACTTCATTTCTTTTTACCATTGTTCTGCTCCTGTTTGTGTTGTATTGTTGTCACAGTGCTTATCATTGACATTTGTTAAATTTAATGATCATGGTCCTCTTACATTAATGACAGTAAATGAAATTTGTTGTTAATGACAGCAGTGAAAATTCTGTAACAAAGAAGAGTAATAGTGGGTACCACATCATAAATGCCATACTGTCTTCTTGAATTTTCACAAAAACTTTTTAGAATAGTTATAATTGCTTTTATTTAATATTTCAGAACACTGAGACTCAGAGAAGTACAGTAATGTGCTCCAAATTATGCAACAAAGATCTGTTTTGGGGGAGGTGGAATCTAAGCATCATGTTATTTCCAATTCGTCTTCTATAGAATAATACTTTGTATTTATATCATCTAATTATAGTGTATTTGATATTTATGTATATGAATATGAATCTGTCATGTTTCTCTTACCATGATATGGCTCAATGAAAGCAGAGATGGCTCCTCTTTTATATTTGTATCCTCAAATACTTACAAAATCTACTAGTCTAGTAAATTCATGAATGGACTTTTGTTTTCTCTCAAAATCTTTCTGGGCATTTTGTCTGGTGGGTGTCAGGAACTAACAGGATGTGCGTCAATTTAAGGCAGGTTAGTTCAATTATATTTAGAGGACTTAATGTCCAATACTGTACAGAAAAACAGAAATGCTGAGAATCTTATTTTCAGTGCAAAAGTGGACATACATTAACTTTGTAATTAAAAAGAAATGAACTTATTACATGGGTTGTAGCTTTGCAGTCGACTGTGTATGAAAGGGTTAGGTTCTTTTTTTTTTGTTTTTGTTTTTGTTTTTTTTTTTTGAAACGGTTAGGTTCTTGAAAAGTATCTCAGCATAGGTTTTCCTGAAAACAGAGCCTCAGTAAAAAGCTTGAAGGTAGGTGGTTTATATGGGAGTATGGTCCTCGAGGAGGAGTGAGGAAGGAAGGGAAGGAACACAGAAGGGAAGCCAATAAAATGGCCACCAGTGGTGATCGGTTGCTTAAGCCTGTGGGGAAATATGTCTAAGAATTATCCACTTGAGGGAAAAAAGGATAAACATTTATCCATTAGCTCCTCTCTCCATTAGTCAAGGATGACCCCATACGATGTTTAATCTCCTGCTTCTGGATTGTAGTATGTGGGCAGAAGTAGGGATGGGAAATTCCTAAGTGATTTAAAAAACAAAAACAAAAACACCAACAACCAAAAAACCCAAAACCAGTTTATGTAGCAGTGGCTGGAATGAGAGATGAAGCTAAGAGGATTTTTAGTACCATTCAAGAAATGTCAGATGTGCTTGGGTCATTAAAATGCTTTTTATCAAGGTCGATTTACACTTTAGAGCTAAAGAAAAATCAGGATATATAGAGCAGGTTAGAAAATGTACTTTTATATCATATCAACATGAACAAGTCACCAGTTTATGGGGAAGTAAATATAAAAAGTTGATATAAAACTTTCCAACAATGACCAATTGTTGGACCATAGCAGAAGTCTTTTATTAAAAGCAGAAATCTACATTAAAATCAGTGTTTGCATATGAAGTTTCTGTTCTCACCAATGACATGTCTGGGGTTCCACCAGGATGAGCCACTTCCCTGCTGACATCCTTCGTGTTTTTAGTGAAGTGAAAGTTGACACGCTTTTGCTGCTGCTTTATCTTTGTAATGTTAATGTTTTCTACTAGAGTGTGTTTAACTTAAAATCTAGTATTTAAGATTTATACATTAAAAGAGTGGGGATACATGTGATTTCCTAGAGTAAAATCTCTGTACCTCTGAACAATGCAGAGTAAAGTGAAAACTGGGGATGCTTTTGAAGATGAGGAAATTCCCTCATATCATGCTATGAATGTGTTGTGCTGGGTTTTTTTTTCCCCCCCATGACCTGGCAGCTTTCTTGAATTAGCACTGCTTTCTAATATAGCTGAGTGACTGAAATAATCTGCATAGAGCTTTGACTGTAGATTGTAAGATCCCTACAATATCATTTTGGTAGGAATCCTGATCTAACATTCTAAGATATTGTTTAACCCTGGAGTACTCGATGGGACTTATCACAACACTGTTAGACCTGGAGAGGTTGTCTATCACAAAGGGAAAATAAAACTTAAAAAAGGGGGAAATAGTAAAAAGCAACTGAGAGCAAAGCTACGTGCGAATGATGGACAATATCTGAGGAAGGAAAACATGCATTCTCAGATCATAAAACATATTGAAGACTCTGTACAGTCAGTAAAAATATACCAGTTTCTAGTCATAGTAGTGAAAAATGTCAAGGATAAAGAGATGATAAAAGCCATCAGAGGGAAAAAGATTGCCTTCAAGAGACCAGCAATTAGATAAATGGTAGATTTCAGCGTGGGTGGGTGCTTTCTCCACTGAGCCAGCCAGGTACCCCTAGATCCCCTCTTCGACTTCGTATCTGGCTTATCTGAATTCCCAGAAGTTTCACAGCTTAGTTATTTTTCTAGGTCCTTTGCTACAGTGACAAAATCCTACTTTCACATCGAGGATTTTCTATAAGCCTGATTTTTTTTAAGCTTAGTAAATTAGGTCAAGATGACCTATTCAAGCTCATGTAGTCAGTGAGAAAGAAAATAAGATTCTAGCAATGGATTCTCATTCTCTAATGACACAATGGCTTCTAAACATTTCCTAGGCAACAACCTCAGCTGTACAAATGGAAAATAAGGTACTGTTTTGATGAACAGAATAATGATCTCACAGCACTTGTGTCCCTCACCTTCTCATTCACTCCACCTGTGTCCTTGTTCCAGCAACAACAAAGAAGATGGAACTGGTCACTCATAAGCAAATGAATCTACTGCTTTGAGTCGAGTTCCCGCTCATGGACTTGGCTGGGGAGTAGGGTCCAAAGTGGGGAAGCGGCTTATTATAAAGCCCACCATCCACTCAGAAGTTGACTTTTACATCTATGACATCTTCTTGTGTAAGACCTACTTACTTTCTTTGTTCCAGAAACTTAGGTCTGGTTTATGTTGTACACAGTTGACTTGGAGATGAACCTGGTGGGTCCAGTTGTTCTGACCTAGCAAGTTTGGCATCACTTCATACCGGGTTGGGAATGATTCTTTGTTTTGACCTGTCTGATAACAGTCTAAGCACATTAATTGACAATAGGGCTTGCAACTGCATGCTAGCTGCCCTAATAAGTTTGCTTCCTTTCAGTGTCATGATCATAGTCACAGTCATAAGAAAAGAATCCTTACCCCCTCTGGGTAAGGATTCTGAACCCTGTAGTTTTTTGCCTTCTTTCTTCCTGCTGCTACATAAACTGGGTTCATAGTTCTCTTTTCTTAATATTTTTAAGGTTCCCAAGTTCCCGTGGTTTAAAAAGAGGAGAAATATTTCTTTGTGTGAGTGGAATAAGGCAACATTCACTTTCATCTGCTATTCCAGAATTTAGTCTGGCAACTCTCCATAGTTTCTGGGATTTGCTGAGCCCACTAGCATACATTGATGGTGGATAATGACTATTTTCAGAGTCGAGTTAAAGGACTTATTTCACATCTCTTCTGCAGAGTTACCATAGAATGCATGAAGCTTCTTGACTTTTTCTTTTTTTCTTTGTCTTTAATCTTCACTTAATAGTTGTTGCCTGGAAAGCAAAGCTAACCCCACAAAGCAGAAATGAGAAACCAATAAATGGTTATTTATTATTAAAAAGGCAAAAGTAAGGGGGTAGTGATAAGGCAAAACGTGCGTGTCTTCATAATGCCTTAAATCTATATAGTGTGGAGAATATTTTGGTTTTATCCTCATATCAGGGGTGAAGTGCTCACTCACTGGCTGCTGAAACTCCTTCATTCTTCTGAATATTTTTCTCACCAGTGTTCCCACATAAGGCCCATGAGGGAAGGAGGCATTTTCCTTTGCCTATTATGAAAGAAATTCTCAGTTTCTTAGCTTTTAGGGTGTTCCTAAAGAAGGTAGTGACTTTTCAGCATGTTATAATATAAAAAATATAATATAAAAATTTCAGTGAAATTTTCTGGTCATGGGTCTTGATCTCTCATTTCTGCTTATGTTATTGGAAGATCTCTGATAAATAGATTTGGTTGATGTGGAGGCCTAGAGGCCAGCATATATAGACTTCCTGTTCTTCTATGAAACTGTTATTGGGGCACTTTTGTGTACCTAAAGTCTGAGAAAGCCTCAAGAATAAAGCGCAAGCGCCCAGTGCTTACTGATAGTACCCTGACCTGCACGAGTAAGAGAGGAAAACTTATGATCTGGAATTCCAGGGAAGCCATAGGAAGACTGGCCTGCTAAGCTCCCCACTAAGAGAGAGATGGTAGGGAAGGGGACTGAAATTTGTACTCTAGAGGCAATATTAAGAGCATGAGTTTAGGAAAGCAGAAGTTACTGAGATTATAGAAGTAATTCCCCTCTTAGGACAACCCAAAATCTTCTGTAAAGGGACTACAATAACAGTATGATGACTTAAGGCATGCGGTGGGGCGAAAAATTGTACACAAGGCACAAAATCATAGGCAAGGAGGGCATGAGGAAGAGAGATTGAATTTTTTTTTTTTCTTTTTGAAAGTTGCACATGGGGTTTTTCCACAGATTAGCTGTGACTTTGAGGAATAGGTTAGTTCAGACTGATCATTGAGTTGGGTCTACCTAGGACTTTGAGTTTTAGTTTATTTATTTATTTTTAAAGATTTTATTTATTTGACACCGAGAGACTCAGCGAGAGAGGGAACACAAACAGGGGAAGTGGAAGAGGGAGAAGCAGGTTCCCTGCTGTGGGGCTCCATCCCAGGACCCTGGGATCATGACCTGAGCCAAAGGCAGACGCTTAAGGACTGAGGCACCCAGGGGCCCCAGGATCTTTGAATTTTAGTATAAGTATTCAACAGCATCTTGAAATAGATTTTCTCCAGGACTGAGCCAGAAGTGTGCCCCCTGCCCATGTTTGCTACATGCTAGTGGCAGTTCTAAGGAATGTAGCCAGCCTCAGGGCTTTCCTGAGAATATTATTCCACAGTCAGAAGGGAGTTACAAGTATTGTCCCATGGTCAGCAGAGAAAGTCTCATTTAAGATGAAATTTATACCTTGTAATGTGAGCTTACTTTGTTATGTCTAGAAACTTTTTAAAGTATCAAGCTTAAAGCCAGAGTGCAACCCAGCCTCTGTTAACATGTTCTTAAGAAATAGTGCATTGGGAAGAGATTTTTAGTTATGATTAGAAATGTTACAGAGCAAAAGAAACAATACTAGATAAAATTAGCATAGAAGACTAGGATTGAAGGAAGAGTTCTGATCAGAGTCCTCAGGTTCTTGTGTCATTTGAGATGAAGGAAAGACTACTGGTCAACCTCCAACTTTGTCAAGGCAACCACTAGAGAGAAGGGACGTAGATTGTTTAATTTCCAAACCTGGAGAGATGAGAAAGTAAAGAGAGAAAATAATTTAACAGAAAACAGAGGAAGAGATGACACAGGTGTGGGGACAATTTGCAGTGGAGAGCAGTTTGAAAAACCCTGGCTCCTGGACCAAACAACTAACCCATGCAGTTTTTAGTAAAACTTTCATGGAGACATTTCGACTTCACCTGCCATGGGGGAAGTGTCTGCATGTTCATGGTTAATGTGGTAGAGTCATGTGAGAAGTTGGAGCTGCTGCAACCATTTGTGTTCTCGGAATGGAATTAAATATCAGGACTGGAGATGGAGACAGTAATTCAATCATGAGGGACAGGAGATGATGCAGGTAGACTCCATTTTTTTTTTTTTTTTAATCTCTCAGTAATGTATAGTCTCTTTAGATTTGTTCAGTGAAGAATAGTGCATCCTGGGCACACTTACCTCTTCACTAGCTCATATACCACATGCTCATGTCCTTCACTGCATACACCAATGGACACTACTCTAAAAATGTTCCCCCCAAATGACCCTTCACTTTGTAATATTTACAAGGCTAACTTGACACATAACCCCTGAGAAATTATTCTCAGTTCTTTTTGTTTTATTATTTGTCTTTTAAAATTGAGGTATAATTGTATTACAACATGTTAGTTTCAGGTGTATAACATTGATTCAATATTCGTATGTACTGTGAAATGATCACCACAGTGAGTCTAGTTAACAATCATCACTATACATAGTTACAGAAATTTTCTTGTGATGCAAACTTTTAAAATTTACTTTTAGCAACTTCCAAATATGCAATACAATGTTAACTATGGTCACTATGCTATACATTATATCCCCATGACATATTTATGTTATAATCGGAAGTTGGTACCTTTTGACCCCCTTCACCATTTTGTCTACCTCCCAACCCAACCCTCACTTATGACAACCACCAATCTCTTGTCTGTATCCATGAGGTTGGGTTTTGTTTTGTTTTGTTTTTTAGGTTGTGTGTATAAGTGAGATCATATAGAATTTGTCTTTCTCTAACTTTGACTTATTTCACTTAGCATAATGCCTTCAGGGTCCATCCATGTTGTCGTAATGGCAAGTTTTCATTCTTTTTTATGACTGAGTAATATTCCATCACACACACACACACACACACACCCACCCACCCCATCATCTTTAGTCTTCCATCCTTTGGTGGACACCTAGGTTGTTTACGTATCTTGGCTATTATTTAAAAAATGCTGCAATGAACGTGGGGGTGCAAATATCTTTTTAAGTTATTGCTTTAGTTTTATTTGGATAAATACCAGTAGTGGAATTGCTGGATCATGTGGTAGGTCTGTTTTTAATTTTTTCAGTAAAACTCCATACTCTTTTCTAGAGTGGTTGCATCAGTTAACATTCCTATTAACAGTATATGAATATTCCCTTTTCTCTGCATCCTCACCAGCACTTATTTCTTATCTTTTTGATAATAGCCATTCTAACAGGTGTGAGGTGATACCTCACTGTGGCTTTGATTTGCATTTCCCTGGTGATGAGTGACATTGGGCATCTTTTTATGAGCCTCTTTGTCATCTGTATGTCTTTGGGAAAATGTCTACTCAGGTCATCTACATATTTTTTAATCAGAATGTTTGTTTTTTGCTGTTTTTTTGCAGAGTGTAGGCATTCTTTATGCATTTTGGATATTAACCCCTTGTCAGAGAGATGATTTGCAGAATTTTCTCCCAGTATAAAAGGTTGTCTTTTCATTTTGTTGATTGTTTCCTTTGCTGTGCAGAAAGGTTTTGTTTTGAAAGAGTTACAGTTATTTTTATTTTCTTATGTTTTCACTTTTTTTGTCTTTGTTTTTAGGATCAAATCTCAATTTTTGAAGTTAGGTCTCTGGACAAAATTTTCCTTAGATTCTTGGGTTCTGTTAGGCTATAATCACTGACTTAGGAAGGAATAGTTTATTATTATTTGAGAATAGATTTTCTTTTGGCTATTCTGGTAGGTCAGGTCAAGATAATTAAGGACTTGGAAGTTTGGACTTTATCTCTTTGGCTTTCTACTCAAATAATGCAAGTGTGACCACCCAGACCAAACCTGTATGAGGCAGATTCCGGGGGGGGGGGAGTGCTGCTTGGAACTCTGTGAAGTGGGAAATGTCCACCATGATTTGTTTTGTTTTGTTTTGTTTTTTAGTTACTCTAAGAATAGGCATCATATAACAGGTTGATTGTTTTTTTTAAATTAAAATCTGTAAAGAAGAAGAATATTGATGAGCTGTTCTCCACCCTGAGCAAGAAAATAAAGAATTTTCTTTATGAATGGCAGAGATGCCATAAGGAGGGGCTGGAGAAAACAGGGCACACACCAGGTGCTGCTTCCTCCCAGTGCATGCAAGTCAGAGCCGTAGTGGTAAGCCTTCTACCTAGGGGTGGAGGAAGTAGGATCCCTTCATGGAATCCAGCCAGTCTCTTGTTGACTGTTCAGTGTGTCCTCTGAGATTCAAATCCATTTTAGAGGAAGGTTAAGTAATTTGGCCAGAATTCAAGTCCAGGCATCTCAGACATCCAAATCTGTGCTTTTTTTTTTGTTCCAAGCTGCCTCCAGGGGCCACTAGTACATTTTTAAAAATCGTACACAGGATCTATCACTATGCCACAAGCCCAAATGGTAATTAATAAATGAGTAAAGGAATGTAGTCACTGTCTTTCTCTAATGACTTCAGTCACCCAGCTTGAAGTCCCGCCTTATTTTGTGGACTTCTCCCTTTTCCTTGCCCTTCACATCAATCACTTGATATGTCCTGCTGAGTCTTTTCTAAGTGATGTATTCTTCCCATCATTACATTCCTGTTGTCTCTTCGCTCAGGTTACATTGCCCTTCTCAAAGAACTCTCAATGACTCCCTATTCCTTACAGAATAAAAACCAAACCTGTAACCTGGAATTCTAGGCCCTTCTCCATCAGAACCAAACCTCTGATTTCCTGAAACTTTATTTGTATTTCTTGTTTGAAAGTATCGCTTTCTCTAAACTCTTTTCCAGGGAACAATAAGAGATCATTCCTCCCTGGCCTCCTCCTTAGGGAGAAGAAGCTGAATAGGTGAGCCTCTGGACCCTCATTGCTGCCTCACACATAGCGATTCTATTTTGCTTATTGTGATTCCGCGTGAGATTTTGTTTAATGTAGAGTTTCCATGCATTTAGAAGGCTTGAAAACCATTGCTTTTATAGAAAACTGAGACCCTGCTGTTTTCAGTTCATGTTCTAAGCCTCCCCGTGTCTGAGTTCTTGTGTTCATGTTCCCCGTATAGTCTTCACATATGGCAGTTTTATAGTAATTATCACCAAAAAGATAGTCTTAACAGGGAGAAAGCCATCAAAGCAAGGTAGGTGTGTGCATGGAGGTCATTCACGAAGAGAGCTTATTTCTTTTGGGCTTGCTTGTCCTTGCATCTCTCTTCCAGGTGTGAACCAATGCTGTGCCTTACTCATGGCACGCTCAGCCTTCCATCTCCACATAACTGGTGTACTCATCCTTCATGGCCCAGCTCCAGTCCCCCTCCCACAGAGAGCCTTCTAAAGCCACGGCTAAATGTAATCTCTCCCCCTCTTGCCATATCTTTTTATTTCTCCTTCTGTTATTTTACTGAGCATTTTCCACATGGGGTTACTTACTTAGTTGTTTATGTTCAAGGCTCATTCCTCCCACAATACTGTGACCTCTGAAAGGCATGATCTGATTTTGAGTTTGTATATCCCATGCCAGTTGTCATGGCCATCCTCAAATTGCCTAATTAAGATAGCTGATATGGCCATTTTTTTTTCACTTATTATAGCTGAAAACGCTGTACTGACTACATCAATTGTGACACATAATATCAGCACAATAGCACATTTCAACCTTCCGAGACTCTCAGAGCAACTAATTTAATTCCCTCTGGTGTTGGGAACAACCTTTAGCAGTAATCCACATGGTCATTCTGAAGCCGTAAAACTCTCTCTCCTGCCAGCTGTATTTATAGCATGGTCAGTGAGGAACATTCTTTCCCACTGGTGTTGAGAAGGTTTCAGGGCAAGTGTGGGCATTATTAATAAATCTTTTCAAGGTTTATGCCAGCTCCCCTTTGGAGAAAATGATTTGCACTTCATTCTAAGCGTGTAGTTGCTTCTATTTTTTTTAGTAAGATTTATATCTAATTTTATATACTAAATTATCTTTGCTAGGCATAGATTTTTCTCACGGTGCACAGCGTTTAGAAAGTTTATAACATAGCTCTTCTTTTCCATTTTATGAAAGAAACCCAGTGGTCATGTTGGTGTTCTTGACAGTATCTGTGAGATAGAGATTATGTTAGAATCTGCTTGACAAAAATGAACCCAAGCTTTGTGGTTGATGGTAATCGGACAAAAATATTAGTGGTGGAGCAGGGATGATGTCAACTCCTGAAAAATAATGATAAAAGTTTAACTTACTGGACTAAGGAAAAAGCTAACTAGGAGAATGATTTTTTTGCTTTGGGAATCTAACCATTCAGGAAAAGCTACTAAAGATTCACTCTCCCAACGAGGTTTGCTTATCCAGGGAGGTGATTTCATTGAGAAGAATGTAATATTTATATTGGGTTTTTCCATCTTCCATGCCTTGGAAGTCAGTCAGTGGGTATTGATTGCATGTCTCCTGAGTGTGGGGAACTGCAAGCCTGGATGCACGAGGTTCACCTGAGCAGCAAAATCAGTAGACTGTGAGTCCTTCAAAAGCTGACTATAAGTTCATTCATTCATCAAACATTATCAGATGTCTTTATCATCCTCAGCACTGTAAGAGCAGAAAGTACTAGGCTACAAATTACCACCTTTAGGGAAAGACACTTTAAAGTTATTTCAATACCCATTTATTGAGTATTTGTTCGGTGCTGGGTGAAGCCGGGATGGGGCAGGAAACGGGAGTCCCAGTAGTGCTACAGGGTGCTGAGGGCTTTGATGGACTCTTTAACCAGAGCAGGCCACAGAGTAGTCACTCACCAAACGTTTGCAGGATAAATGATGAATGAACAAACGGTCCCAAGATGATTTCCAGAGAAGAGTAAATTCATTATTCTCCCACAGATACAAAAATGAGCATGTCTTAATGATTTTTAACTCATGAGGAAATGAGGTAAGTGTGATGGACAAGCAAATGTGATTTGAAAGAAAATGCAAAAAAAAAAAGGGGTCATGTTTAGAGATCAGGAATATTGAAATATGTAAATGGTGGCAAAACTAATTTTTCACGAGAGTGGATGGAAAGACAGTTGAATCTCTATAGGGCAAGACAGAACTTGCATGTTTGTAGGTAAGAATAATCTGGCATTGCTATCAGTCACAATTTACACAGTTGCAAAATAACGACAAGGAAAGAGTAGAACCAGATAACCTGGAGTGGTGTTTTCCAGACAATACACAGTTTTTCATGCAAGTACAACTTTTTTTCTACTGTATAACTTGAATGGGGTGTGGCTGGCAAACCTCACAATAGAAGGGAATTGGTGGTGGATAACCCATAGGTGTTTGAATACCAGACTACTAATCCCATGGAGAGCCCACCATATTGGAGCTTTCTTTTCTGTTTTCTTTATAAAGAAGGAACTTTACTTTCCTGTAAGGTAATAATGTGGTAAGGTAATGTTTGACATGAGGTTATGAAGCACCTCCACAAACATTATTAATTAACTGCCCTGTGTGGTAGTTGGGGAGAAGAGAATTATTTTTGTTCTGTGATGAGGATGATGAAGGCTCACAGAGAAACTTTTCCTAAACTGTGGAGGAAGTGTTGGTCTTGGGACTCAAACCCCCATTTTCTGACTTCTCACTCTTTCCATCACAAAGAGCCAAGATTATCTCAGCGATAAATTATGAGCAAATTCCTTATGTTTACGTATGTTATAAACTTTGGCCAGGATTTTTTTATTGGGGAAATAAGGCATCACATCTCTTAATCCTATACATAGACACACCAGAAAGGTCCATTTCCTAATCTCTTCATTCTTTCTTTAAATGACCTTGGAGAAAAAAATGTCTGAATGTCATCACTATGACATTCACTATGACGTCACTGTGTCATCACTGCTATTATGTCTTCCATAAGTACTCCACATGACCATATTTTAAAAAAAAATTTTTGTTTTTTTAAAGATTTTATTTGACAGAAACACAGAGAGAGAGGGAACACAAGCAGAGGGAATGGTAGCGGGAGAAGCAGGCTTCCTGCTGAGCAGGGAGCCCGATGCGGGGCTCGATCCCAAGACCCTGGGATCATGACCTGAGCCGAAGGCAGACACTTAACGACTGAGCCACCCAGACGCCCCTTCTACATGACCATATTTTTAAATGACATAAGTCAGCAGTCACCAAGCACCTTCTGTTGCCCTTAGAACTAAAATAGCTGATTATTTCAGTAGCAACATGTGTTTATTTGGGCATAGCAGAGGAATTGTAATCGGAACAAGCGAACTTTGGCAAACCCCAGGCAAATCTGAAGAGACAAAGGGAAGGTCAGCTTTTACTAGGTTTTAGGAGGAAATTGGGAGGGTTGTTTGGAACAAAAATTTAGGGGAGAGGAACAGGAGTTGGAGCTTGTGAGGGCTTCTCATTGGCTGTAAGTGGTGGTTAGTGCCATGTTGCTAGGGCAGAGAGCAACCTTCCTTCTTTGTCAAAAGGGTGGGAGATGAAGTTCCTGTGTGGAAACTTGGAAATGAAGATAAGAGTTACCTTCCTGCTGGTTTTGCGGACTGCAGTGGCATGTGGCTCCTGTATGAGAACTCCCCTTCAGGGCTTCCTGACTTCATTTTTTTTTTTTTTTAATTAACATATAATGTATTATTTGTTTCAGGGGTACAGGTCTGTGACTCATCAGTCTTACACAATCCACAGCGCTCACCACAGCACATACCCTCCCTAGTGTCCATCACCCAGACCCCCCCATCCCTCCCCACCCCACACCCCTCTCTGCTCCAGCAACTCTGTTTGTTTCCTGAGATTAAGAGTCTCTTATTGTTTGTCTCCCTCTCTGGTTTTTGTTTTGTTTTGTTTGTTTGTTTATTTATTTATTTAAAGATTTTATTTATTTGATAGATCACAAGCCGGCAGAGAGGGAGAGAGGGAAGCAGGCTCCCCACTGAGCAGAGAGCCCGATGCGGGGCTCGATCCCAGGACCCTGAGATCATGACCTGAGCCGAAGGCAGAGGCTTTAACCCACTGAGCCACCCAGGGCCCCTCCTGACTATGTTTTAAATGAGGATCCCTTTACTCCTTCTCACAATCCCTATACCTTGAAAGAGGAGGTAAAAATGCATGTTTTGTATCTTCTCTCTGGTCTTTTTCTGTTAATATCTGGAGCTGTGTCTTTCACTTTCATCATTGACATTATTATTGATAACATTTATTAAGAGGCCCTGTGGCATATTTTCCCCAGGCACTGCATTAATTTTTAAAAATTTTATCCTCTCACAGTAATCTTAAGGGAGAGGTATTTTTATACCCATTTTACAGATGATAAAATGAAACCTCAGTAAGATTAGTTAACTTGACCCAGATTCTGACCCAGTTCTGACTCCAGAGCCTCTTCTGATCATCGCCATACAAATGACTATTTTCTTTAGGCTGTGTCCAGTAATTTGTTATTTCCCGTGTGCGTGATAATCATTGAGAAGAGTCCTAAACACACATGAAATGACACAGTGGGAGACATTGATAAATCTCAAATAGCCACAGCAAAATGCCAGAAGAATGAAGCTTACATCAAGTAGCACCGTTGGAGGGAATGGGAAGGAGACTTTGAACTGCATTTTAGAGAAACATCAGTGGTGGAGCTGGATGATTTTTTTAATTTATAATAAACCTGTGCATAGGCAGGGCTTTTCCCTCATTCAGGATTTTCCATGAGAAAGCTGAGGATCCCCAGATGGGCCTTTCCTTTCCTCCTCCATCACCTCAGGTACACTCCCTACAGCATGATCTCTGTGTTTAATTACGTAAGCAATAGGGTGCCTCTAATTTCCCTCCGAAGATAGTTTCCCAATCTCAGTCTTCATGCTTTGCCATTATTATCCCCACTTGAGCAATAGTATTTTCTGCTAAACCTTTTTTTTTTTTTTTTCCTTCAAAAACCACAGGGAAAGGTAATCAGTTCCCATGCTGGCCTTTGTCATTTGGCTGAACAAACAGTGTCCCCTCCAGGCCAATCTCACCCTCGGTATCCATTCTTCCCATGTCGCCCTTCCTTTGCTTTCTCTCTCTGCATGCAGGAGAGCAAAGAGAGCTAATCTCTGGGCAATTACATTCAAGCCCGTTGGAAATAACCAAGCACAAAATCAACAAAATCTCTAAATCGCTCCATTTTTAAGACTTTAAATTACCAAGTTATGAAGTAGAATTCTTACCTTTTTTTTCTGCTTCCCTTTTTCTCTGGGGCCCCATTCAGAGGGCAGAATGGTCTGATTTAGAAGTTTTCTTATACTTTTGCTTTTTTACTTTGTTCAATTTTAGGCTTTTGGGCTAAAGACCCAGAAGGATTGGGTCCTCTTTCCTGTGGGGCCCCTTTTCTGTTTAACCAGAGATATATCACTAAATGTCACTGCCCCTCGGCCTCCTCATCTAGCAGGTGTCGAGAGGTTCTTAACTTAAAAATAGGCAAGTCCTGTTCTCATTGGGTCAGCTCTCCTGGACTCTGGGTAGTGTCCTGTCTTCACTCAAGACAGATATTTAGCTACCTCTCCACCTTCAGGTCAGACCTTTGGTTTTCTGATTGTCCCACACATAAACCTCTGCTTCCCTATTGATCTGAGAACTGATCCCTGGACACATACCCCCACTTACACTGCTCCTCACCCCCGGGTTCTCTTAACTTATTCCTCTGGCATCAATAACATCTGGCCTCCCTCGTCTGCTCTGGATCGATAGCAACCTCACACAAATCATCTTGATGTGTAGGGCACAGAATGAAATCTTTTATTAATGTGGGTTGCTTCTGACGACCCTGGTAAGTTCTCCCGGCTTGGAGTTGGAAGACAGGGACTCACACACCAGCACTGCCATTAGTCTTGAGTTACAAAAGCGACCCTTCAGTTTCTGGGAAGCTCAGTTTCTCCATAAGTAAAATGGGAATTGTAACAACGTCTGGTTTTATATATTGAGGCCGGGCCAAAATGCATTCTGTTGAATGTTATACAGTTATTTGAAAGTATATTTTCTTGGGCAAGGTATCGTTAGCTTACTTAAGATCGCATTTCAAGGGGCGCCTGGGTGACTCAGTCGTTAACCCTCTGCCTTTGGCTCAGGTCATGATCCCAGGGTCCTGGGATCGAGCCCCACATCGGGCTCCTTGCTTGGCGGCTACCATTCCCTCTGCTTGTGTTCCCTCTCTCGCTGTGTTTCTCTCTGTCAAATAAGTAAAATCTTTAAAAAAAAAAAAAAAGATGGCATTTCAATAATTCCTATTGTCTGGAACCAATCTATGATTCTTAGATGCTAGTGGTTCTGCAGGGCTTTACGCCCGAAATCTCACCCTCAAGGCAGGTAGTATCTCGACTCATCCTGTTCATGTGCCCTTTAGGGACAAAGGGGATTGATTATGAACTTGGTATTTGCTGTTCACCATTCTGGTTGTTTCTTCCTCAGAGGCTCTTCTAACAAGAGCTGTTTTAATATTTTATTTCTTCCTAGGTACTTTGATATCTCTTTTCCATTGGTGCACATTCTGAGATGAGACAGGTCTTTAACATGAAAATTCTCATACCATTGCTCTAACCTCAGCGAAGGTACAATAATTCGATTTTAAATTTATTCATTAATGAATATGTAACTACACCATAGCAAGCTTATTAATTTTCTATAAAGGACTGGCAGTAGGTAATGTTTTAGAGTTACTTTCCTCACTGAATTTGCTCTAAATTGTGCAAACAGTTGGCATGCGATGCTGCAGCATTATATATTGTAGCTGACTGTCCAGTTGTTTTTTGCTATCATAATTCATTTTGTGTTTATCTCTGATGGATGTCTTCTTGTCTTTACACGTGATAGATACTTTCTCCAATATAATCAGTCTTTCAATGGATATTCTTTCTCATAATTTTTTCTGTTAGAACTATAGCTCTACCCCAGAAGAGCTGGTATATTTGATTTTAATTGCTTATGTTCTATGTGTTTTCTTGCAATCACAGATGGAAGGAACTTTGGAAAGTCATTTAATTAGTTGCTCTGCCTTTAGACAAAAAGGAGAAAACCAGAATCATTTACAGGATCTATTTAGAAAGATCTGCACAAAGACAATTCTACTTTCCTTTTGCACAATCACTTTTTGAAGATAGGATCACAACCCTGCTGCAGTTTTCTTTCTTTTGGGGAAAAAAAAAAGGATGCTTTTCCTTTAATAAAATTAGGAATGCCCATCGCATGACATTTATTGTCGTCATGGGTCTAGCTGCCACCTAGTTCTATGCTTTAGATGCTTTCCTAAAGTTTCCTTTGATTTCTTTTTTTTCCCCCCTAAGTAAGTTCCACACTTAGCATGGAGCTCAGCGCCGGGCTTGAACTCATGACCCTGAGATCAAGAATCAAGACCTGAGCTGAGATCAAGAATGGGATGCCCAACTGAACGAGCCACCCAGGCGCCCCAATTTCTGTATTTTGTTGGCTTTTATCCTGTAATGACTCAAAAAAAAGTCCAGTTTTTAATTCTACCTGTGTTTAGTTTTGCAAGCTTGAGAGAGAAATCAATTTGTGACTTTCTCCTATGATCAATGCAGAACTGATTACGTTTTTACCTTCTTTGTTCTATCCCACAATGTATTCTTGCTTGGACTTTGGTAGTTTAGTCTGGGATTTTAGACCAGTTTGCTCTCAGGATTGAGTACTATCCTATGGATTAAACATGCTCCGTATTTCCTCCCCACTATCCAGTGCCTACTAAATTTACTCTCACTGGAGTCAGTGATTATGTTTTAATAGCCAGAACCATGGAATTCTCAAAATGTAAACTTCTTGATTGTATTTTTTTTTCAACAATGCCATTGTGAACACCACTTGACATTCTCTGTTCTTGAGGACACACGGGTCTGGACAGCCCTACTGGGGTTGGACAGATGCATTTTTGACAGTCCAAAAAAATGGACAGATGCATTTTTTTTTCTCTTTCCCTCAATTTAGCAATTTGTCTTTTTACTGAGGCAGTACTCCTTTGGGGGTTCTGCTTGATACGTCCATCGTATGATAGGAGTGGTTATCCCTGTGGCTGGTGGGACCAGGAAATGTGCCTAGTCATGTGTGACCTCCTTAGATTTTTCTGCCTGATATGATTTGGTAATTTTTTCCCTGGGCCTTGAGTATTTTCTTCCAATGTTTGTGATGATAACTACTTTACTAGAGTATTGGGGCGTTCCCTTTGCATGTTTCCAGAGGTCTCTCTGTAGCTCTTTCCTCTCCATTCCCCCCTGTGACCTCTCTGAATTCTGAACTCTGTCTTCTCAACTCAGCGAGACTGCTAAACTCGGTTTGTGGACATCTTCCCTCTGCTAGAGTTTGGGAGCACTCTCTAGGTGGTAAGCTTATCATCCCTAGGCTGCAAGTTACAGGGTTCACCTGCTTGGTTTCTCCTTTCTCTGGGATCCATGTCCTGCTCCATCTGTTGTTTGACATCTAAAACTGTTGTTTCACAAATTTTGTCTGTTTTTATTTTTGTTTTTTGTTTAAGGCTAGAGGGCAAACAGTGCCTGTAATTCCACCATGAACAGGGAACATATCTGACTCTGACTGTCACCCTGAGCCTACTGTATTAGACACCACGGCGGAGTGATGGGGCAGACGGCTGTGATGTTTCCCACTGTCTCCTCCCCTGCAAGGCTGCTGCTTCTCATTCTGTGGACACGTGCATTTTTCAACATCACTGGGCTGGTTATGTCTCCCCAACCTCTATTTCCTGGCTTCTCCTTCTGCCTGCCAACCAAGACATCTTTATTTGCCTAGCTTAAAGAATCCTCAAATAAAAAAGGCTCCAAGCTTATTATCTTCCAGACTGAAGTTGATTTCACTTTCTCAGTTCAATAAAAGCACTGCTCTGTTTATCCTCTTTATCTGCAAACCTTCACTTTTCATATTCGGTTAGTTACAAATTCAGTTATTCACTCAGAAACAACTTACTGAATTTTCTAATGTATCGTACACTCTTCTGGGTATTGGAGATGCCCGCTGAACAAAACAGACACAGTTCCTGAACTTTTATAGTTCACCTTCTTAGAGGGGGAGGCAGATCATGATGAATATGAGTTCTGTGAAATGTGTATAGATGATATGTGCTATGGAGAAGAGTAAGACTGGAAAGGGGGCAAGGAGTAGAGATGTGAGAATATTAATTTTAAATAGTATGATGCCGATACTTCGCGTTAAAGAGTTGACATTTGAACAGAGATTTGAAGGAGGCAGGGGAGGAAGCCATGAGGATATTTAAGGGGAGATTCTAGCACAAGAGCAGCAGGAGCAAAATCCTTCAGGTGGGATGATATCTGGAGTATTCCAGGAACAGCAGGGAAACAAGTGAGGCTGAAGTGGTGGGAGTTAGCTGATGTGGATGAGGAAATCCTAGAGACTGTTGTTCAAGGGCTTGTAGCTATTGTAAATTCTTTGGCTCTGACTCTGAATTAGTGAGGAAGCCTGTGCATCTTTTGAGCTAAAGAGTGACATCGTCTAAGTCATGTCTTGAAAGGATTACTTTGACTACTACATTGAGACAAGACTGAAGGTGCTCAGTAGTGGAAATAGGGAGACCATAGAGGAAATTGTAAAAATCCAGGTGAGGGATGATGGTGGCTGGACTTGGATAATATTCAGGGAATTGACTAGAATTAGTTTCCTGGGATAGTTTAGAAGTAGAACCTGATAGTATTTTTGAGTATGGAGATGAGAGGGCAGAGTCAAGGATCATTCTGAGGTTTATGTTTGGAGCAATTCAAGGACTAGAATTGTGATTAACTGAGATGGGGGAAAAGCATGGGTAGGGAAGATGTAAGGTAGGAGATGAGGAGCTTGTTTTGGAGAATGTTAGGTTAGAGATACTTGTTAGCTATCCAAGCGGATGTATGTAGAGGGAAATGGGACATATAAAAATGGAGTTCAAGGGGACGTCTGATCTAGAGAAGAATTTAAGAGTTAGTAGCATTTGCCAGAATGTAATGTCAGGAGACTGGTAGCAATACAAACGGGATCAGTGTAGCTAGAAACGAGATGAAGTCATAATAATTAGTCCTGGAAATCAAAGTTTAGGAGGCCAGGAAGAAGAAAACAAACCACCGCAGGCTGCTGGGGAGCTCACTGGAGAAGCAGGAAGAAAAACACGAGAGAGTGATATCTTGGAACCCAAGGGAAGAAAGGTTTTCAAAGAAAGAGTGATCAATTCTGTGCAATGATATTAATAGGTTAAGTAAGATGTAGACGGAGAAATGACCATGTCCAGGCAGAAGCAACCTGTTCAGTAGCTCTTACTTTGATCCTCTCCTTTTTATCTGCCTGTCAGTATCCTTTCTTTACACTTGTGCGATAGCTCACCTAGAATTCTATATAAAAATTCCAAACAGGTCTTCTTGTTTTGACCCACTGGCACGCATATGGGAATTTCACATCATTCTCTCTCTCTCTCTCTCTCTCTCTCTCTCTCTCTCTCCACACACACACACACACACACACGCACACATACACACACATATGTATGTATTTATATTTTACATTGTAATATATATATTTCACATTTTAATATAGATATCCTATGTATTTATTTCACATTGTCAGCAGGATGACCTTTCTCAATAATGCTCCCATCATATATTTCAATTACACTGTGTTTTTCCCCTCTCCCCTCTGCCAGATTTAGAATTCCTTAAGGTGAAGTGGTAGATTCTCTCACTGTATGTTTAGCAAATGAATAGAATGAAGAAGCACTTTGTACTGCAGGCATCATTAATTCTCTGACTCCAATACCACTCTTGTTCATTTAATTCTTGATATTCTCATTTCATGTGCTGCTGTTTTCTCAGATGATACTGAATGTAAGGGTTAAGTAGTATCTCTGAGCATCTTAATCTCTTGTTTTTTATAAACATCATTTTCCCCTTAGCCATCCAGTGAGGTAATATGATTATCATCTCCTTTTTTTCTAGGCAAGGAATTCAAAGCTCAAGAAGCATAAGTGAATTGTATAAGGTCACATGGGGCTAGTGAATAGTGGGGTTGTGATTTGAGCATAGTCCTATTAAACTAGATTTGGAGGGCACCTGGGTGGCTCAGTGGGTTAACCCTCTGCCTTCAGCTCAGATTGTGATCTCAGGATCCTGGGATCAAGGCCCGCATCGGGCTCTCTGCTCGGTGGGGAGCCTGCTTCCCCTTCTCTCTCTGCCTGCCTCTCTGCCTACTTGTGATCTCTCTCTCTCTGTCAAATAAATAAATAAATAAATAAATAAAATCTTAAAAAAAAAAACAAAAACAAAACTACATTTGAGAGCCTCATGGATAGGACACTCCTTGAAACCACTGGCCATGTCTTACATTTTTTTATGTACCCCTCTAGACCTCTTTCCAATCCCAGCATAAGAAATGTGAATGTCTAAGGATGAATTTGTGGGATGGCCAAGGCTGTTCCCCAGAAAACCAGATCACAGAGAGGCTAGCTTCTCTTACCTAGTCACTGCCCAGCATATGGAAAAATGGGCAAAAAGCCCAGCACGAGCAGAATCAATCTCTAGAAAATCTGTCATGCAGGAAAGGTACATGCTGTGTGTGAGAAAAATGTAAATGCCAGTCAAACTGAAAAGAGCTTTGTTAGGAAGAAAAACTTTGCAACCAAAAAAAAAGTTTTCCTGAAAATGTCTTCAGATGGAGGATTTCTAAAAATTTTTAGTTTTTCTAAGATCGTTTTTATGCTGTGAACTTCCTGAAGAAACGGGGCACATTTCAGCAAATATGCCAAGCATTGTGCCGACACTTGTATACATTTGTTCATTTAAGCCTGTCTTTATTAAGTAGCCATTGTGAACGAGAACCTTTTCTAGGTACTTGGGATACATTAGTGAGTAAAACAGACACAATTTCTGCCCCCGTGGAAGGGGAAATAATGGATAAGGAATGGATGGACTACAGACATAATAAACCACTAAAATGTGGCATCGTAAAAGGTGGTAAACACTGTGGAGAAAAACACATAGAGTTAGAGAAGTGAGACAGGGAGTGACAGAGTGAGGGAAAGGGTAGGAGTGATCAGAAGATCATTGCTGATGTCCTTCAAAGGGGACATTTGAGCAGAAGTTGGAGCCGAGTTATCCATACATATATGCAGGTGGAGCATGGGAGGGTGGTCCACCAGCCCCAGTGGGGCCCACAGTGTGTGCTACGTAGTGAACACATAACATGTGATGGTGGCGATGGTGATGATGCATAGTTGGGAGAAGGACAGGAAGGTTCTTGGCTGTTGAGTCTTAAATAATCTGTATGAGAATTGATGCAGCAAGGGAAGTGCTACTCGGAAGGTGGCTTTCTCAGCTCAAAACCTGCCTTCCTGGGAGTGAGAGTGGGTCCGGGGCCCAGGGCTGCGGTCACAGTAGGGGATTGCTGTGGGTTTGCTGCTGAGCGCTTGTCTCAGTTTTCTCTCTGGGGTTGTCAGTGTTGCAATTTGGTGATGTTCTGGACTCTTGGGTAGAAGAAATGAACAACAAAGAATAAAGGTGAGACACAGAGCTACTCTCAAAAACATGGAAGTGGCAAGAGGTTTATCAAAGGTCTCACTGAAGCATGAGCTCAGACAGGAAGTGAATTTAGTCATGTCCAGAATATATTGATGGAGCACGGAGTCCATGCCAGTTCCTGGATTGGGCTGTAGAGTTACGGAGATGAATAAAATGCGGTTGTTGTCCTCAAGGAACTCATAATCTCCCGAGAGTTACAGCTGGGTGGCTGGCATTGAACTCTGAGCAGGTACACGGCGGGCATGGAGTAGGTTTGATTTATTCGGCTTCCTGGCAGTGGTGGAGGAGGGGAACGTCAAGGGGGCTGCACCCCTGTCCCCTTCAGGCACCCCCCCTTCCTGATAGTTTGTCTCAGGAAAGGGATTTCAAGTGAGAAGTTTCAATAGTAGAATGTATCTGACACATTAAGGCTTTTCAGAATTCTTGCTACTTGAAGAAACCCCTGGCCTCAAAATCTAGACTGGGGCAAGTCTTGTGAACTTACAGCTTGAATCCATGTATTTGGAAAATGGGTCAATGGCAAATCTGGTTTCTGTGGTTAAAAAGGAGTCAGCCTCTTAGACTGGGACCCTGATTGAGGAAATCGCTCAGGCTTCCTGTGTTACATACTCACCTCTCGGAGAAAGCAACAGTCTCTCAGTATTACAGGAAAGGAGGTCCAGCTCAGTCAGCTTTGAGTATCTTATTCAAAACTCAGTAATTTATTTCACAAACATTATGCCCAAGTTTTACTATGGTCCAAATACAGTGTTGGGTGGTTGGGATAGAATTCTTATCTGGAAGGAGGTGTGAGG
Source organism: Procyon lotor (assembly GCA_028646535.1). Taxonomy (NCBI): domain Eukaryota; kingdom Metazoa; phylum Chordata; class Mammalia; order Carnivora; family Procyonidae; genus Procyon; species Procyon lotor. The sequence continues at coordinate 54,674,341 of CM053613.1, read as the reverse complement.
GCATGACCCTGGGCTGGACAATTTGATTCTTCCTTGCCTGCTTACGTTTCAGCCAAATCAAAGTGTCTTTACTCCAGGCATGAAAAAAAGAGAATGAGGCAACCATTAATGTCATAAAATATAAAAGCAGCAACAACTTCCCTGCACCCAGACCAACACTCTGGGTCCCAAAGCTGTAAACATCATGATTTTGTACTTTCCCTTGGAGGCTGTGGCTGAGGGCAGACATGGCCTTGGGTTTCTGTCTAGGATGTACTGGTCTGCTGGTAGGGTTGAGTCTCAGGACTACATACGGATCGGAAGCTGTATTTTTCTTACGTGGCAACCAGTCAACATTTCCTGTTGAATTAGTGTTCCTGGCAACCTGAGGTGGTGAACTAATAAGAGGAAATGTCCTCTTTTTAGTTTAGCGACTTGAACAGGCTGACATTTTTTGCTGATGTCCCACCTACTGAAGATTCTGTTTGAAGATTCTTTATATACATAATCATTTCCCTCAAAGAAATCTATGGATTTGTGATATGGCCAAAAAATAGTTACTCTTTAGTTTGTGGCAATAAGAGCAGCCATTACTTCAACTAAAGTTCTGAAGGGTTACATTTTGACCTGACCATTGGCCTGGGAAGAGTTGTACTGCTTATAAGCTGCTTTTATTGAAGGCTGTCCTTACATTAGCTTTGCATTTAGTTAAGTTGTGTAGGTAATAATGTCAGTGGTTGTCTCTGGTTTCAAGAATGAAGTCTTCTGCAGGGTGCCTGGGCCGAAGGCCTCTGCCTTTGGTTCGGGTCATGATCTCGGGGTCCTGGAATCGAGCCCCACATCGGGCTCTCTGCTCAGCGGGGAGCCTGCTTCCCCCTCTCTCTCTGCCTGCCTCTTTGCCTGCTTGTGATCTCTCTCTGTCAAATAAAAAAAAACTTAAACAAATGAAGTCCTTTGCATGTTAAAAATATTGTACACTACTATATTAGAATTAATGACAGGAAGTCACTGTGAATACAGTACCACTTTGAAAGGAGTATGAGACATGCTTGTGAGACATTGATGTAGGCGGGGATGGTGGTTCATACACACAGGAAGAATTCTGTGGCCCCTTGAAATAACTCTGCAGCTCCCTTGGAATCCTTGGCCTTCAGGCCGGGAGCTGCAGCACCACTGACACTCTGCTTCCCAGCTTTGTTTTCTTTTTGGAGCTTTTTAATAAACAAGCAACAGGACATGCATTAGAGCTGTGAATTCTGGGCCAGGGAAAGCATGCTTAGCCATTAGAGGAAATTAAAAAAAAAAAAAAAATCCAATAAAGCAAGAACTGTGACCAGACCAGTTTGGTCTAAGCAAAGCAATAACTATTTAATGGCCAGGAAGTTTAATTGTGGAGACTTTTTTTTTTTAATGATCGTAGATGTGATTACACTTGTGCTCTGTGTTTCCGTGGCCAGCTGTGCAAAGCCATTTGGCACTGCCTGGCTCTCTGGGTCACCTGTCGGCTCTTGCTGTCAGAGGCATCGCTAACCAGCCCAGATCCAAGCATGCTTGACCGACCCCAGTGAAATTCTAATGGGTCATCCTCTCAGTAGTTTCTGAGGAAGAGAAAAACATGAGGCTTCAAGTGTTGAGTACTTTGGTTTTCCTATTTCAGAAGGTAGATGCCTGCCTTAATTTAGTCTTAAATACTATGAAGTCTTACTGACTATACAGTTGATTCTTTTTTTAATCAGGCTGGGGTGTGGGTGACCTCAAGGTCACATTCTTACTCCCATGCTTAAAATCCCAGAGTGAGAATGTTCTCTTAGGCTGGAGATTACATTTTGTCAAATGGTGAATATTCGTAATCTGGGTCACGTATGGAGCACAACCATTCACTTCTCTTTTAGTCTGAAGGACTTTGCCGAGAGCCGAGTTTCATTAGGGAAGGAGGCTTGCTCCTGGTAAGTACTGAGAGGTATGGAAGGGAAAGGATGCCAGAGATCAGGGAGCAGGATAGCAAGGGGTAGACACAGCCAGTAACTACCGGGCACAGAACATTTCTGTGCATACTGCTTTGTGACGGCGGGCCACTTAGGTATAGCTCTGGATAATAGGGCTCTTTCTCCCCTTTTGGAGAAAGCAACAGGAATGGGATCATTGCAGACCTAAGTTGCAATACTACCTCTGCCACTCGGTACGTACGTGGAAAATGATGCTATTTCACGGGAGCATCAGTGTTGGAGCAGGGGTATGGCCATCATCTTCTGAGAGTTGATATTTTTGAAGTGTAGCAAGATGGAATTTTCTGTTGCCCTCATCCCCCTTTTCTTCCTCTTTATTCCTGGAAGAATGAACCTTTGCTGGTCATAAGACTTTGGGCCAGTTACTCTTGCTGGGCCTCAGTCTCTGTAAAACGGAGATAGTAGCATGTCTGTCCTCTTGATTGAGCCTGTGGCCCTCTGGAGCTGGGGCCTGGGAAGAGAGCTGACGGGTAGAAGAGATGAGGGGAAGACAAAAGAGGAAGGGCCTCTAGATGGCCAGTGTGGCCAACGCGACAGGAGTACGAAGAAATGTGTATACCATCTTCTGGCGTCTGTGTGACCACAACTGAGCCTCTGTTTGGAGGTAATCTGGGTTAATATTTATGCTGCTGGTTGAGCACTTATAGAGAGCCTGCCTATCATTACGCTCCGGTGATAAGTTCTTGCAGCTCTGGGAGCACAGAATAACTCCTCCACATGTCTGTACTGTCCCTTCTCTCTCCCAAACACACTTTGCTCTCGACTCTTCAGACTAACTGCTCTTCTCCCATCCTTCACATCTTGCTCAAAGGTCGCGAGTCTCTTTCGGAGCACTTTCTCTGAATAACTGTGTTAGGGCAAAAACTATAAGTGAGTTGATGTAATGAGATTTCAAAATAGAATATTCTCTTCTAGGTAGCAGTCCAGGTCTGTGGGGTCATTGGCTCTCTGAGGTCACACAGGGACCTGGCTTCCTTCCATCTGTTTCTCTGCCATCTCAAGGGCACCATCCTTGCCCGCTTTCTAAGCAACTTTAAGCAGTTGAGACAAGTTGTGCCTGTTACTTGCACTCCCATCTCACTGGCAAGATCTGAATCACATAACCGTAGCCAGCTGCAAGGGAGGCTGGGGGTTCAGATCTCCAGCTGGGTAAACGGTGTGCTTGCTTGGGTTCAGATGTTATCCTTGGAGCCTCAGGTAGCCTTCCTCCACAGCAAAGAACAATCTCGGGCTGCCAGAGCAGGAACTTACTTGGAACCTATTTCCCCATTCTCCCAGGAATTCTGCTTTATTGGGATTCTATATTATCTGGATTCTTTTCTAGTTTTAACAATGGCAGCATTGTTTTGGGGTCAGCCTTTCAAGAATACCCATTGGCACACTGGAGCTCCGACTCAGATGCCTTTCGTATCTGTAAATTGGAAATCTGGCTGGCTCTCATGAAATCCAGGAAGCCGCTCACTCTTTGTCTTTTAGATTCCTGGCTCCTGAGTTCATCGTAGCTCTAAGTCTAGATCACAGTTCTGTTGCCCATGTGCCAACTGCTCTGCTTTCCCTCCTGTGCCCACACATAGGAAAGAATACAGTTTTGTCTTAAGCTGCTGTTTCCAGCAGCCTTACAAACTGATCTGAGTTGGCTCTTGGTCGTCTTTCTCTAGCAACATTAGCTTTTGGTGACTTCCCACCAAAAATCTGTCTTTTTTCATTCGGATGGATTCTCACATCAGGAGTCCCAAGCCTATCTTCGTTTTTGCAGTGTTGGAGGTCAGCTTCAGTTACTCGAACAATTCACACTCAAACACATTACAAATAATTCCATTCATTTTGGCTCGGCACCTCTTATGTTGCCTGGCACAGAATAGTACTCAATAAATCTTTATTAGAAGAATTAATATGTGAAGAAATTTTATAGATCTATTCTTTCCAGTACTTTTTTTTTTTGATAAATGTTATCCATATTTTATAATTGCATTGGCCACAGTAATAAGTAAACTATCTAGTAGTCACTTGTTTAATAAACTGGCCTGGAAGAAAAATCACTGAGCAACATTCAGGGCTATTTGGAACCATTGGCCTTGCCTTCTGAGCAGAAAGGTGAACAGTTTTCCTCACATGGGGATACCATAATTTCTCTCTTTCTCTGCTTCTTTAATTCATAAAAACTAAAAAAACTTACTGTCTCCCAGGCATATCCCAAGGTTCTCGGTGTTTTATGTGTTTCTCTGTCCAGAGAACGTGTTAATTTCATGCTGTGGATGATTTGACTTTCGAATATAGTGAACTTTTGTTAGATATGGAATGGGCCTTAATATTTTTTCATTTTTGTATGGAGACAATTAGCCCACTTG
>CM053613.1:54641610-54669508 GCA_028646535.1 Procyon lotor | reverse complement strand
GAAATCAAGATGAGTCTGTTTCCTAATTGATATTTTTATTAAATTACAATTATTAGCATTTATGATGCATTTCTCAATGGTTTCTTTGATTCAACAAGTATGTTAAAGACTCTTATTTATTTATTTGAGAGAGCGAGCGCGAGCACACACAAGTGAAGGGAGAAGCAGGGGGAGAGGGAAAAGCGAACTCCCCACTGAGCAGGGAGCCCACTGTAGATTCAATCCCAGGACCTTGGATCATGACTTGAGCCCGAGGCAGATGCTTCACTGACTGGGCCACCCAGGTGCCCCAGATTCAACAAATAAGTTAATAGTACTTTTTAGGCAGCAGGTATCATTCTAAACACCTTACAGCTATTAACTCATCCGGTTCCCACAACAAACTTAGGATATAGTCCATTATTGTCATTTTTGCTCTACAGATAAAAAGACCAAGGCATAAGACCGTTACATAGCTTGCCCTCTCCTCCCTCCAACTGAACAGCGAGAGCATACTGCAGCTAGTACTTGAAACCCAGACATGGTCCACACTCTGTGATCACCACCACTACACTGTACTCATTAATGCTATACTCTGTACAGCTATGAGACAGCAGCTCGCTCCACACTGCTTTTCTTTCCAAAGAGGTCTTCAAGAATTACTTGCAGCTTTTTAACAAGACCGTAGAGCTCTTCTTCAGCTCTTTAGAATTCCACAGTGCCTAGTACAGTGTCTTGTTTATTACCACAGGCAAATACCAAAAATGCATTTATTGAGTCTAATTTTAACACAAGTGTCAAAAATAAAAATTTTACAGACTAAACAGCCTTTCCACTTTCCTTGGGTAAGGTTTACTACCAGAGTCATTTAATTCAGTGGCTCCTTTTGGGAAATTTTCTTTTCTCCCGAGGGACATTTATGGGTGTATGGAGAGCCTTTTCAGCAATTGGGGATGAGGATGCTACTGGTATCCAGTGAAAAGAAACCCTGAATTCACTGAATAAATATGGAGAACCTTCTCAGGCCATACTTTTCTCATCTAGAAACCTGGAAATTCATAGTGTCAAAAAAAAAAATGTTTTGAGCCGAAGGTACTCCCACTCAGTACATGAATTCCCTTTTCAGCAACCACATCAAGTAGCCTTAAGCCTCTAGGTGACCACCTCACCTTCACAGGCCAAAATTGTATAGATTCTGGGGAAGCCCACCTATTTCTAGAATTGTTCAATTACTATTCCTAACGCACATTCCAGAAACACAGCTATGATTCTGCTTAACAACAAATGAACCAAGCTCTACTACTGGGGCTGAAAAAAGCAATTTTTTAAAAATTGCCCACGACATTTTCAAAATGACTGTTCTATAACACACAGTCTCAGTCCACTACCTAAACCCTTTCTTCATCTTAAATGCAATTTTCCAGACAGAAGATTCCTGAATAATGGTTCTTAAATAATCCTCAGAAATGTCAGTACCCTTCGCTAATTCAGATTATCAGAGAAAAGCCAATCTCAAATAAGGACATTTCAAAATTATGACATAGCTTTAAAATTGCCCCTGTATTACTTCTAAATGCTGTTTTCATTCATACATGCAAGAAGGCATTTTGAATTCCCGTGCTGGACTTCAGAAATACAAAGATGATATAGGGACAAAACCCTGCACTTAAGGAATCCACAGTCCATCGGTGGAGGCAAACATACTCTATCAAAACTGCAACTAAGGAAAGCACTGATGAGGAAGGTCACCAATTCTGTTTGCAGGACTCAGAAAGAATTTACAGAACAGTTGCCTGAACTAAGGTTTAGAAGATTTGTAGCAGTTCCCAGGCAAAACAAGGGAACAGTGTGTGCAAACATACCAAGCCTGAAGGAGGGAAGAACATTCTGGGAACTGTACCTAGTCCACCAGGCTGGCACTCAAGACCGATGTACAAGATGAGCAAAGCCAAGGCAAAAGATTTTGTGGAAGCTCTCATGTACTAGAGAGTTTGGACTTTATCCTGTGGGCCCAAGAGCCACCAAAAGAGGAGAGACCAGGTGAGAATGGACTCTAGAATAGATGACTGGCAAAAGTGAGAACAGACAGGAACTGAGAGAGACGGGCAGGCTAGGGTTATGGTGATTTATCTAGACATCTTGAAAAGAAAGTGTTCTGACTACAATGTTTGCCTAGCTCGATGAAGACCTAGGGTTTAGTTTAAAGTGAGCACACCAATTGCTATCACTGTATTAAGTCACAAAAGGCCACAGAGAACAACTTCTGATTTTATGGAGGAACCAACTAAGTCCAAGCAAGGAAAGCAGTGTGCTTTCATGCCATAGTAGTTGGGGAAGACATACGGTGAGCACTCAGGGCTCTAAACATCCAGCGCTTTCTGCTTTTTCTACTGCTAGGAGATTGCTTTTATTTGCGGTGAAAGGCTATTTTTATCACGAGAGCAATTAAATGCCTCTTTCTCCTTCTTTTCTATCATTCACCTGATGTTCTATTTACCCAATTAATTTTTACTGTCTACAAAGAAAGTCTTTCCAAAGCCAAGGTAAGTTTCAGTCTAGCCCTTGTCAGTCTATTGGCTGATTCCTAATTAACTGAGATGAAATGAATGGAGGTTCATTATTGTTGAGCTTCTTAACGCCTGTTGCTTATATTGGATTTAGAAGCACTTGACAGGAAGAATATGTGTCTTAAAGTATTCAAATCTGAGCTTGATGGCAGACAGATGACAGAGCAAAGGAGGTGTCACAGGGCTGCAGAACCTCAGCCTGGCAGGGGTTTTCCCAAATCCCTTACTAAGTACTGTGTTGATGCAACGAAATGGCGTTGTCAGAGAAGGGTGTGAGCCCAAATCTTACACTGGTGACGTCCTTGTGTCTCCAAATTGAATAGCCTTGAGAATCTCAGTGTTAAGATAGAACAGGATTATTGCTGCAGGTTTATTATTATTGCAATTCTCATTTGCACAACTTCGGGGGTGGTTATGATTCTGTGGAAACTAGAAGTGATGACTACCCACAATCTCATACACTTTTTTAGCTGTTGTTTGAAGAATAATGACCAAAGTTTTTCCATATTTGATTGAAACCATAAATTTACCGAGCCAAGAAGTTCACAAATATTAAATGTAAAAAAAAAAAAAAAATGAAAAACCTATACCAAGGCACATCATCAAAATGCTCAGAACCAATGATAAAAAGAAAAATCTTAAAAGCAGCCAGAGAAAACACTACAAGTTACATGTAAACAGGAATAAAGACGAGAATGACAGCAGACTCGTGGTTAGAAACACAAGTGAGAAAATAGTGCAGTAACATTTTTAAAACACAATAGGAAAATAAATGTCAATTAAACTTTTGTACCCAGAAAAATAACCTTTGCAAATGAAGATGAAATTAAGAATATTTCAGACATACAAAATCTAAAAGAATACCAGCATATCAGCAATACAGGAAATGTTAAAGGAAGTTCTTTAGGCAGAAAGAAAATAGTACAAGAGGAAAATACAAATCTACATACATAGGTATGTAAATAGATATCTGGTGTTCTTCAAGAATTGGTAATATTTTTGCAATGATAAATGACTATTTAAAACCAGGAATCAACAAATTACAGCCCACAAACTATTTTGTGGTATAGATGTTTGTATCACCCCAAAATTCCCATGTTGAAATCCTATTGCCCAAAGGTGACTGTATTAGGTTGGGAGGGTCTTTGGGAAATGATTAGATCATGAGATTGGAGACCTCATAAATGAAATGACTGCCTTACCAAAGAGGCTCCAGAAAGATCTCTTGCCCCTTCTGCCATGTGAGGACACAAGAAAAAAATCTGCAAACTGGAAGAAAGCCTTCATCTAACCATATTGGCATCCGAATCTCTGACTTTCAGCCTCCAAAACTGTGAGAAATAAATTTCTGGTTTATAAGCTATGCAGTCTGATATTTTGTGATAGTTGTCAAACAGACTGAGACCAAATCCTTCTTGCTGATTTTTAAATAAACTACTACTAGAAAATAGTCATTCTCATTCATTTACATATTACCTATGGCTACTATGAACTAGAGTGAGTTGTTGTAACAGAGACCATACAGCACACAAAACCTAAAATACTGACTATGTAGCTCTTCATAGAAAAGTTTGCCAACCTCTGGTTTAAACAAAAATAGTAGCCATGCATTATGGTGTTTATAACATATTAATGTACAATGTATGATAAAATAACACAAAGTTCAGGAGGGAAAAAATGAGAATATACAGTTGAGAGTCATCACTATATGCATGATTATGTAATATTTCTTGAAAGGTATAATACAGATGTATGCTGTAAATCTTTAAGCCACCACAAAATAAAACAAAGAAACAAGCCAACAAAATACTAAGCGGAATCATATTCAATTAATCCAAAAGATGACTGGAAAAGTAGAAAAAGGGAAAGAAAAGATGAAACAACAAAGAAAAAGAAGGTAGATTGATAATTAATCTATCAATACTTATATGTAAATGGTCTAAATATCTTGATTAAAAGGCAGATAAGGTCAGATTGGATAAAAAAGGTGAAACTATATGATACCAAAAGGAACATATTTTAAACATAAAGACATTAATAGACGAAAAATAAAGGAAAGGTATACGATGCTAACACTATCAAAGGAAAGCTGGAGTGGCTATATTTTTTTCCAAAGGAGATTTCAGAATAAAGAATACTATCAAAGATTAAAAAAAAATGTTATTTGATAATGATAAACAGGTTAATTCATGAAGAAGATATAACAACCTTACACATTTATGCATGCAAAAACAAATAAATGAATAAAAATATATGAAGCTAAATCTAATAGAACTGAAAGGAATTCTAGAACTCCTATTATAGTCAGAGATTATAGGGTAATACAATTAAAACTATAATGAGTACCACTTCCCACCTATTAGCATGCTTAAATTATAAAGTTCATCCTAAGAGTTGGCAAGGATGTTACAGGGCTAGAAATCTCATACACCACTGTTGGGAATATAAAATGGTACACCACTTTGGAAAAACAGTCTGGCAGTTTCTCAAAAAGTTAAACATGACCTACCATATGACCCATACTTCCACTCCTAGGTATTTATGCAGGAGAAATGAAAGCACATATCCATACAGGGGCTTGAACACAAATAGTCACAGCACCTTTACTTGTAATAGCCAAAAACTGGAAATAACCCAAACATCTATTAATATTTGAGTGGATACACAAACTATGGTACATATGTACAACAGGATATAAATCAGCAATGAGAAGGAGTAAACTATTGATACATGCTAAAATATGGATGAATCTCAAATTATGCTAGGTGAAACAAAAAGAGACTATGGACTATGTAATTTCATTTATATAAAATTCTATTAAATGAAAACTAATCTTACAGGAACAGAAAGTAGATCAGTCATTGCCAAGTAATGAAGGTGGAGAGACCAAGGAGGAGCCAGTCAGAGGAATTACAAAAATCCATGAAGACGCTTCTAGAAGTTAAGTTTTTATTAACTTGATTGTGGTGATGGCTTCATGGGTACATGCTCAGGTCAAAACTTACCAAATGGTATACTTTACATGTAGCTTATCCCTACATCAATTATTCTTCAGTAAAGCTATTTTTAAAAATGTAAGGAGAGAATCACTGATCCGTATCAAGGTCAGCCAGAGGTGGCTTGAGAGGACCCACAAAGCATAACTGCTTTGTGTGCAGAGATGTACAGACCTGGAAGCTCCAAAGTGCTCCTGGCCCCTCCCACCGTCCCCTTCCAGTACCTGGAGTATATTCGTTAAAACCCATTTTGTTTCCTGTGAGACCACACAGAGCTGCTGTTCCACCTCATCTCAAGGGTGTGGTAGGAGGAAGTATTAGTTACCTACCACCATCTTTTCAGAATAACTCTGCCAGCACCAAACACTGGCAGACATTGGAAGAAGAGGCATCCACAGCTTTGAATGATTGCCAATGTCTAACTGGTATTGCTAGATTATGCAAAGGCTTTTTCTCCATGCAATCATTTATGAAGCATCCATGCTGGAAAATCAATCTTTTTTTTAAAACGTAGTGACAATGTAATCCATCATCATTTTTTTTTTTTTTTTACCAATGTACTTCCCAGAGCAAAGAGAAGACTGTATAAATTAAGGAATTAAGGTAAGATTAGAGATGTATTACTCTAACATAATACCTTATCCGTGCTCTCCTCTATGTAAAATCAAAAAAATTATTTCCATCAATAAATATTGCAACACCCACATTCTACACTAGCTACACCTAGGAGGCAATACGTGATCCACCCTCCAAGTGATGAATCAATTGTCCAAATACCACTTACACTTTGCTCGGAGGAAGACCAGACCAAGCTGTCAACCTAGAAATTAAGAAAATGATCATTCAAGGAATTCAGAATTCTACTGAGTACAAATAAAGTCACCACTTGGCCTTGATTGTCCATAAATTGACTTCTAAAACTTATAGCACTGAGATTTTGATGTGAGATATATTAATCTCAAATATACTCCACATGTTTTAAAAGACAACTCAATCTAAGGGATACCAAGATGGTAACAGTCTATTTGGATAGTGACACTGTTGTGGTGGTAGGAAAGACAAAGAAAAACCTGACTGATGCCTGTGGAGCAAAAGAAAGGGGGATCCCACAGCTTCCATGGAACCCTCCCTGATACACTGACTATAAGACAGAAAGGGGATTTTCTTCAGCTGAACTGATAGGTACAAAACCTACCCTTGGCTTATCTTTCTTAAAATCTGAAAAGGGCAAATTCTGTATTATCACTATATAATGTATTCAATCACATTTCCGTTTCTGAGAGCAGATGAAAAGTGGGATGCCTGGGATTCTAAATTAATTCCTTTTATTCCTTTTCAAGACACAGCTTCTGTGCTGTAGAAGAAGATTGCTGCTCCCTCCTCCTTTATTTATAAGTCAACTCCCTGTCCTACCTAATCATCTGCAACTCTTCCCCACAGCTAAATGGTTTCAAAAAAACTCAACTTTGGCATCTTCTCCAAAGTGTCTACTGCTTTACTCCCGAAATACTCATATTTACTTTAGAGTTAAATAAAAAGTAAAGTTAGTAAGTCCAAGGATAACTCCATATACCTACTGCTAGATCTGATTCTGACTGGTAATCCAATATAATCACTGAAATATCAGAACTCTTTGATTGTAAGAAATAGAAATCCAACCAAGGGTTTTTTCTACAAGCCTGTAAATATAGCCATAAACAATTTCAGGCTTATAGCCTCCAAGCTAATGGCCAGAAAGCAATTTTGAATCGCACACCTGCTATCTGAGATATTTAAAAAGGACTCTGAGTTCCATACCCCAGGACAGAGGTGTTAGGATTTTCAGCCTCCACTAAAATGACATAATTTGGCTAAGGAGGGAGCAAATTATAAAAAGGAGGAGGAGGAGAAAGAGGGAAAAGAGGAGGCTGGGAAGAGGTTAGGACACACAAAACCACTTGGTGAATAGTTGGAAATTGGGAATCAATTTTACTACATCCATCCACTTTACACTTTGGGTTTCTCACTCATCTTACAGACCTTTTTAACCGCCATGAAAGATAATGCTGCTATGTGACAATGCAGCCATAAGCACTGGGAGGTGTCTTAACTGCATGGTCCAAAGAAATAGAATTGAACTACTGGAAGTTTTATCTCAACTGCAGATTAGACTTTTCCCTGAAGTTAAAAAAAAAAGTTAAAAACAATTTGAAATACCAAGAATTATGACATGGGGAACATGTAGAATTTGTGTTTCAAATAAAATAACACTACATAAAATTTTGTGCTTGCTCACTACTTAACTGTTAGAAATCTGAGACTTCTGCCTTCTTTCACCTTTTAACTTCAAAAAGTAAAATAGCTTCACTCATATTGGCCTTTAAGCCTCAAAACTTAAGAGGTTTGAGCAATTTTCCAAAATGCACTTTCATCTACGATACAGTTCTATGGAATGTTTTCAAAGTGGTAGATTTGGGCTTTGTCCTGTCTGTGTCAGTCATGGGAGGATGCCATCAGAGGATGAGAGGGATATGTGCTTTGTGTTTGAAAAATTCACAGGAAACCTCAACTGGGCAAACATACCTTTTGTCCTACAGCCCTCTACTGAGTCCTTCATCCTCTTATCCAGAATAAGACCTCTCTTCCCCACGATGCTGCCCACCTTACCACGGCAACTGAAAAAAATGATGCCCCACTGTCTGAAGACAACTCAGACACCTTATTAACTGTAATAAAGACCTTTGCTTCATAACACCTGTTATTGCTTCCAGCACAAGTTATCATAGCACGGTTTATCCTTTATGTAAAAATAATATGCCTCCTATAGCAAACTGAAAATATAAAGAAAATCTTAAAAGAGATCACACCAACTTTTCTCATTTGACATTACATCATAGGCATTTTTTACACAACTAAATCTGAAAATATGGCTATACTGGCTGTAAACTACCATTAAGTCATATTAATGTGCCATAATTTACTTAATTATTAGTATTTGTTTCCATGTTTTTCTATTAATAAATAACACCATTAAACATCCATAAATCTTCTTCTACAAAATCATTACTTTGAAATTAATTCACAGAAATGGAATGACAGAACCCAAGGAGATAAATCATTTTAAAACCCTTGATATATACTGCCAGATTTCTTCTCAGCAAAGATACATTAAATTTTCACTCTTACTAGTGGAATCTGAGAGATTATTTTTGCCATCAAGACTATCATGATGTGAGTATTTTCAACAGCAAAATTTAAGCAAGGTTAGCAAAATAAAAATTTGAAATGGGTCCATTTTTCACTCACCAGCTGACTTAATTTGCACCATGACTCGCATCCCAGTAGCTGATGCTTATTTTAAAAGCAGACGTTCTTGTCAGTAACCTAAATGTTTATCAGAAAGGGGACAGTTATATTACGGTCCCTCTATACAATAATACATAAGCAATAAAAAAACTAAGAAATATACATGTTTCTTTTTTTAAAAAAACTATATACATTACTATATATGGTACATATAGTATACGTGTGTATCTATATACACATACATGTATATATATGCCATTATATAGCACATATATCATGTATATATGATTAAATATCCATAGAAATATGAATAGAGATAAGCACCAAAATAGTATAAACAGTCTTAACCTAGTAAGAGTGGGTTTATTGATGTGGAATGTGGAATGGGGGATTCTTGAGTTGGAAATTTCAACTTGAATTTTACTACAATGAGCATAATTTTGCAATTATGTCCAGTGAACATAAATACAACACTCCATTAGAATTAATAGACATTTTTACTACCGACCAAGGAAATTTTATTTTACAGGTTTTGAAGCCACAAAGTAATTTCTGAGAGAGATGGGGGGAATACTAATTTTTTATACCTACCTTTATAATATTGTAAGATCTTTCTGGTAAACTTAAGAATAAAAAAACGTACTGTAGGTATAATCTGATACTACTTCCTATCTTTGAACATCAATGTGGGGGTGGGGGGATAAAAAAAAAAAAAGGCAAAAAACACCAACAGAAAATACTCTGAGAAGATTGATCATCCTCTCCACTGTTCTGGGTCCAAACCTTGGCATTATCTTCTACTCATTTCACTCTACTCTCTTATATCCAACAAAGGTTCTATCTCCCAGTCAACTCAGATCTGCACCTCCTTTTATCTCCCAGAAGCAATGTCTCAACTCAGGCCCACAGTTCTCTTACCCTCAGTAGCTTTCTAGGGAATTTTTTGCCTCTAAGTCACCTTCTGCCTCCTCCAACAGAAGTGTTTCCACATTTCCCTTGCCAAGACTATTAGTATATTTTCATCAGCTGTAAAGTAAAATTCTAATTTCTTGGCATAGCTTTCAAGGACCTACACAATGTGCTGCCTGGTCCACCATTTTCCAGCATCATCATCAACTAGATGTGCTTCCCCCATCCCAACTCAACAACCAATTCACATTTCTCTGTCCTTCCCCGTAAGTCCTACCTCCATGTCTTGGCTTGTGATGACCCATCAATGTCCCAGTTTTTTAAACCGAGAGACTATTCTTTTCTAAGGATGTGCAGAAGGAGGAGAAACCAGGGCAGAAATTAAGTTTGATCACCAAGATGTGAGAGTGAAACTTTATTACCAAGATGGCAGAGGAGTAGGGGACCCTATTTCAATAGGTTCCCTGAATTGAGCTGATATCTACCAGACTACTCTGAACACCCACAAAATCAGCCTGAGATGTAAGAAGATATATTAGGATCTATCTGATCCTGATAATAGAATATCTCTAGTGGCCAGTTTTCAGGTATGAAGCAGGGAGCTGCAAGATAAATGGAGGGGAGAGAGCCACCATAAGCACTGGCACCAGGAAGGTGAAGTAACACAGGAGTGCAAAAGCCTCCCGCTTTGGGGACAGGGCACAGACTCCCAGACCAGTAACAAACAGTAAGGAAAGGACTTTAGGGCAGCCCCCCAGACAGAAACCTGGAGCTTTGGGGGCACGCATGCAAGCCAGGGTGGCTGGCGGGTTTAGAAGCACAAAGGATAGTGACATGCCCAGACCTGGAAGGGAGGGCTGGGAGTGCTGCCATGGGAAACTCAACCCAGTTTTTAGCAGCATAGACAAAAACGGAGTCTGTGTGACCTGGAGGGCTTTCTGGAAAACAGACTGCAGTCTCTCTGTTCTGAGACAGAGGACTGGATACAGTCACTTCTGGTCTGACTCTCAGAAGAGACATAGAAAGCTGCCAGGGAAAGCTGCCAGAGAACAAAAGCCCCCTAAAACTGGTTTTCACTGAGCCCATCCCCACCAACAGGGATCAGGGCAACTGTGACCAAACAGGCTTGCCCGACCAATAGCACAGCAGGCCCCTCCCCCAAGAAGACAGGCTGAAAGAACAAGAGGCTGACAACTCTAAGGTCCACATAAAACAGGTGCATCTTGCTTGGGTTGTGGTCAATAGTTTGGACTCTGTACTTCCCTCAACCACCTCCCACTAGAATGACTAGATGGAGGAACAAATCCCCAACACAGGAAAAATTCAGACTGTGACCTCTGCTACAGAACTAACGGATAAGGATATAAGCAAGATATCAGAAATAGACTTCAGGCTAACAGTTATGCACACAATGGCTAGGTTGCAGAAAACCATTAAAGGCAACATAAATTCGCTAAGGGCAGAAGTGAGAGCTGACCTGGCAGAATTTAAAGATGCTATGAATGAGATCCAATCTAATCTAGATACTCTAACAGCTACGATAAATGAGGCAGAAGAACAAATTAGTGACCTAGAAGACAAATTGATAGAAAAGAAGGATCAGGAAGAGGCCTGGAACAAACAGCTTAGAACCCATGAAAACAGATTTAGAGAAATAAACGATGCCATGAACTGCTCCAATGTCAGAATTATTGGGACCCCTGAGGGAGTAGAGAGAGAGAGAGAGAGGACTAGAAGATATATTTGAGCAAACCCTAGCTGAGAACTTCCCTACTCTGGGGACTAAAACGAGTATTCATGCCCTAGAGGCAGAGAGAACACCCACCACCCCCAAGATCAAGGAGAGCAGACCCACCCCCAGGCATGTAATAATGAAACTCACAAATCTTAAAACCAGAGAAAACATCTTAAGGGCAGCTAGGGGGAAGAAATTCCTTATGTACAGAAGGAAGAATACCAGAATAACGTCAGGCCTGTCCACAGAAACCTGGCAAGCCAAAAAGGGCTGGAAAGACATATTCAGGGCCCTAAACGAGAAGAACATGTGGCCAAGAATACTGTACCCAGCAAGGCTGACATTCAAAATGGATGGAGAGATAAAGAGCTTCTAGGACCAGCAAAAACTGAGAGAATATGTGATCACTAAGCCAGCTCTGCAAGAAATATTAAGTGGGGGTTCTATAAAAGAACAGAGACCCCAAGACTGAGAATAGAACAGAAACATATAGAGATAATCCATAGAATCAAGGACCTCACAAGCAACACAATTATTTTTCAGTAATCACTCTCAATGTAAATAGCCTAAATGCTCCCATAAAACGGCATAGGATTTCAGACTGGATACAAGACAGGACCCATACATATGCTGTCTATAAGAGACTCATTTTGAACCTCAAGATACATCCAGACTGAAAGTGAAGGGATGGAGAACCATCTTTCAGGCCAAGAGACCTCAAAAGAAAGCTCTGGTAGTGATTCTCATATCAGACAAATACGATTTTAAGCTAAAGACTAGTTAGAGATACAAAAGGACACTATACCATTCTTAAAGGGTTTGTCCAACATGAAGATATAACAATTGTAGCCATCTATGCCCCCAACATGGGAGAAGCCTACTACATAAGCCAATTGTTAATCAAAATAAGGAGACATATTGATAAGAATACTTTAATTGTAGGGGACCTTAACACACCACTCTCAGCAATGGACAAATCATCTAAGCAGAAAATCAACAAAGAAACAAGAGCTTTGAATGATACACTGGACCAGAAGGACCTCATAGGTATATACAGAACATTCTACCCTAACACAGCAGAATACTCATTCTTCTCAAGCACACATGGAACTTTCTCCAAAACAGACCACATACTGGGTCACGAATCAGGTCTTAACCAATACCAAAAGACTGAGATTATTCCCTGTATATTCTCAGACCACAATGCTTTGAAACTGGAACTCAATCATAAGAAAAAGTTTGGAAGAAATTCAAACACTTGGAAGCTAAAGACCATCCTACTCAAGAATGTTTGGGTCAACCAGGAAATCAAAGAATAACTTAATCAACTTATGGAAACCAATGAGAACGAAAACACATCAGTCCAAATCTCGTAATTTGAACAAATACAGTAATCGAGATTGCTGTATGGGATACAGCAAAGGCGGTCCTAAGGGGGAAATACACCACCATCCAAGCCTCACTCAAAAAAAATAGAAAAATTCTTAATACACAAACTTCCTTTACACCTTAAGGAACTAGTGAGTCAAAAACAAATTAAGCCTACCCCATGCACAAGAAGGGAAATGATTAAGATTAGAGCAGAGATCAATGACTAGAAAACAGAAATACAGTAGAACACATCAACGAAACCAGAAGTTGGTTCTCTGAAAGAATTAATAAGATCGATAAACCACTGGCCAGACTCATCCAAAAGAAAAGAGAAAGGATTCAAATTAATAAAATTATGAGTGAAAGGAGGGAGATCACAACTAACACCAAAGAAATAGAAACAATCATCAGAATTATCAGCAGCCATAGGACAATAAGTTAAGTAACCTAGAAGAAATGGATGCATTCCTGGAAACATATAAACTTCCAAGACTGAAACAGGAAGAAATTGACAACCTGCATAGACCAATAACTAGTAACGAGATTGAAGCAGCGATCAAAAACTTCCCAAAAAGAGTTCAGGACCTGATGGATTCCCTGGGGATCTACCAGGGATACATACCTAAATGTTCTACCAAACATTTAATGAAGAAATAATACCTATTCTTCTGAAGCTGTTTCAAAAATAGAAATAGAAGGAAAACTTCCAGATTCTTTATATGAGGCCGGCATTACCTTGATCCCCAAACCAGGCAAAGACCCCATCGAAAAGGAGAATTTCAGACCACTATCTCTGATGAATATGGATGCCAAGATTCTCAACAAGATACTAGATAATAGGATCCAACGGTATATCGAAAAGATTATCCGCCATGACCAGGTGGGAGATATCCCTGGGATGCAAGGTTGGTATAACATTCATAAATTAAGCAATGTGGGAAGGAACAAATTAATA
Organism: Procyon lotor; assembly: GCA_028646535.1. NCBI lineage: Eukaryota > Metazoa > Chordata > Mammalia > Carnivora > Procyonidae > Procyon > Procyon lotor. The sequence goes on along the minus strand of CM053613.1, from coordinate 54,655,711 downwards.
AGAGAAGAGAGAAGAACCACATGGACCTCTTAATTGATGCAGAATAAGCATTTGACAAAATACAGCATCTTTTCCTGATTAAAACTCTTCAGAGTATAGGGATAGAGTGAACATTCCTCAACTTCATAAAGTCTATGAAAAACCCACAGCAAATATCATTCTCAATGGAAAAATTGAAAGCCTTTCCCTTAAGATCAGGATTATGACAAGGATGCCCACTCTCACCACTATTGTTCAATATTGTACTAGAAGTCCTAGCAACAGTAATCAGACAACAAAAAGAAATAAAAGGTACGCAAATTCGCAAAGAAGTCAAACTCTCTCTCTTCACAAATGACATGATATTGGAAAACCCAGACTCCAACCCCAAATTACTTGAACTCATACAGCAATTCAGTAATGTGGCAGCCTACAAAATCAATGCACAGAAATCAGTTGCTTCCCTAGACACTAACAATTTAACTGTAGAAAGAAATTTGAGAATCGATTCCATTTATGATAGCACCAAAACCCCTAAGAAACTTTGGAATAAACTTAACCAAAGAGGTAAAGGATCTATACTCTAGTAACTACAAAACACTCATGAAAGAAACAGAAGATGACACAAAAAAGATGGGAAAACATTCCATGCTCCTGGATCAGAAGAATAAACATTGTTAAAATCTCTATGCTACCCAGAGTAATCTACACTTTCAACAGCATCATGATCAAAATACCATCAGCATTTATCAAAATGCTGGAACAAACAATCCTAATATGTGTATGGAATGACTAAAGACCTTGAATCCCCAAGGAAATGTTGAAAAAGAAAAACAAAGCTGGGGGCATCACATTGCCTGATTTCAAGCTATATTACAAAGCTGTGATTCCCAAGACAGCATGGTACTGGCACAAAAACAGACACATAGACCAATGGAACAGAGTAGAGAACCCAGATACGGACCCTCAACTCTGGTCAAACAATCTTTGACAAAGTAGGAAAAATTATCCAATAGAGAAAAGACAGTCTCTTCAATAAATGGTGCTGGGAAAATTGGACAGCTATGTATAGAAGAATGAAACTTGACCATTCTCTTACACCATACACAAAGATAAACTTAAAATGTATGAAAGACCTCACCATGAGACAAGAATCCATCAAAATCCTAGAGGAGAACATAGGCAGTAACCTCTCTGACATCAGCCACAGCAACCTCTTTCAAGACACACCTCCAAAGGCAAAGGAAACAAAAGCGAAAATGAACTTTTAGGATTTCATCAAGATGAAAAGCTTCTGCACAGCAAAGGAAACAGTCAATGAAACAAAGAGGCAACCCAATGAATGGGAGAAGATATTTCAAAATGATACTACAGACAAAGGGCTGGTATCCAAGATCTATGAAGAACTTCTTGAACTCAGCAACCAAAAAACACTAAGTCAGTCAAAAAATGGGCAGAAGACATGAACAGACATTTCTCCAAAGAAGACATACAAATGGCTAGCAGACACATGAAAAAATGTTCATCATCATTAACCATCAGGGAAATTCAAATCCAAACCAAATTGAGATACCACCTTACACCAGTTAGAATGGCAAAAATTAACAAGGCAAGAAACAACAAATGTTGGAGAGGATGTGGAGAAAGGGGAACCCTCTTACATCGTTGGTGGGAATGCAAGTTGTTGTGGCCACTTCAGAAAACAGTGCGGTGGTTCCTCAAAATATTAAAAATAGAGCTCCCCTATGACCCGGAAATTGCACTATTGGGTATTTACCCCAAAGATACAGATGTAGTGAAAAAGAGGACCGTATGCATCCCAATGTTCATAGTGGCAATGTCCACATCAGCCAAACTGTGGAAAGAGCAGAGATGGCCCTCAACAGATGAATAGATAAAGAAGATGTGGTCCATATACACAACAGAATATTACTCAGCCATCAGAAAGCATGAATATCCAGCTTTTGCATCAACATGGATGGGACTGGAGGAGATTATGCTGAGTGAAATAAATCAAGCAGAGAAAGTCAATTATATGGTTTCACTTACTTATGGAATATAATGAATAGCATGGAGAACTTTACGAGTAGGAAGGGAAAAATGAAGAAGGGGAAATCAGAGGGAGAGATGAACCATGTGAGATTGTGGACTCCCAAGAAACAAATTGATGGTTTTGGGGGGGGGGGGATGGGTTGGCCCAGTAATGGGTATTAAGGAGGGCACATATTGCATGGAGCACCGGGTATTATATGCAAACACTGAATCTTGGAACACTACATCAAAAACTAATGATGCACTCTATGGTGACTAACATGATAAGGGAAGGGAAGAGAAAGAAGGGAAAGTGAAAGGAGGGGAGGGGAGGAGAAAGAATTGATGTTAAGTTTAGATGGGCTTGTGGACTCCCAATCCCTACCTGTTCACAAAACAATGCATCTCAGTGAAGATCAGGGACAATCTGAGTTAATGTATGCCAGGATACAGCCTTATCAAGGTGTGGAGAGATAAAATTTCCCAGAATTTATCAATGATCCTGGAAAAAGCCTCAGCCTCCTGAGCTACAAAAATGTCTATGCTCTAAAGTGAGGGAAGGCTTACTTTCACACTTCTCCTTGAAATATGTCTAGATCTGTAGATTAAAATTGCCCAAAAGTCAAGTGGGTAAGTACCTAAATTAGGGCAGAAGGTGCTTGAAGAGAGCATTCTCTACCAAGGTATTTCCATTTCAAGAAGTAATAAACCCCTGACCTTGGGATACCTTTCGTCACAAATCCTAGAGGCAAGGGACTATCAAGTACCTGGAGTGATTTTATTTGCACATGAAAGGAGTGGAGTTAGGAGGAAACCCTTCAGGAGAGAGAGAGAGAGAAAGAAAGCTGCTTCCTTTCCTTTGTGTGCAATAAGAAAAAAAAAATGTTCTCTTTCCTCACCTATGGGGTATCCAGTTATTTGCACAAAACAGTTGACTTGGCTCTCATCACATCACCCAGGGGCAAGACTAGGGCAAAGAGGAGGCCAGAGCACTTATTTACTGTGAAGTATTTAATAAGGAATATGTCTCTGATAAAGAATACTTCATGAGCACATTCAGCCTAAATTAATAAAGACAAAAATTAAAAATCTAACATAAGGCTTATAAGAAATTAAATGTTGCCAAGATTAGTCTCCATTCTTGCATTTTGCTATTATTGTTATTGTCTCTCCCCAACTCTCATCTTCTCTCCCCACTTCTGCCATCCATTTGCTTCCAGAAGCTTCATTTATGTTTACCATTTACCTTGTCCTGATCTTCACATACTGCTGCTCATTAAAACATCATTGTTTCGCAAAGGGGAGCTCTTTTTCAGAGTGATGCAGAAGTGTTTTAATTTCGTTATAGACCCCTGGGATAGTGAGTCAGCTAACCTGCAAGAAGCATGAAAGAGACATGGTAAGTCACAAATCCCCAATCAGATCTCCTTGTAGTAGCTCATAACATGAAAAAATGCAAAGGTAGCTAGCTCATAACGTGAAAAAATGCAAAGGTAGCAAATGAGCATGCATGAAATAGAGGTTAGGGAGCAATGGCTGCACTGTCCATGCTAATCATTCTTCTATTTAATATATTCATGGAAATTCTCACACCTACTTAACATATTCATGAAACTTCTAGTTCTCACTTAAAATATTCATGAAACTTGCTCATTTTCAGTCCCACAGTGTTCACAAAAGTTATTACAAATAGATAAGGTGGGAAAGGTAATCTGAGGCCAGAATGTGTCTGCCTCCCTCAATAGTGTTAGCATCTGGTCAGGAGCAGAGACTGTATCTAACGAATTCTGACTTCTCCAAACACATAACATTATACTTCACACACAATAAAGTTTTACGAGACTAAATGTCAAATCAAGTCATTTCTACAGGGAGAAAAATGTGATTAATAGAAGATGAACGGAATAATGTTAATGAAAAACTTACTCCCTGTAAAAACTTAAGTTATCACAGTGTTGGTAAGTGTACAGGGAGATAATTACAAATGTGTAGTTAGTGACCATATAAATATGTTCATTCTTTTTGGAGGATCTCTTTTTTAGATTATCAAAATTTTATTATACACACCTTTTGACCTAGAAATTCAACTTCTAAAAATATATATTATTAAAAAATACATCTTATAAATTTATGCATATGGAAAAAAGAATGTGCACAGATAAATGACTGTTGCATTGTTTTTCAAAGCAAAGGAAAAAATAAGCTTTATGACCATTAATAGAAGACTAATTAAATGAGCTATGCTACTTCCACTCATTAGGAATATAACACACCAAATACTGTGTCATTGACAAAAAGCAAAACATAGCAGACAGACCTATATGACATAGTAAAATCTTCAAGATAAACTGTTACTTGTTACTTGGGAAAAAAAAATTAAGATCTAGAAGAGTATGTTTAGAATAACCTGTGTATTTTTTTCTGTGAAATTAAACACACACACACACATTTCCTGAAAGACGACACAAGAAACAGTTGAAAGTAGTTAAGGATTTGGATGAGAGAAACCATTTAATTTCCTCTCACTGTTTTAATTTTTTTTAATTATGAAAAAAAGAAAACAAATACAAAGTTAATTTAAAAAGAGCACTGGACTCCTAGTCATAGCAATCAGACAAGAAAAGATATAAAAGGCAACCAAATTGGTAAGGAAGAAATAAAATTTTCACTATCTGCGATGACATGATACTATACACAGAAAACCCTAAAAAAAATCTACCAAAAAAACTATTAGAATAAATGAATTCAGTTAAGTTGCACAATACAAAATTAACATACAGAAATCTATTCCATTTCTATACACAAATAATGAAGGAATGGAAAGAAAAATTAAGAAAACAATTCCACTTATAATTGTACCAAAAAGAATAAAATACCTAGAAATAAACTTAACCAAAAGGTGAAAGATTTGTACTCTAAAAACTATAAAATACTGATGAAAGAAACTGAAGACAGAAATAGAAAGATATTCCATGCTCATGGTGTAGAATTAGTATTGTTAAAATGGCCAGATTATCTAAAGCAATCTACAGACTCAACTCAATCCTTATCAAAATACCAACAGCATTTTTCACAGAACTAGAATAATCCTAAAATTTGTATGAAACCACAAAAGACCATGAGTAGCCAAAGCAATCTTGAGAAATAACAAAGCTGGAAGTATCGCAATCCCAGGTTTCAAGATATTCTTTATTTTATAATTTAATTCCAGTATAATTCACGTACAACATAGTATTTGTTTCAGGTGCATGATGTAGTGATGCAACAATTCTATACATTACTCAGTGCTCATCAAGATCAGTGTACTCTTAATTCCCTTCACCTATTTCATCCATCCCCCCACCCACCTCTACTCTGGTAACCACCAATTTATTCTCTATATTCAAAAGATTACTTTTTTTTATCTTTTTTCTTTGTTCATTTTTTTCCTTAAATTCCACAAATGAAATCATATGGTATTTATCTTTCTCTTACTTCATATTATACTCTAGATCCATCACGCTGCTGCAAATGACAAGATAGCATTCTTTTTTATAGCTGAGTAATATTCCATTGGATATATATACTACATCTTCTTTATTCATCGGTTGATGAACATGTGGATTTCGAGATATCCTACAACGCAGTAATAAGCAAAATATTATGATACTGGCAAAAAAAAAAATAGACACATATGTCAACAGAACACATTAGAGCCCAGAAATAAACCTACACTTATATGATCAATTAATCCATAATAAAGGAGGTAAGAATAAACAATGGGGAAAAGACAGTCTTTTCAATAAACACTGCTGGGAAAACTGGACAGCTATAGGCAAAAGAATGAAACTGAACTGCTTTCTTACACCCTACACAAAAACAAACTCAAAATGGATTAAAGACCTCAACATGAGACCTGAAACCATAGAACTCCTAAAAGAAAACAAAGACAGTAATCTTTGACATCAGCCTCAGAAACATTTTTCTAGATATGTCCCTTCAGGCAAGGGAAACAAAAACAACAATAAACTATTGGATCTATACCAAAATAAAAAGGCTTTTGCACAGCAAAGGAAACCATCAACAAAATGAATAGACAACCTGCTGAAGGGCTGAAAGTATTTGCAAATGATATATCCAATAAGGGATATTAACCAATATCCAAAATACAAAAAATATACAAACAAAAAAGCTTATACAACACCAAAAAAACCCCAAAACTCTCATTTAAAAAAAACAACAGAGGGTCTGAATAGACTTTTTTCAAAAGTGACTTACAGATGGCCAGCAGACACATGAAAACATGCTCAACATCACTAATCATCAAGGAAATACAAATCAAAACAGTGAGATATCACCTCACTCCAATCAAAGTGGCTAGTATTAAAAAGAAATAAGTTTGGTGAGGACATAGAGAAAAAGGAATCTATGTAATGTTGGTAGGAATGTAAATTGGTAGAACTGCTGTGGAAAATAGTATGCAGTTTCTTCAAAAAATTAAAAATAGAGCTACCACATGATCCATTAATTCCACTACTGGATATTTACACAAAGAAAACAAAACCAGTAATTTGAAAAGATATATGCATCTATTTATTGTAGCATTATTTACAATAGCCAAGATATGGAAGGAACCTAATGTCCATCCACAGATAAATGGATAAAGATGTGGTTGGGGGGGAGGGCACCTGGGTGGCTCAGTGGGTTAAAGCCTCTGCCTTCGGCTCAGGTCATGATCTCAGGGACCTAGGATCGAGCCCCACATCGGGCTCTCTGCTCAGCGGGGAGCCTGCTTGTGACTACTTGTGATCTGTCAAATAAATTAAGAAAAAAAAAAGATGTGGTTTGGGTATGGGTATACATACAAAGGAACATTACTTAGCCATAGAAATAATGAAATTTTGCCACTTGTGACAACATGGATGGACCTACAGGGTATTATGCTTAGTGAAATAAGTCAGACAAGACAAATACCATATGATTTAACATGTATTTGGAATCTAAAAAACAAAACAAAATAAAGAAAACAAACATGGTTGCCAGAGTGGGGGAGTAGGAAGAAAATGGCAGAGGGAGACACAAGATAATAGGTACAGCACAGAGAATATAGTCAATGATGTAATAGTGTTACACAGTGACAAATGGTACACTTGTGAGCATAGTGTAACATATAAACTTGTCACATCATTATATTGTATACCTGAAACCAATGGAATATTGTGTGTCAATTACACTTCAACTTAAAAAGAAAAAAAAATAACAGAAAAGAGAAGCAAGCTATAGAATTCCAAAGGTAGAGGGGGCATTTGGGGTAATTAGTTCAAAAGGACAAATGATAAGGAAGTTGCCTGAGGGAACAGAGCTGTTATTGGTGCTTCAATTGCAACTAGGAGCAGGTCTTCTGACTCCTAATTCAGATCCTTACCCAGGTTTCCTTAACAATGTACATACTAGTACCATTTATTGAGCACCTACTCTGTGCCATGTACAAGGCATCATACAAGATACTTTATAGAGAATACCTCTAATTCTTTCTTATTCTTACAAGAACCCTGCAAAGTATGGTTTGAGGGTGTTATAAGGGTCATTCAAGTTTCAGGACTGTTTTACAGCCTACAGCAAATTCCCATGTTAGGGTAAAGTGCCCTGGAGTACTAGGTACTTCATATACATTAGTCTGCTAGCTCTATTACCTTAAAAAGATAGGTTTATTGCCACTTTTTAAATAAAGAAACCACACATCTTGCTAATGATTACACAGCTGACAGATGGTGAGCCTGGGATTCCAACCCAAGTTTGCCCAGCTCTCAAATCTCCTTAGTACTACTTCACATTCTACATCTTGAAACTATGGACAGACTCAGACGTTGATGTAAAGTTTTGCTTACTTGCTGCAACTTGTCAGGTGACTACCGGCAAATCAGTAGTAAGACTTTTATTTATTGACACAGATATTCTTTTACCTATGGACATCCACTCAAAAGTCACACATTTCACCACCCGGTTTTATCATCTAGCTCTTTCACTACTACACACTGTTCTCTGTGATTCCTGAGTCCACATGTTCTGTCATTTGCACTTCTTGCCAACATACAAGCCCTGATTTGATGCAGAAAAATCCTAAAAACACTTTAGGTTCCACACCCAATTCCGCCTGCCCATAGCTACTTCTCTTTTGAAAGGTATTTAAAAAAAAAAAAAAAATCACAAAGTAAAATCTTAGTGCTATAAACTAATGACTGTACATCTCCCTCAATAATTACTATATTAAGCAACTTACAATTACAATTTCATTCATTTAAATTGAGCTCCATGTAGCTCCCACTGATCCCTATTTTAGCTCCAAGACTTAAAATTCAACTCAACAATTATGTTCATCATTACAAAAATATATGGCTTCAACTACCCATACTGAAAAAGTGCCAGGGTGAGCTAAAGTTTCAGGTTTCTTGAACCTACATTTTTCTGTTCTCTATCTTTGGATCTGAAATCAAGCTGTATAACTCAGCCTCATTTCCATATAGATATTTAAGTGATAAAAAAATATTTCTAGACATGGTTAAAATCGTTTTGCCTAGTATCTTTCATACTACACAGAGATATAAAAATGAATTTCTCATGAAAGTTTCACAGTATCAATAATTACATCAATAAAAACAGTTAAAGAAACTAACATAAGTTATATGTATTTATAGTCAAATTTGAGAAATTGACATGTATTCACCTGTGAAACCATAACCACAAACAAAATAATAAACATATCCATTACCTTCAATGTTCATTGGGGACATACAATGGACATACCCCCAACGTTCACTATGTATCTTTGTAATTCCACCTTCCACCATTTCCCATTCCTGGCAACCACTGATCTGCTGTCACTCTAGCTTACTTTGTATTGTATAAATAGAATTATACTTCATATATTCTTTTTGGTCTCCTTTCACTCAAAATAATTATTTTGAGATTCATCCATGTTGTCATGCATATAAATAATACAAATAAATCTGCTGTGAATATTTACATACAAATCTGTATATGGATTAAGAGTTTTATCTCTCTTAAGTGGCATGACTTAACCACATGATTGGCAGTTTCTGCAAATTTTCACATAAACCTAACTGCTTTCCAAACTGGTTAAACATTTTACACCTCCACCAACAATGGAGAAGAGTTCAAGTTTCTCTACATCCTAACCAACAGTCAGTATTTTTAACTTTAAAAAGATTTTTATTTGATACGGTATTTTTAATTTTTTTTCTAAAGATTTTTATTTGAGGAAACGAGCAGTGAGGGAGGGGTAGAGGGATATCATGCACATACCAGGCTGAGCACAGGGCCCAATACAGGACTTGTTCTCAAGGCCCTGAGATGATGATGACCTGAGCCAAAATCAAAAGTTGGATGCTTAGGGGCACCTGGGTGGCTCAGTGAGTTAAAGCCTCTGCCTTCGGCTCAAGTCATGATCTCAGGGTCCTGAGATCAAGCCCCACATCGGGCTTTCTGCTCAGCGGGAGCCTGCTTCCCCCTCTCTCTGCCTGTCTCTCTGCCTACTTGTGATCTTTCTCTCTCTGTCAAATAAATAAATAAAATCTTAAAAAAAAAAAAAAGTTGGATGCTTAATTGACTGAGCCATTTAGGTACCCCCATTAAACTTTAACCATTCTAAAAGGAACATACAATTTGTCTCATTGCAGTTTTAATTTGTCTTTCCCTAAGTACTAACAACATTGATGATCTTTTCACGTATTTCTTTATCACCTGTCTATCTTCTTGGGTAAACTGTTAAAAACTTTTATCTATTTTTTGGAGCACTGGGTGTGGTGCAAGAACAATTAATCTTGTAACACTGAAAAAATAAAAGGTATTTGGGGGAAAAAAAACTTTTACCTATTTTTGTGTTGGGTTATTTATTTTCTTACTATTGAGTTTTGAATGTTCTTTACATATTCCGGATAAAAATTTTTAGACATATGATTTGCAAAAATCTTTTCCTAGTGTATGGCTTGTCTCTTCATTCTCTTAACAGTGTCTTAGAAAAACCAAAGGTTTTTAAATTAACGAAGTACAATTTAACAATTTTTTTCTTTTATGGATTGTGCTTTGGTATTATATCTAAACCAAGGTAACGAAATTTTTATCTAGAAATTTTATAGCTCTTGGTTTATGTCAGTGTTGCATTTTGAATTAACTTTTATATATGGAGTGATGTATACATTAAAGTTTGTTCTTTTGCATCTTAACATGCAATTGTTCCAACATCTTTTGTTGAAAATACCACCCTTTCCTCACTGGATTGCTTTTGCACATTTTTCAAAAAACAGTTGTCCTTAAATTTAACTGTGAATCTATTTCTAGACTCACTACTCTGTTCCATTGATCTTTTCTATCTTTTCAAGTTTTTCCACTGTGCATTATCTTTTCCTAGCTTTTACTATTAACTATTACTTTCAAAGTACATTTCTCATAGGCAATATATTTGGTTTTGCTTTTTGTATCCAGTTATGTCTGCCTCTTAGTTGATGTATTTTATGGAACTTAATGTGATTATCCATATGGTTAAGTTTCATTTTATTTTTTTGCTATTTGTTCTATCTGTTCCCTGTTACTTTTTTCTATTGTCTTATTTTGGATTAACTGATATTCTTTAAATTACTCTTAAGTGGCACTGTTGAGGTTTTATTAGCTATAATTTTGTTTTTGTTTAGTTTTTATAGCTTTTTAGTAATTGTTCTGGGGTTAATAGATTTTTTCCCCATGGTCTATATTCAAATATTATACCATTTCATGCATAGTATACTTTCATTTCTCCTCTCAGAATTTTGTGCTATTGTTCTCTACACACTTTGCTTTCACATATAGATCCCATACATGATTTTTATTTCTGTTCAAACCATTACCTTTTAAAGAGATTCAAATAAGAAAATAATCTACAGATTACTTCTGGAAAAGATGGCACAGTAGGAGGATCCTAAGCTCACGTTGTCCCACACATACAACTAGATAATATCCACGTCAGTGTAAATAACCCAGAAAACCCAAAGACTGGCGGAACAGACTCTGCATAGCTAAATGTAGAGAAGAAGCTACATCAAAAAGAGTAGGAAGGGTGGAGATGTGGTTGGGAGCCAACCTAACCCATAGGACTGTCTGTGGGAAGGAGAGATGCCAGGGGCATGGTGAGGGGAGAGAAACAGACTCTCAAACCAGGCCTCCCAGGCATGGGAAACCTGCACTGGGAAGAAAAATCCCCATACTACTTGGCTTTGAAAACCAGAGAAGCCTAACCTGATGACTTTTTACAATCATCAGAGCTTAACACCTGGAATTTTAAAAATCAGCAGCTTGGCTAAGGAGGATCTAGGAGGGCAATAGGAAATTGACTCTCCATCCTTAAAGAAACAGCACAACAAACAGCTCTGCTGAGAAACATCATAAAAGCAATTTGAAAAATACCTGAGGTATATGGGAAGATTTATTTCCTATCTTAGAGCATGTGCTAGAGGGGCAGGGATCTTTGGGAACTTCAAGAACAAAAGACCTAGCAGGCATCACTTTCCTCCCCACCTCTCAGACTAGATACATGAACACATGCAGCAACCAGTGCAGCAGGAACACTCTCCACCTAGCTTGCTATCAGTGCACCCTGCCCACAAGTACTCCTGTGGACTTTCCCCCCTCTGTCCCAGCTTCAGCAGAAGTTTTCCAGGGTGGCTACAGGTCTCCTCACATGATGGACCAGTGCAGACCTTGCTGGAACCACACAACTCACCCCAGCATTTTTCTGTGGATCTGCTCCTTCCAACATTTGGAGTCCATCCAAAGCACTGCCACAATCCTTGCAGTGTGTAAGACACCCACACAGTTGCCAGCACCATGCCAAAGTGACTCCTATCCTGGGAAGACAGAAGATAACCATGAACATCAGTCTGATTGCAGCCCCGGCAGTGGGCTGGGGGCAGACAGCTCATCTGAATGCAGGCTCCATCTACCAATGATAACTTCTCAGGGGACAACATAGAGAATATGCCCTGCAGTTTGGTGTTTCTGCATCTGGCAAATTACTGGTCTGACAACTGAACATAAGGCAAGCAGCCCGAGAATGGCCCACTAACACAGGGACCGAACCCTGCCTAAAGCAGGCAAAGGAAGCCATTGCAGACAACCAACCCGAAGGCAAATGTGTCTCAGCCACAGTAGCAGGGCACCCACATCGCACATAGAAGACACCCCAGATGTATCAGTTTCCAGTAAACTGGGACACTGCACTACAGGGCACTACAGCACCTCTTCTATATAAAGCCACTACTTGAAAGAGAAGAAGATGTAGCTGACTTTCCTAACAAACAGAAACCAACAGAGAGAGTTAGTCAAAATGAAGAAACAGAGGAATATGTTTCAAATGTACTAAAGAACATGGGAATAGGACAAAATTCACAGAAAGAGAGCTAAACAAAATGGAGGTAAGTAATTTGTCTAACAGGAATTTCAAGTAATGGTCATAAATATACTTACTGGACTTGAGAAGAGTGGAGGAACTCAGTGAGACTCGCAACGAAGAGTTAGAATACAAAAAAAAAAAAGAACTAAATAAATGAAATTAAAAATACACTAGATGGAATAAATAGTAGACTAAATGAAGCAGAAGAGATCAGTGATCTGAAAGACAGTAATTGAAAGTAATCAAGCTGAACAGAGGAGAAGAAATACAATGATAAATGAAAACAGACTAAGAGAACTCAATGACAACATTAAGCATAACATTTGCATTATAGGCATCTGAGAAGGAGAAGAGAGAAAAGGTGGCAGAAAATTCATTTGATGAAATAATAGCTAAAAATGGCCTGAATCTGGGGAAGGAAACAGAAATCTAGGGAAGGAAACAAAAATCCATATCCAGGAGGCATAGAGAGTCCACAAGAAAATCAACCCAGGAGGTCCACACTAAGACACAGTGATTAAGATGGCAAAAAGTAGGCTCAGACCTTTGGAGAAGGGTATCTGAGCCCACCAGTGTTAAATAAACCTCCAAACCTAAAAAAAAAAAGATGGCAAAAAGTAGTGATAAAGAGAATTTTAAAGGTAGTAAGAGAAAAGACAACAGTTTTATATACAAGGGAAATCACATAAGGCTTTCAGGGGATTTTCAGCAGAAATTTTGTAGGCAAAAAGAAAGTGGTGGGATATATTCAAAATGCTGAAAGAAAAAAAAAAAAAAAGGCAACCCAAAACACTCTACCCAGTAAGGCTATCATTCAGAATAGAAGGAGAAACAAAGAGTTTTCCAGACAAACAAAAGTTAAAGGAATGAATGACCTCTAAACCATCCCCACAAGAAAAGTTAAAGGTGACTCTGAATGGGAAGCAAAGACCATAAATAGGAGTAAGAAAAGTAGAAAGCACAAAAACAGTAACATTAAATGTATCTGTAAGAATTAGTCAAGGGATTCACAAAACAAAGAGATGTACATTATGACACCATAGACCTAAAATATAGGGTGGGAGGAGAGATGAGTAAAGAATGAGTTCAAACTTAAGCAACCAACAACTTTCTACCAAGTGCTATAAGATGTTATATATAAACCTAATGGTAACCACAAATCAAAAACTGGTAATAGATATGCAAAAAATAAGGAGAAAGGAATCTAAATTTATCACTAAAGAAATCCAACAAGCCATAAGAGAACAACAGAAGAAAGGAACAGCAAAGATTACAAAAACGACCATAAAACAAGGAATAAAATGTCAATAAATACATACCTATCAATAATTATCTTGAAGGTAAATGGACTAAACGCTCCAATCAAAAGACATAGGATGACAGAGTGGATAAAAAAGCAAGACCCATCTATCTGTTATCTACAAGAGACTCATTCAGACCTAAAGACACATGCAGATTAAAAGTGAAGGGATAGGGGCGCCTGGGTGGCTCAGTCGTTAAGCGTCTGCCTTCGGCCCAGGTCAGATCCCAGGGGCCTGGGATCGAGCCCCGCATCGGGCTTTCTGCTCTGCGGGAAGCCTGCTTCTCCCGCTACCATTCCCTCTGCCTGTGTTCCCTCTCTCGCTGTGTTTCTCTCTGTCAAATAAATAAAATCTTTAAAAAAAAAAAAAA
>CM053613.1:54600932-54641110 GCA_028646535.1 Procyon lotor | reverse complement strand
GGGACTGGAAGAGATTATACAGAGTGAAATAAGTCAAGCGGAGAGAGTCAATTATCTTATAGTCTCACTTATATGTGCAGCATAAGGAAAAACATGGAGGGCATTGTGAGGAGGAAGGGAAGGATGAAAGGGGGGAAATCAGAGGGGTGATGAACCATGAGAGACTGTGGTCTCTGAGCAACAAACTGAGGGTTTTGGATGGGAGGGGGTGGGGGGTTGGGCAAGCTAGGTGATGGGTATTGAGGAGGGCATGTATTGCATGGAGCACTGGGTATGGTGCATGAACAATCTTGTAACACTGAAAAAATAAAATAAACGTATTTGGAAAAAAATAAGTAAGATAACTTACCTGTTGGACATTTTATAGTCAATTTTAATACTCTCTAACGTACGCATGTGTTTTAACTGAATTGTATACACACACACACACACACACACAAGGTTCTTGGCAGTCTCACTAGAATATATGCATGTATAGTCTGGAAGAGCCAAAGTGGTTAGGCTTGGCTCTGGAGCCAGGATTCAAAGCCTACATTCAAATCCCAACACCAATTCCCCTCCTGTTTAGTAGCTGTGAATGCTTAGCCAAGTACTTGATTTCTCAGTGCCTCTATTTACAGATCTCTAAAATGGAGATGACAATAGTACTTCCCCCTTCCAAGATGTCTGGGCGGGTGATGTGAGATACACATATAAAGTACTCAATTATTTATTACATGATGGGCACTAATAAATGTTAATTATAACTGAAGACAGGGTCTTTGTCTCTTATTCACCACCACTTCCTGGCACATAATAAGACTGCCAATTGAATTTATAGGTTGGCAATTATAGCAAAGTGGTCTGTTGGATCCAGAAAACAAAGAAGGGAGATGCACCAACAACCCTTGTCTCTCTTGCAGCCGCTAGGGTAGAAAAAGGTCTGTTTCTATTCTTGGTGTTTCCCCTACTGATGGAAACTGCTTGTCAACATCCCTAAAACCACATCCAACAAGAGCTTCCCTTTCTCCTGTGTAGCTACAGAAGTGAGTTAATTCATTCTAAGACCCACGAAGAAAATAAACGAATAATTTCAGTCTCGAGAACCTTAGCTTGTTTACTTAATATGTAATAATATATGGGCATTAAAAATTGTGTACAATTCTCATTAATCAAGAAAAATTATTTTCTATTCATTTATTCAAAACATTATAGTATAACTCAAATCTTTGATATGGCCCCTACTTCTTCTTAGGTAATAAAGTCAATCACAAACCGTATTCTCCAAGAAAATCACCCATAGTCAGTTACCTGCCTGATTTTGCTATTCTCTCAAGGGCTCATCATCAGCTCTGTAATCCCTGTACAATCCTGTCTCTCAGAGTCTGATCTCATTGTAACTGATTCAGAATTCCTATGAGAGTGTGAAAAACACAGACCCAGTCAAACCACCTATTCCATAGCAATAGAAACTGGGAACCAGAGAGGGGGAGTGTTTTGTCCAATGCCACACAGGTTGCTGTTCAATAAACACACATGTCAATTAACAAAGCATATAGAGCGACAACCACGTGCCTTCTATTGGATGCGCACTCTGGATCTTCAGAGAAATAAGAGTTAGAACCCAAGATACCAGTCTTTCTCTCACTCACATTGCCTCAAAGAAAGAGAGGTATGAAGGGGACTATCTTCCAGAAGAAGATCAGAAGGAGCAACAAGAGGGATTTGGAGTGGATAAACCTGAGGATAGCTTGATAAATCCCCTAAGTCATTTTCATAATGGGCTGCTTGTGATATATTCACTGCTGTGTACCGTTGGATGGTTAGCAGAGTGTCCCGTCCATAGAAGTAATAAAAGCAGAAAAATTTTATATCTACATAAATTATATGGAATTTATAAAATAGGATGAGAAAAACGTAATGGAAGGGAATGGGATGAATTGGGATGAGACGGAATGGGAAGGAATTTGATGACCTTGAATTGAATGAAATGAAATCAAATCAAAGCCATGATGAACCAGCAGGAATCTGTTGTCGTCCATCTTTAGCAAGGAAGCTGGCAGCATTTTCTCACCAAAAAAAAAAAAAAAAAAAAAAAAAAAGCCACATAGCCACATTCCATCTTGGCCTCTTAGCCTCACATAATAACCCACTAGGTCCACCAGTTCCAATGAGAAAGTCTAGGATCTCTAGCATGTCCCAACTAAATTAAAAGAGAGCACTCGAGACCAGGGAAAGAGAAATGCTGAGCCAATTATGTGTCTTCCACAGAAACAAAGCAGAATCAGAAAGGCATCAGAGTCTCAGCCTACTTTCCCCATGCCGAAATGACACAGCTTCTGAATACTTTTGGAGGACCACAATTACATGGATGAATACAATATTCATAACTTGAAGAGAAGAGACTCATGAGTACTTCACGTGCTAAGGAGGGAAAGGTGTGGGGAGGAAATGGGTCCAGGATGGATTCTGGGACCTTGTCCAGTTTCATCCCGAACTATGACTGAGGACAGCACCACTGCCATCCTGTCAGGGTCAGGATCTCCATGACCCTGAAATCTAAGGCTGTGATTTGTCATTATCTCAACAAGCATCTGCTCCATACTCACTTCAAAGTTCTCCTTACCTTCGTGCTGTTTCTTCAATGACTTCAGCAACTTTCTGCAAAGAAATTCTCTCCATCAACACAAAACAGATGGGCAGCCCACCAGAGTACAGCACTTGAGTCAAGCCTGCTCAGAAAGCTCCTTTTGCCTCTGCTGCAATTCCTCATGGCTGCTGGGCCAGAATCCTCCAGATCATTTGTAACTCAGAATCTGCTAACCTAGAGCTGCATGGTACAGCAGACACAAGTTTTGACTGCCGCTGGTCTCTCAACCTCTATGTCTGCGGGTCAGCTCGCTGGCCAGACTGATCTACCGTCTTGCTTTGGACCCAGTAAGCTCTCAATAAATCCTGTACCATCCTTTGCTCCTGAATTTGCCTAATCACTTAGCCCTGGTACACAAGAGATGGGGAATAAATGTTACTTTCTCTACTCTTCTTCAGATGGCGGCTGAAAAAAATCAGTCCTTGCAGTGTTGTAGCATCTTATGCTAGAAAACTCTACTGTGGAAAAAGGTGACTCTGTTAGTGGTTTGACTTCAGCCTGGAGATTTCCAATGGGAGTGAAGTATGGCAGATTTGGGGACTGGGCACTTATTCATTTCTTCACATTGAGAATTCATACCATAAAAGCAGTTACCTGTAACGCATCAAATTCTACATTGCCGTGTAAGCCTGACAATTCACAGACATGTACCCTGGGGCAAATAATATATGTCAATAAAAAAAAAAGAAATAAAAATTCTACATTGCCATTCAGTCAGTCAACAAAGCTGCTCAGCGACTGCCTTCTCATGATAGGAAATGTCCTAAGTCACTGTGGAATGAGGTACTTGGAGTATCTAGAGATAAGGCACATAGATGATGTTCCCACATTAGATCCTTCTATGACTATTATATCTACTGCTATTTTTTTTAAAGATTTTATTTATTTAACAGAGAGAGATCACAAGTAGGCAGAGAGACAGGCAGAGAGAGAGAGGAGGAAGCAGGCTCCCCGCTGAGCAAAGAGCCCGATGCGGGGCTCGATCCCAGGACCCTGGGATCATGACCTGAGCTGAAGGCAGAGGCTTAACCCACTGAGCCACCCAGGCACCCCTCTACTGCTATTATTGCCAGCTCTGTTTGTGGCCTTTCCCTTTCTCAGAAAGGAATTATTCTTACCTGTGCTTGACAACAATGACCTTTATAATGTGCCCTTCATCATTTCTGCCAGTTATCACCAACGCAAATCTACCTCCCCTACATTAAACTTTTCTTCCAGATAATACCTTCTTTTTTTTGGTCTCTGTTGGCAGCTTTAACTGAGATTTCTAGCTCCTGCTCACGTATACCAGATCTCAGAAGTCTCACATACTTTGGCAAAGCCTACAAAACCAACTGGAAGATGACAAGTCAGCTGACTGACAGGTAGGTCTTCTGATATAGACTGGCCTGTGTTCCCACCTGCTGGTCCACATGCTGGTCCCATCTTTTGCTTCCTGTGGGAAGCAAAAAAATTGTTGCAAAGGACCTGCCATATTCTATCAAAACATACGCCAAAGCTATCCTATCAAACTAGAGGGAAATTAAAGAAAAGTGGCTATGGCTCCCTCAAAAATCATGCCATGGGAGGTGGGATCTTTGTCCCCTCCCCTTGAAACTGAGCAGACTTACAACTTAATAACAACCAGCTGAATGTGGTAGACTTCTGAGGCTCAGTAAGAACAGGTGAGGGGTGCCTGGGTGGCTCAGTCAGTTAAGCGGCTGACTTCAGCTCAGGTCGTGACCTCAGGGTCCTGGGATAGAGTCCCGTGTGAGGCTCCATGCTCCCGTGTCACAGTCTGCTTGTCTCTCTCCCTCTGCCCCTCCCCCTGCTTGTTCTCGCTCTCTCTCTGTCAAATTAAAAAAAAAAAAAAGTGATACAGCTTCTGCCTTATTCAATGAGACACTCATTTTTGGAGGCCTGCAACACCATTTAAGAAGTCCAACCTCCTTGGGGTGCCTGAGTGGCTCAGTCAGTTGAGCATCCAACTTTTGGTTTCGGCTCAGGTCATGCATGATCTCAGGGTCATGAGCTCAAGCTCCACATCACTCTGTGCTCAGCACAGAGTCTGCTTGTTCTCTCCCTCTTCCCCTCCTCCCATTCACTCTCAAAATAAAATCTTAAAAAAAAAGTAGTAGTAGTAGTAGTAGTAGTAGTAGTAGTAGTAGTCATCCAACTCCCTTGAGATAACCATACGGTTAGAAAGTCCAGGCCACACGTCGCCTGTAGGCGCCCCAGTAACAGGACTGGCCAACGTCCACACTGATGGCCAGCATCAGCTGCCAACCACGGAGGTGAAGGCACATTCATCGGAGCCCAGCCCCAGCCATACGGTCACCCCCTATCCATTAAGGGTGAGGCCAGGCACCCCCACTGTGCCATATCTGGAATTCCTGACCCACAGAATCCATGGACATATTAAAATGGATGTTTTAAGCTACTAAGTTTTACAGTGATTTGTTAGTTGCAAGAGTAGCTGGGACAAAGAGTGTTTAAAGTCAAACGAGCTTACACTGAAATTCTAGCTCTATCCCCCGTGGGAAGTTAGCAAGCTACTCAGCCTCTCGGGAGTCTGGATCGGATGTATGAAGTCACAGTAACAAAAGCTGACAGGGAATCTGTGACCTAACTAATGGAGCGGGAAATGGCACCCATCCCATGGGTGTCTGCTTTCTTTCTCCCTTCCACTCATCCCTCATTCTTAGGTCTGATGAGCCAAGTGGAGGTCGGAGGCTCATTAACCATTGCTGTCAACGATACAAACTGAGGTAATGTATTCTCTTTCAGCTGCAACCCAATTCATTTATATAAATAAAGAAGGGTTGAGAGAATACCTTGCTCCAAAGAAACTCAAGAGTTTTCCCTCATCTTGGCTGCTCTTGCCAAGGGGAAGCTCATCTGGCTTCAGGCAGAGACATTCCCATCTTGAGTCGGTCCAAGTCCCTAAGCTTTCATGCCCCAGTCATTTTCTCATGCAACCTTCACCACAAACCTACGAGCAGGGGTGATTTTGCCCTTTTAAGGGTAAGAGATGGTGAAGGAGAGTCCACCATCGGCCATTAGAATCGAGGGGGACGGCATCGTCAGCTTCCTGTGGGTGAGCAACTAGTTACATGTTACAGCTGCTCCACGTGATAGCGCGGCTGTTGGTGGGCAGCGATTTGGGAAGACAGATTTAAGTGAGAAAATAGGAGAGACTCATTTCTGCTCCTGTGTAGCCTGAGTTACCGATATGGGGATAGCACATAAACATACCGAGCATTTAGCATGTACACTGAGCGTTCTGCTGGCTGTTTCTTCTGCACTGCACACTATAATACCCAACACATTTCCAAGTTCATCTCTAACCTTGTTTTACAGATGAGGAAATGGAGGCTCAGGGGGATAAGTGAGTTTACTTCAACTCATGCAGGAAGAGATGATGGAAGAGGCAGCAAGGCTAGTGTGTCTGATTCTAAACCTATAGAGTCCTCTTCAGCTCCTCTTGTTTCCAGGCATGTTTTATTGAATCAGTACTTTGTCAGTGAACTTGTGCAGATTTGATGGACTGGTCGATTTACTGACAAATTAGCTGATAGGGCTTAGCAGGATTCAATGTATCTTTTGGCCAAGTGAGCCCACAGTTTCCTAACTGACTTCCATGAGCTCAAGTCTACCTGTAACTGATGTGCAAACAAACTAGCCTGAGAGCAGAAGTTACAGTACTAGGAGCCTAGATTTCACTGGATTCTGCCTGCTTGGAGGTCCCTTGTTGGGCTCAGCTCCTACAGAGACTCTCAGTAAACACAGCAAATCTGAGGACATTGTAAGCCTTGGAATGCAAATTAACTTGAGTCTTTTATTCTGAATTTTCCGTAAGTTTGAATCTCTTTATACACTCATGGGGACCCAGACTACATGTTAACATAAAAAGCAGCAAAGGGAGAGAGAACAACTTTAGCCCAGAATTGACTAGAAAACAAGGTGGGATTTATTAGAGTTAGATGCAAAATGGTAGCTTTCTGTGGGATCTCTCAGTAGCAAGGCGAAACAGGGCTGAAGATGGCCTTATTTATACCAAGACTGTATGCGGGTCTTTCATTTGTTTGCTGTCTGAGGTTTCGAGGAACAGATTCAAACTAGCTTCAGACAAGGAGGGTTGATTGCAAGGAATCAGGAGTCCTTGACAGGATGCAAGGACAGGAGACAGAGCTGAGCTGAATAGGAACTGGAAAATCTGGAGCTGCTCCTGTGTCCTCTCTGTCACTCTCTGAAGCAACATGGCCTCTTGTCTCTGCTAGAAACTTACTATATTCCACCACCCACCCCCCCCTGGACTATTTTCTCCTTCTTCCTGAAACCTCATCATTTCCATTTGCTTGGAGCTCCACGTTGCCATGGCGCTGACTCTGGCTGCCTCGTGACCTTACAGCTCTCTGCACGCCCCCCCCCCCCAACAACATCTGGAACATCAAGTTCTGAAGACAGAATATGGTAGTCAGCTCAGGGTCAGTGACAACTGTCTCTGGTGGCAGTCTGGCTGGGGAGGTGCTTTCAAAGAAAGGAAAATGATCTAAGCAGACTCTCAAAATGTATCTAGTACATACCTGAGGGGATG
The DNA here is from genome assembly GCA_028646535.1 of Procyon lotor. Classification (NCBI taxonomy): domain Eukaryota; kingdom Metazoa; phylum Chordata; class Mammalia; order Carnivora; family Procyonidae; genus Procyon; species Procyon lotor. The sequence goes on along the minus strand of CM053613.1, from coordinate 54,633,905 downwards.
CAGGCAGAAAGAGCCGAGATAGAAGCTGGCCTAAAAGCTGATGGGAGCATAAACAGAACCAGGAAGGTAAGGTCCCCTCAAGTGCTAATATTTTGTGATTTTTCTCTTTTGTAGCAACTATCTTTGTACATGCAATGTAGGTCTCGCAATTCTCAGACTCACGCCCAGGTCTGAGTGACAGCTGTATGTCCCACGGGCCTCCCTTTATCAATAAAATGGGGGGGGGGCGATAAAACCAACAAAAGGCTAGTCTTTTTCCCTGACAGCCTGGAACAGTGAGGGCCCACTGTGTGCCAGGCACTAAGCTCAGCACCAGAGACACCAGTCTGTGCCCAGAGGAGCTAGTACAATTGCAGAAAAAGACAGATCAGCTAAAACAAATAATCACTCTACCACAGAGTCTTCCCAAAGTATGGTCAGATGACATCCCATTACCATACGGAGCAATGAGCTCCAATATTAGGGTACATGAGAATCTTCTGGGTTCCAGCTTCCTATGCAGATTCCTAGGTCTCGCCCTAAATACAGAGTCAGAAACTGTGGGGTTGGAGCCCAGGAAACTGTATCTTGAGCAAGCTCGTGGGAAATCCTAGGAGTGCCATGTTTGAGAACCACTGTTCTCTTAGGTGAAGTGTCACAGCTGAGGCCACACCACGGCCACAGAGGGACTCCTTGTGTGTAATGGTAAGAGGAGGCTTCCTCAAAGGGGAGATGTTTGAGTTGAGTCCCAAATGGATTTGCCAAGGAAAAGAATGAAGATCAGAGAAATGTAGGCAGAGGAAAAAGCAAAGGCCAGGAGCATGAAAAACATGGCAGGCTCCAAGAGGCAGAGAAAAGACCCCCAAACATTTACGGGAAGCGTGGCAAGATAGGAAGGAGGCTAGAGCTTGAGTAGGAAGGACTAAGTGTGCAAAGCTTCAAAATACAAGTTACAAGGGGTCCTTAAACCATTTCTCTGACTTGTATTTTCCTTTAATATCATTTCTCCAAAATTCACTTTTCTGGCCATGGAGCCAGCCCAAGAAAGACCTCCAGAATCTTAAAGAACTGTTCATCAAACACAGCTGTCGAAACAAACTAGAGACAGAGAACGTGGAGCTGGTTCGATCTGACGCCATTCCCCGGAAGGAGAACTGAAGTGCATGCCGAGATCTGTCAGTACAAGGTAGGAGGAGTCCACTCCTCGATCTTCTTGCAAAAGCCCGGACAGACTGGGGACGGCTTCTGCCGGACTCCTCATCGACCCAGTGCCAGCCAAGGTCCAAGAGCTGCCCTGTCTCCCTGCAAGGCACGAAAGGCTGGTCTTCTCCGATGACTCCCCTCCCCACGCCAGGAACATCAGCCAGTCTTGAACCCAACTTCAATACCGCCTGCTTCCCTCTCAGAATCTGGCATTCCCATTTCTAAAATTGTCCAAATAGCCACATGCAGTTAGGTTAAGGGCAAAACCCACACCCAGAAATGTTCTTTTTTTCCTTTGTCAATAGGGACAATTTGCTTTTAAAATAGTCACCTGAGGTGTGATTGATGGGAAATCAGTACTTGCCATTTCCGGCTCCCTAGGAAACATCGTTTAGTCAAACTTAACTAAGCCTTTTATTTCCCGTATTCACTCCCTCCGGAACCGGGGCCTGTCAGCTACCCATTCCAGAAACAGCAGAGAGCCTGCATATCCTGCAGTATTTTCATAGAACAATTCCTCCAGCCTAACAGATCACATTTCCAGGTCTTTTTGTTCTCTCTTCAGAACCAGAGAGCCCTCCCAGAGCGGCATGTCTAACTTTGTTTAGATGCCAGCGAGATCACAGAGCAAGGGCTTCATTTTCTGCTTTTCCTTCTTCGACACTACTCTGTCCACCTCCTCCATCCAGCAACACCACAGGAACCCTGGTTTCCTAAAAGAATCAAGTCATCTTCTGAGGTGCTGCCATTTTCCCTCTCGCATTTGCAGTTTGTAGGATTTCCAGGAGCTTGCCTTTAGGGCTGGCAGACCCACAGATGCTCAAGGGCAGAGTGAGCCTGCCAGGGCTCCGTGAAGGGCAAGGGCTTTGAAATCAGAATGACCAGAGTTTAAATTCCAACTCTCCCAGATACTAGCTGTGTCACCTTAACCAATGTATTTTCCTTATGAAATGTCCATTTTCTCACTTGTAATAGGATAGCGATATTGATATCTGTCCAGTTTTAGGGTGAGGAGAAAGTAATCGTAGCAGACACTGTTGATTGTTTCTCTCAATTTGATTGTCCCTTAGCACCTTCCCACCTTAGAGATTGAGAGAGCTTACTCCTCACTTTCCCAGTTCCCCCTTTCATGAAGAGTAGGTGGCCAGAGAACATAGTTCAGAGAAGCAGAATTAAGTCTGAAGAGGCTTTGGAAACGTTTCTGCTTTCCTCTTAAAAGGGACAGATGAAGCACACTCTCTTTTTCCCCTTCTATATGCCTTAAACAAAGACGAGAGGTCTGGGGCAGCAGCAGCTTTACTGTGACCAGGAGAATATCGGCATCATCAGCCCTGACATTGACAGAGACGTCATCGACACACTGAACCGATGCTACGTGCCTTAAATTCCGGATTTCTCACAACATGAAAAAAATAGTCCCTCTTTATTTAAGGCACTCCAAGTTAAGCTTTCTGTTTCTTGCCACCAAATGCATTCCTGAGAAGTATAAGGAGTATATACAATGCAGCTTCCAGAGTCACTGGTATTTGGTAATTAGTTCTTTTCTCCTCCCCTCACTCAAAATGTTCCGCCCTAATCTGTACCATGGGGTTGTTCATATTTACAGTAGAGGTTGGGTCCAGAATATGGCCTTCTGCAACTGGTTTCTTCCTCCCATGGCCCCTTGGACACTGCTGTCAAAATCCCAGTCAATGCCACCCAAGCCAGTTGGTTATACCACCCATGTGTCATTCTCATTCTATCCCCAAGCCTCCTCTCTCCATTCCTACCTTCTCTCATTCTTCCCCACCCTTCCCTTTCCTTCAGCCTGCCTCAATCTTCTCCATCTTTCGATTCTTAGCTGCAGCCCTACCATCTCCCTAAAACACTTTTTCTGATGCGGTCAGCCACAGTCAGGACAGGCAAGAGAATCCAGTGGTACAAATATGGTTGTTTTGTTTGGCCATGACAGTGAGTATACGGGAATATGGCTACTGAAGGGAGCCCTTGGAAAGAAGGGATAGAGAGTTTTAATCAGCAATAACAAAAGACAAGGTAATTGCAAAGCAGCTCTCAGGGCTGGACTTTGGGTCCTATAGAAATAAAAATAAAAGAGCTGGAGAGCTAAGGTCACAGAGGGGCTGCCCTTGACGTGGTAAGAGGAGGCATCTCAGGAGTATAGGAGACAAAGTCAGCAAGCACAGTGCAGCGCATGTGGGGTCTCCAGAACTCCACAAGGTCCCTGGCCAAAAAAAAGGAGGGACTTGGAAGAGCCAAGGCTTTGGGAGACGACTTCTCCTGCCATAACCCCTTAGTACAAGAGGGACGGTGGATCACCACATGGCTTACCAGGTAAACACTGAACAAAGACAGGATGGGCCATATTGGCCCTTTGGGCAGAGTTCTAGGAGTCTATCAGTAGCTGCCATCAAGCCCTCATTGTGGGTTTTTTGGTTGTTTGTTTTTTAAGATTTCATTTATTTGGGACAGAGAGCGCACGCAAGCACACGACGCAGGGCTTGATCTCAGGACCCCAGAATCATGACCTGAGCCAAAGGCAGACCCTTAACCTACTGAGCCAGCCAGGCACTGTATCCCCCTTGTGTGCTTCTTGGGTAAACTGTGACACCTGCTGGTTTACAATGGAGAAAACCCAGGCTTCTAGAATTTGGTGGAAAAGCTGCCCAATGCTGATACAGGACACAGGGCTCCCAAACAGACTAGGTTCCTTGCTAGGGAGATACTGTGCCTCTTGGAGTTTCTGTGGCCCCATGAAGGCTCAGCTTCCTATGGCCACAGTTGTTTTAGAGTCCTGGAAAGACAATGGAAGTAACCAGAAGGTGAGCCACCATGATAAGAAGGTGTTACAGGGGAGACTAAGCACAAAGAGACTTGATTTTAGGTTCTGGCTCTGCCTCTTTGTGCCTTGGGACACTAAGCAAATCATTTCCGTTTTGTTGTTATTGTTCTTTTCAAAGAAATTATCTTTGTTGTACCTACCTTCCAGTTTCATGTGTAAGGAATCAAATCATATGCTTATTGACACCACAAATGCGTTGTGCAAGCATTACTCAGACATCTGCCGTGTGCCGACTACCGTGTGTGTTGATACGCACAGACATACGTGTACATACACAGAAGCACATATATGCACAACACACAGTACTAGTGATACACCAATGAGCCAACCACAGTTCTAGTCTAGGAAGAGGGACAGACATGCAAACCAGACAATCCTGTTCTCTTTGCCTGAAATTCTCCTTCTCAGCCTCTCAAGTCCCAGCCGGCATATAACCCCCGCTGGGATGCCTTCCATGTCCACGCCCATCAAGCCTTGTCCTCTGGGACACTCTCAGAGTGAGCTGTGTCATTCCCTGGGAGCAAAGAGCCTGCAGTCAGGCAACTATGGGTTCAAATCCCAACCCCCCTCACAGTAGCTGGGGGAACTTGGATGAGTTACCAAGCATCATCAAGCCTTGGCAGCCTTTTTTGTAAAATGTGGATGGTAAAGCCTGTTCTCCAGAGCTTTATTGCACTCAAACTGGTGCATGGAAAGTACTAAGAAGAGCACCTGACAAATAGTAAGTTCCCAACAATGATAGTTTTTACTTTCGTTTATAGAATTTTTAGTTTAACGTCCATCCCTCCCACCAGAATATTAGCCAAGGCCTGATCAACCTTGTTCATGCCATGTTTTCTGCATCTATCGCAGTACCTCAAAAACTGAGCTTTTTCTTCCAGAAAACACAAAGAGTAACTACTTCCCAGGGACAATATAGAGATCAATGGCAATAAGACTCCCAGTCAGCAGGAGTCAGCATGAAGCTCAGGACACAAGGACATATTCCACTGATACTATCTTTAATACAAGTGAAGTAAACACAGTGGTCAAAAACACAATAGGAAAGGTAATTAATTTTACCTAGGAATAGGGAAGGATGCCTGGGCAAGGTTTTAAGAGATGGGAGGAGTGAGCCAAACAATCAGTGCTCACTTGTGGATAGAGACAGAAGCCAGTCCCTGCTCTCCCAGAACTCATGATCCCATATAGGAGGACAGCTTCCCCACAGCCTCCGCCCAGCCCAGGGTCCTCTGGATGCACAGAAAAGACAGTCTGATTCAGAAGCCTGTGCACAGAAGGCTTCTGGAAGATGACCCAGAGGAGAGCCGTGCAGACAGACAAGGGTTAAGCAGGCTAGTAACCAGAAGGAAGTTTCATTCTGCAGAACAGCAGGAGACAGTGAATGCTGGGGAACTGCAAAGAATTCAGTCTTTGGCTCTCTGGGCCCAACTGGAAAGGGTGCAGCTGGAGAGAGAAAGTCAGGAGGCAGGTAATGAAGAGCCAGGTAATAAACCTATGCTAAGGAGTTTGGGCTTTATTCAGTAAGAGTGGGAGTAGCTGAAAGATTCCAAAAGCAGGAGTGATACACTCAGAGTTACGTTTTAGATAGGTCATTCTAGAATGAAGTCAGACAGCAGGGGGGAGATTAGTCAAGAGGCTTTTGGGAGAATCCTGACAGGCAATGGTGATGGCTTGCCTTCAAAAAGTAGAAGTAATGAGGGTCCTGAGTTACTTAAAAATAGAATTAGGATGTACAATCAACTGGACTTACAGATTTGATATGGGAAGCAAAAAAAAAAAAAGAGCAAATGATCCAGAATTTGATTTGGGTGACCAGGGGGATTATGGAGCCATTCACCGATTCAAAGATAACAAGAAAAACAGCAAGTCTGCAACGGCAAAAGGGCCAGCACCGTTCTGTACATATTTCATTTGGGATTTCTAAGGAGCCAATAGCAATCCTCCTCTTGGATGTTACATAACATCATTCCCTCACACACCAGCCACCTGCAGGGTTATATAAGCAACCCAAATCTTGGTCTTTCAGCTCCTAGCAGCTCACATGCTGATTGGGAACCACCACTGGTCCCCCTGCGAGGGCTGAATCACGTGGTCAAGCTGCCTACCTTCCCGGCTTCTCCCTGGCCTGCCCCTGCCTGCCAGCCCCTCCAGGAGGGGGACACAGACTAGCAAGGCAACCAAGTCTCCGGTCGGCAGCTTCACGAATGGAGCAGAAATTCAGAGCAGAATCAGAGCCAGCAGTACCCACTTGAGAATCATCAACACAGACTTTGGGAAAGGGCAGCACGGAGAACTGCCGAACTCCCCCAGCGAAACTAGGCAGGGCAAGGAGCCCTGCCCAGAGCGAAGCCTGAGGAGCGAGAACCATTAAGAGAAGAGCGAAGCGGGGAGACAGGGGCTGACAAAGGAGGAAGGGCCAGGATGACAGAGGAAGACAATCATGATAAACTCAGGGAAGGAGGGGCCTAAACACACAGTGGTCAGAGACATCCGGTGCCACAGGGAAATCAGGACTAAAATCTAAATTCAGGGCTTGTGGGGGCTTGGGTGGTTTCGGGGGCCTCAGCAGGTGAAATTGGAGGAAGTAGAAATGCTATTTTGTGAAGACAACTCTTTCAAAAAAATTTGTAAGAAAAAAAAAGGCAGAAGCCAAAACTAGTTAAATGTAGAAAGTATTTTTGGTTTTTATTTTGGACGTTAGTGTCTGTGGCGAGGCAGCATGTGGTGAATGCTCAGCTTCTAGAGTTCAAGTCCCAGCTCCACCCAGAACCCTGAACCCAACTCCTCAGGATCCCATCTGCTTGGGCACAAGATGGGGATAATAACAATACTAACTGGATAGAGTATATTTAATAGCTACAAGGTATCAAGTGCTTAGATGGTGCCTGACCCACTGGAAACAATAAATGTTAGCCCTTTCTGATGTTCCTATTTAATAATAGAAAAAGCCATTAAAAGGAGACCCTGAAGATACAGGAAAGGTAAGGAATGAGTGATGGAGTGAAATTGTTAAAGAGGCAGAAGGAGATGGAGCAGAGCATTGAGAGAGAAGTGGCCTTAGACGGGAGTAGGGGCCGCCTTCCTTGTGCTCACCGAGTCAGAGGAAGTCACAAGGGTTCAGATTCCGATATGTTGGTCTTAGGGAAGAAGGAGAACAGAGAGTTGAGGGAGCCTCCATTGTGCTCTGGGAGATACGAAACAAGGTCACCTGGTGGAGAATGAAGGAGAAAGTAGGGAGAGAGGCAGAGGTTATTGTCAGAGACGAGGGTTGGGACGGTCTGCTGCTGCGGCCATGGAGAGCGGACAGAGGAGGCAGGGCTCTGGACAAAGATCACCCCGAGCACTAATGCATCCGTTTCCTCAGCAATCTCAACAGCCGGTGGGACAGCAGAGAGGACCGTTGGTTGGACTGCTCCATGGTTGAGACTTTGAGAGTCTGACAGAAAGTGATGGTGATAAGGACATCAAGTAGTGAAGTGACAGACAGAGAGCCCAGGCTGGAAGGCAGAAGATGTAAAGGAGAGGAGGAAGGTAAAGCCAGCAGAGGAACTGAGGTCTCCACTCGTAGGCACAAGGAAGTAAGAGAATGAAAGATGGAAGGAAAGGAGCTAGTGGCCAGAGAAGTAATACATAGGTACAAACATACATACACACACATGTACATACATACTGGTGAAATACATTAAAAAGGGCCACAAACTCATTGCTATTTCTCCCATTGAGAGGTAAGGTCTAATTTCCCTCCACTTGACTCTCACTGGGCATCATGCTTAGCTTGACCAATAGGATCTGGGTTTCGCAGGCTGGGTCATGAGAATCCCTGTAGCTTTCTTCCACCCAGACCTCTCGGAAGCCTTGCTCTTCAAGTCCTGAGCAGCCTGCTGAGCAGTCCAGCTCTCCTGAGGTCCCCATGCTGGGAAGACCACACACGGGGATGCCCCAGGGAGGGGATTACAAGGAGAGGGAGATGCCCGGCTGGCCCTCGGCTACATCAGGCCCAGTTATTCAAATTACCCAACTGAGGCCCCAGCCGCCATGAAACAAAGACTAATTGCTCTTGTGGACTCTGACCACCTTGCTGATTCAGGAGAATAAGTGATGGTTGGGATTAAACATGCATGTTTAATCATGCAGCACCAAACAACCAGAACGACTGGAGTCAAGCTTTCAGAGATGGCACAGTCTGGACTAAAGACAAGAGCCAGTGGACGGCCATGATGCCCTGGTGGCCAAAGCAAAGAGTGCAACTGGTCTCAAGAGGTCACACCAGAAAAAAGGCCACCCTCACTGTGGACACAGAGGAAGCTAGATCAGAGAGAGGGGACGAGGTAAGACTTGTCAGAATGTGCAAAACCCGCAAGAGAATAGTTTTATTCTCAAGCACCATGGAAACATCTATTTTTATTTGAACACACTTATTAGGTATCAGTCTAAGTGTTCGTGCAAACTGGTCCCAAGGAACATACTGCTGTGTTTAAATTTAGACTGTACGACGTTGCCCTAGGTGATCACTCCATAAACGTGAAAGGATACACTGCATCTCTTTAAAATGGTGTTCTTAAATATAGATGTTGTATTCCTCAATGATTACACCACCTCCCCCTCAACTCCCATGTACTGCCATATATAGTCCTGTTTCTCTCTCCTGTGATGTTAAACATTCAACAAGTCTATAGGGAGCATCTGCTAGGTGTCGGGCTCTGTGTTAGGTGCTGGACTTGGGTTTTTATTAGTCAAGTCATGTCCACGTTGGCAGATTGTAACAGGAAGGTTTATCAAGCACTTAATAAGGCCAGGCCCTATACTGGGACCTCCACAAGCCTCATTCTATTTCAACAATAGTAGGCGGGCTCTGTTTCTGATGGGGTTCAATCAGGGAAACAAAACCACTACAAATATACAAAGATTTGTTACAGGGGCTTGACTTGGTACAATTGGGAGCTGGTCATCCCCATGTCAGATGTTGGAGCCGAAAGTCATTAGGGGAGGCAGTCAGCAAGGCAAGAGGGTGTGAAGTTGGCAGAGCTCACAAAGATGGGCTGAAATCATGTCAGTTGGCTTCTCTCTTTCATGGTATGAGTGTCCTGCAGAAGTCAGGCCTTGTCCTGGAGCTTAATAGACACACCGGCCAGGAAGTCAGAGCAGCTGAGGGAGGATCTGGGGGGAGGCGAAGTCACTGCAGGTCTGGCTGCCACCTCCTGCCGACCAGGTGAGCCGAAAAACAAGGACATGTGCCAACTACCAATTGATGATTGCTTCCCTTGCACTTAGCAAATCTCCCTTGGTACCCCTCACATCCGAAACATACCAGAAAGCAAATTCTGGGTTACATACCCACCACAGAAACTATTCAAACCACAGTAACCAGGAGGCACTGTCATCACTGACATTTTAATGAAGACAGAAACGGAGGCTCTGTTCTCAGAAACCGATGCTCTGGGCCGACAGACTTGGACCAGCTTGCTGCCAAAGCCTGTGCTTTGAGCCATCGCACACAGTATTCTTGGCTTCTGCTTCAGGAAAGTTCAAAACAGGGGCAGACAATAAAACACGTTGGTCTCCTTAGGCCCCAGTTGGCCCACATGTGGGCCCAAGATGTAGGGCCTCGTCAGAGGCCTAAATAAGAGGTGCAAGATCAGGCAAATATACTGGCCACAAAATACAAAAAGAAAATTTATAATCCAAATGAATATGCACTTGATACTAATTACATCAACACATCTTCGACTCATCTACAACTTACATGAAATTTTAAGTAAGTTTTTTTATCATGCAAGATTTAGATGAATATTGTCTTTGACAAGAGAGGAGCGCTCCAAAACTAAGATGCCGGAGGCCTACCGATTTCTTCTAGACAGAGGAAAATTTAGTGGGGGTGAGGGGGAACAGATGTTGTTAAAACCCATTTTGGAGATGACATTTGGAGCAGACACCACAGGCCTGCCTTATTCAGCAATTTGGAATTGCAGATGTGGAGCAAAAAGGAACAACACTTACCTGACAGTCACTAGGGTTTTATACAAAATGAAGCAAAAATGGGCAGCCTTGGTCTTGGCACACCGCCCACCTTGCTGATGTGTTGGGAGCATTTTAAACCCATCACTGTGGGTGGCTGAACGAGAACAGAAACCAGAACCGTAGAGATTGAATTTAGCAGCAGACTGAATTGCGCTCAACAAGACGTTTGCCTCTCCGCCTGTTCCCTTCTTCCTCTGAGCTCAGGCGGTGGGATGCCTAATCACAGAAGGCAGCCTTCTAGCAAATTCAATTAACCAGAGAGAGCCTCGAGCGGGTTAATGGGTAAGAGAAATGGAAAGAGACAGGACGGCATGGAAATGGCCACGGGCAGTGTGGGAAGGGCTCTGGGCTCAGCCAGCCAAAGCTCATCCTTCTCAGGGAACCTGATCCTCCCTAGGTGCAGCAGCTCCACATGCAAGGTTGGAGGACTTGGGGGACAGAACCAGATCTCCCGGTTCAGTTCCTGCCTCTGCAGGACCTCAGCAATGTGACGAATCACAAGCACTAGTCCTGACCTCTGTGGATACGTGGCATCTGTTCCGAATACTCAAAATACTCTTAAATGGAGGGAAGGGGTAGCTGGCAGAGACCGAGCATTCACCACAGCTCAGGCCTTGTGCTAAGCCAGCTCTTTCGTCTTCCCAGCGCCTGCTCTTAATCACCATGATAAGCTGACCTCATGTAACCCATGGCTTCCCCAACCCAAGGGCAGCCCACCTGAGTTTAAACTCCTGCATCAAGGAGGGAGTCGCACCGCTCGCCCCTCCCTTCTAGATGCCCAGGTTCTAGGACATGATGATGGATGTCTGCCTGACCGGTCTCTGGGGGATACGATCTCACCCCCCCTTACCTGGTCTAAAATGCTAGGTCTCTTTCTCTTGAGCCTTCTGACAGGGCTTAGTTTTTAATCTTGAACTGAATTCAATTACAACACGTACTAAGAGACCGCACTGGTGAAGAGTGTGGTCTTTAGAGCTACATAGCCAGAGTCTGAATTCCAGCCTTCACACTGATGGTCTTATGTGTATGGGTTTGTGAATTTACTTAAGATCTGTCACCCTCTGTTTTCTCGTTGTTAAGATGGATAGAATAGCACCTACCTCACCTGAGATGTTGTGAGGAATAACACACATGTAAATTTACAAGCTTAACATGTGCCACATAATCCATACTCAATAAATATTGGCACCTAGCTGTAATAGAAATTGCTAGTAAATGTGCGGGGCAATGAGCAAGACATTAGCCCACCCTTAGCAGGCTCACAGTTCACCTGAGGAAGCAGATATTAAACTAGATAATCATAATACAATAGGAGTACAGAAGTCCAGAAACAGTGGTTCACAACCTTCTTTCTGTCCTCAAACTCCTGAGGAACAAGATGAATTCCCATGAGAAGCAATGGCTCACTCTGGGAGCACCATGTCCTACCAGGATGGAGGGATGGGAGGCCACCCTGGATTCCATTTCCCCCACTTTCCAACCCGCCCAAATTACCTGAGCAACTCTGATGACATGCAGATTAGAGTCCACTGTCCCTTTCAACAAATGTTTGTTAAACACAAATGTGCAAGGTCTCATTTTAGGCAGTGAATAGTGTCTGCAGTCAGCAGAGACAATATTGAATAAGAAATTCCAAGTATGCTGGACATCAACAAGTAGAGATGTTGGTGCTGAGAATCTTAAAACTTCCTGAAGGACAGGAGACCAAGGCTGAGGAGTAGTTAGTTCAGAGAAGGAAGTGAGAAGCCTTAAAAGCACGCTTGTCAAAATAAAGAGACTTTACCCCAAATTATAATCCATACCACCCTTAAATGAAGCTGTATAAACAGATGCAGAATCCCTTAGGATGTAGAATGAGGACAGATTTCTACCCCTTCCTAATAGTCTGAAAAACTATCTCATCAATATAACAAATAGTTAGGGGCACCTGGGTGGCTCAGTGGGTTAAAGCCTCTGTCTTCAGCTCAGGTCATGATCTCAGGGTCATGGCAACGGGCTCTCTACTCAACAGGGAGCCTGCTTCCCCCCTCTCTGCCTGCCTCTCTGCCTACTTATGATCTCTTTCCTCTGTCAAATAAATATTTATATATACATAAAATGAACAGTTACAATCCTAAAGGATATGGTTATAATTTGTAGCTTTTAAATAAGGAAAAGGAAAATAGCAAATAGTTAAAAATAGGTGGGACTACAACTGTAAACACAGTTGTGTATAATTTAAATCATAGATAAGAACACGAAACCTACATGTAAGCAGATATACATACTCTATCTTCGATGTCTTCCTCTCCTCCCCTAGAATTTCTCTGATGGTTGACAATGAACACTCTTATCTCATGAATTACCAAATCAAAGGCCATTATATATTCACTCTTTTTTTTTCTTTTATATTCACTCCTTTTTAAGATTTTATTTAACAGAGAGAGAGAGAGAGAGACCACAAGCAGGCAGAGAGGCAGGCAGAGAGGGGGGGAAGCAGGCTCCCCACCAAGCAGAGAGCCCGATGTAGGGCTCGATCCCAGGACCCTGAGATCATGACCTGAGCTGAAGGCAGAGGCTTTAACCCACTGAGCCACCCAGAAGCCCCTATATTCACTCTTGATATAACGAACCAATAAACCAATTAAATAAAGCTGCCACCCTGCTTGTCCTCCTAGACCTAACCTTCCTGCCTTGAGCAGGCCACTGCTGTTTAGATTCCAGTCATGTCTTTGAGGCTGTCTCTACTGTCTACCCAGAAATGCCGTCTGGGCATCCACATCCTCCCTCATAGTCTGGGAGATTAATGGACCCATCTCAGCACAGGTCAGAGGCAGTCGGGCAGGGAGGCTCTTCACAGTCCCTGAGTTCCTTAGAAAGGGAGTGAGGAAGTGTTTAAATAGAAAAGTCTACAAATAAATTGGGATTATACAAAAAAAGGAACAATTTTTTTAGCTCGAGCAGAATTGGTATACAGTATTAGTTTCAGGTGTACAATATAGTGATTCAACAATTCTCTATGCTACTCAGTGCTCATCATGGTACGTGCACTATTAACCCCCTTACCTATTCACCCATCCCCCACCGCCTCCCCTCTCACAACCACCAGTTTGTTCTCTATAGTTTAGAATCTTTTTTATCTGTCTTGTTTGTTTCTTAAATTCCACCGAGGAGTGAAATCGTATGGTATTTGTCTTTTCAAAGAAGCAATCTTGATATTGTGAGGATTGGGTATCAAAGTTCCCAAGACAATGACAGTAGCTCCCCAGCCTCACAGACTGACATTTAGGAGGATCAAGGCCGCAAGCAGGAGCAGCAGGATGAGCAGAAGCAGCCAGCAGGAGGGGTTTTTGCATCATGCAGAGCTCAACTGGAGACCCAGCTTCACCACTTAATAACTACGTGTTCTTAAGTAACCTGAGGCTGGGTTTTAGATCCAAAAAGGGAAGAATATTACCTATCTCATAGGTAATATTATTATCTATGATAATATTATCTATGATAGATTATCTATTATATATAAATAATATATAATATATATAAATTTATATATAAATATGTAAAATTATATATTTACAAAAAATATATAAAATATATTTATATATATAAATATATATAATATAAATATATATTATATATATTTATGTATATCTATTATATATGTGATAGATATATCTATTATGATAGATTATCTATGATAGATAATATTATCTATTATCATAGGTGGTGGTAAGGATTAGCAACTATTTATTCAATTCAAAGATCCTGAATCAAAGAGCCCAACTTAAACTATTTTAAACTTTAAAAAAAAAAGAAAGAAAGAAAAATCGTATGGGTCTGGAAGCCCAAGGGAAGAACCCATCTTGGAGACTCAGACACTGTCCAGACTGTTTTCTCCTGTACAGCGAGCCCATCCCAGATTACCATGCGGGCTTACGGCAGATGGCCCTCCTCCAAGCAGCAGGGAGACGAGAGGAGGGGAGGAGAAAGGGCCACGGGCTAGTCATCTGCCAGGGGAGAGGTAAAGCCTCTCATGCCCAGTTTCTACAGCACAGGGGCCAGGGTTCCAGGAGGGGCTAAGCTCAGAGTCACGTAGACCCTGCAGGTAGGGGGATGAGCTTCCTGGATTCCAGTCAGCCTAATCCACCAAGTACTTGACCCTCTCGGTCTTCCCTCATTTGAAAAGTGGAACTATCATCCTACAGAGGTAAGAGCACACTGAGAAATAATAGCCCCCTTGGCACTCCAGACTGCTCAACTGACATGAGGACATTCATCCGTCATGATTTCCACGATCGTAATCACCACCTAGTAACCAAACAGGCTGAAAGGTAGATGCCTTTTGTCCTGGGCCATTCTCTTATGCACGTACTCATCACTTCATTCATTTATTCATCCGTCACTTGTCGAGCGTCTACTACGCATCAGATGCCAAGCTGTGCTAAGCACTCACGTGTGCTCTAACGTTTAGTCCTCATCATGATGTTAGCACGGTTGAAGCATGAAGTACCGCTGTCAACCCTGCTGTGCAGTACGAAAACAGAGGCTTGGACAGGAGGGGTAACTTGCCTAATACTCCACGGAAGTGGACCTGAACACGGGTCAAGTCAGAGGCCGTGCTCTTAACCGCTGGGCTACCGTTGATTCATAAACGCAACAGATGATCAGGGGGAAACAGTGATGAATTCTGTCCAGGGGCAGCCTTGAAGGGGAAGTCAGAATCCACCCAGCAGGGAAGACAGGAAAGGGCACCTGAGGCACAGGACAGATGGTGTGCAAAGACCCTGTGTGCACCAAGTGTTCTTCGTCTCTAGTCAACATCCAGTGGGTCCTACTAACTCAAACTACTAGAGAGGATAGTTTGGGCTACCCAAAGATCCAAACGATATTCGTTTATAAACAAAAATAAATGCAGGTTTATTACATTTCATACGCTTACAAACACAAATTTGAAAAAGAAAAAACAGACTTATTAGCAGGCTGGCCTGCCCAGTGTAGCGCCAACTATTTTGGGCCACATGAACATTGTGGACAGACCCCAGCCTCCCCTCAACTGTCTTATCAGGCAGCATCCCACCTTTCTCGAATTCTCACAACTGCCTTTCCCAGCCTAATTACCTGTTAATTGGCTACTGAAGACCTATATAAGACATCATCCATTTCAGATATTTAGTGACAATCAAACTTCACTTATGTGGAGTCTTTCCCTCGAAGGAGACAAATATCATCTTTGAAAAAATCAGGGAAGGTTTAAGCAGGCACGGGAAGTAAAACAGAAAGACTGGATTTCTCTTTCCTGTGATAAACAGCTTCTTCCCACAGTACCACCTCATTCCCCAGTTTATGGAGTAGGAAACTAAGGCCAGCATCACACACTCCTCAGACCTCATTCGCTCCCCCTCCCACTGCATGCAATGCCTCACTCTGGGAGTCCTGCCTCCTTCCTATTTTTGCCCCTCCCCCAGCTCACTGTTCTGTCACTGTACTGGCTCAGGATTCACCAAGTCTCTCCTCGATGCCCTCCTACCCATGCCCTGGAGTGAGCTCTTTAACACCAAGGGCTGTCAATCATCTCGCGTCACTGGCAAGATTGGTCAGGCCAGGCAAGGCGAACCAGAATCCTCCCCCAGAACATAGACGCCAACAAGTTAAATGCCTCCTCACGTCTTCTGCCATGTGTGGAGGCTGAGGGCCAGAGGCAAGGAGAAGGCCAAGGTTCGAAAAGGAGGACAGAGAAGCGGATGAGCCCTGGGGAGTCCTGACAATGCCAAAACCTTGGTTCTCAGCCCTAATGTGACTCCTTTTAGACACCCCTATAGCATTATCTACCACCAAAGCCGGCAAATTACTTTTATTGTTTAAAAACAAAAAACACTGGTTTTATCATTCCTGGATCTTCACTAAGTCCTTATTACTTTGAGGGTGAAGTTCAAGCTTGTAAGCCAGCAAGCTACGCCCCTCACAGCACACCATCTTATCTCCCACGTCCAGACTTATCTCGGCAGCCTCCCTGACCGCACTCAAAGTTCGGAGCTGCGTTCATGCTAAGCTCTATTTTGCCGTAGCAACCAGGGTCACTGTTGTTACTGGTGCCCAGATTTCACCATACTCTCTGGGTGCTAGACCTCTGTACTTCATGTGACCATACTTTGATCCGCTGAGCTTAAGTCTATGCATCCTTCCAAAGGCCCCTTCCTAGCCAAACCCCTTCTCCTGGCACCCTTAGCCTCTAAACACAGCACCACTCTGCAAAATAAACACACCGTTTCACAAACAGATGTACTTTCTTGCCTGTGCAATCAAAGTAGGGAACGACCGTTTCTTTCTCCTCGGTAAGGAACACGGTGTTGCTTTAACAACTGCCCCCCACCCCAGACAAAGAGGACAAGGAGCAACTGAAGAGAGGTAAACCACACCAGGAAGGTGGGTGGCAGTTTTAGTCAGCAAGGGGACCTACACGAGCAGCTCGCCGTGGCAGCTGCAAGATGAGCAGATCTCCACCCACGCCCACCACAATCTTAGAAGCTCATACAGAGGCCCTAACGGGGTTGAGTCAAGCATGCCACCCAGGCGGCCTCAACACACTGCTCTCTCAAGGTTGCCTCCTTAAAACAACCGGGGGAACAGTGGCAGGAACACACATTCCAAGGACAGGGGACAGGGTAAGGAGCCCCCAGCTGCCGAGACCCAGCTCTTGGGTCAACAGGTGGTGATATCCTCTCAATGACACCTCCACAATTCCACTCCTCCTAACTGGCTCTTACCATCTTATATGTTCCCTTCTTCCACACTGTGCCCTGAGCGCTCAAAGGGCTTTACTAGCTTGGAGGTGGCTCATCTGGGGACTATCCGGCTGTATTACTCTGGGGGGACATTCGGTTGTCAGTTCCAGTAGATAACACCCCTACCAGGGTAGGACGGGGCCTGCTCTGGTCAGCAGCAAAGCATGCTGATCCCCGCTGAGAGTTAGGGCAGTGGCTGTTGCCTGTGACCCCCACACCCCTGTGGTGCTGGGTACGTCAGCAGCATCCCCAGTGAGGCAAATGGGGTAACAGCCCCTACCGGTTAGCCATTAACATGTATTAAAGCCTCAGAAAGTACTTTAGCCGGCCCGGCCAAGGTGGCTTTATTGGTTAGTAATGTAATCTGCATATATAGATATATGACTTTAACCATGTTGCTTGTGAGTTGCAGAGGCAATGGAATTTCCACATAACGTGTTCTTTGGCCAGGTTTGTCAATTATAACCTTTGAAGTGTGACCCCCCATCACTGTGCATCCACCAAGGGTACCCACACATGGTATTCAGTTTCTCTAATCCCCTCATGGCCACAGCCTGGTTCTCGTGGCGACAGGAAGCAGCTTAGGTCAGACCTGGTGTCCACGCACACCGAGGCATATGTGGAACACTCGCTCGGAGGAAAGGGGCCAATTTCATCAATTTTCCAATCCCTCACCAGTTGAGAACTCTTGTGGATGGCCTCCGACTTCCTGGGCGATTGCCTTGGGCGTTGTTCAGAACACACAGGGCATGCGATGACTGTATTAACCAGCATCCTTGGCAACGTGCCATCCCACCCCGGAGCTACCAGGGTCACTCTCTCCATGCTCCCAATCAGCTCCATCTACAGAAGGACCAGTCACTAGGGCTCATCTCCAGCCTAGGGCATCACCTTCCTGATTGCCAGAGGGTATCAGTGCCTTATGGCCTAGGACATGGAAAACAGTGAGGACTGCCTTGGGCTCTTGCAGGTGATTTGGCTTTTTCCCCCCACATATCCTATCCCCACACAGGCTTATGCAGCATCATCCATCCCTTGGCTTTTTCATAGCCAAGTTTTCATAGCCAAGTTCATGCCATACGATTAATTTCTTTAAAACAGCCTGACTGTCAGTGAAAAGGTTTACCAGCCAGTGATCACGAGTGATCACCAGCCACCCCTCCGAGTCCAGCTCACCAGGGGCAGCGGTGGTTAATTCTTGTTTCAATCCAGATGGGGTCAGTGTTGGGCTGAACAGACCAGACCCAACCCTACACCAGGCAACAAGGGCAATGGCGGTGGGGCATCTGGAGGCTCTACCTCCTCTACAGGGCCTACAAGCATCCACATTTCTAGAGATAATGGGCCAATGAAAAGGTGTTCCTCTGCTCCCCACAGGCACACCACTTAGTCAAAGTGGGAATGTGAGCCATGACACAGGTGGGTTGATGGAACATAGTCTCAACCCAGCCGTTGAGAGGAAGGGGAGTTCTTACCAGGTTATGCTGTTTCTTCAGGAAAGGCTTCACCTGGGGAATACTATATACACTGCTAGGACCTGTTCTTGCTCTATGGCAGCATATCTGGTCTCTGCCCTCCTAGAGCCGGGACCACAATCCTAGGAGTAGCCTCTCCTGTTGATGATCACAGTGCCCAATCCATACCTTCTGGAGTCACAGATAGGTTTAATTCAAATGGTAGCCCAGCTTGGTAGATTTTCAAAGTTTTAGTTTACTTCACTGTATTTTCGCCTTCTTAAAGGCAGCTTGATGCTCTGATCCTCCTTCTCAAGCACGTCCTTTCTTTACCAGGTAGTATCGGTGACAAAGACCAAGTGGAGAACAAAAAGCCTCCAAAATCCCCCAAGTTCTCCAAAACCCCTACAAAGGCGACACCTCTTTCATGATTTTAGGGGTTGGATAGGCTTGCCCCTCATCAATCATAGCTTTCGGGACCATGCACAGCTTATCCTACCAAAAGATTCCCAAAAACAACAGCAGTACCTGGGCCTTGAATTTTCTGTGGGTTTACCACCCACTCTCTCTTAAAGATGTTCCAGTGAAGTCTGCAGAATATCCTACCCCAGAAGCAAGTGGCTCCTGCCACATGATGGCAGACTGTCTTGTCTCAGTGGCCAGGGGTATACGGAAAAAGTGCTTGCTTAATACAGTATGGTATACTCCTAGGCCCACGCCCAAGGTGTCTAAGACAATGGCAGGTTAGACATAGCTGCATGGACGGGGCACTACCGTGTTCAATTTGGGGTAGTCCACGGTCACCTGCCATGAGCCCTTTCACTGGCTGTACCAAGCTGTTGAAAGCACCAGGTGCAAGGCGTAAGAGCCCCATGCAGTGCAGATCCCTGAGAGTTTCTCCTATTACCTTATGCTCCCCTCACACAAGCAATTTATGTTGTTTGACAGTTCCCACTCTTGTTGGGAGTGGCAGACTTACTGGTTCCCAGCTGGTGTTTCCCCTCAGCACTGGTTTAACTACTCGATCCCCAAGCAGAAATTCACCAACAAAGGTTTACATAGTTTGACCTTGTAAAATATCCACGCCCGCCACGTTCTCTGGTATTAGAGAACTTCACATTCTTCTGTGAAGACCCAGTCTGCAGTTTCACAGGACCACTTGGACCACAACCAATTGCCTTGTATAACCATGAGTGGCACTGGGGGACCAGAGAACTTTAGAGGGTTACCATGTATTAGAGCATACTTGGCTCCAGCATCAATCAGAACCCTCACCTTGTTTATTTCCGGGGCACTAGTGGACAGTGAACTCAACATGATACCCTGATTGCCCCTAATGGGCCGCACCTGGAGATGACCTTGGCCTACATCCTATACCTGGGGCATGGGAGGCACCCCTCCCCACGTAGCACTATAACCTGGAGGCCTCTAAGGAAATAAGTGGCTTATCAGGAATAGTGGGGGCAGGTGGGGTAGATTGGGCAGGTTTTAAGGCTTTCCACAGGCCAACAAATAAAGCTTGGGTTGCTGGTTTTACTTTTTAGGTAGGTCTCAGTAACAAGGAGGTCAAACCACTTCCAGGTTACTTTTACTACCTTTATAGCTAACTGGGATAGCCATTTGGCCTTTTTAGTTTCCTCTTTGTCTTGGATCTTTCTCAGAGCTGGTGCCAGTTGCTGGAATCTGTCAGTCCCCTACCCCCGCCCCCCCAGACCAGGAGTAGACATCATACATGTCTGTCCCACAACCAGACTCAGCAAGGACACTGATCATTACCAGATGCTTGGGGCATTCGTGCAGTGTGGCTCCATCAGGCCTTCAAAGACAGGGATGCAGATGGCCTCGGTCATTCCCAGCTCCCTAAGAATTCGTCATACCTCCTCTATGGATTTCCTGAGTCCCACATGACCAGAGAGATAGCCCTGATCAGCCAAGCCTACTTACAGTCTAGAATAATCCATCTATAAGAGAGTGAGTACCCGAACGCCCCCTCCCCAAGGCCACGCAGGCATTACCAGTAGGCCAGGTGTGTGGTGGTGAGGCTCATTTTCTTTCTCTCCTGCCCAGGAGGCCACCTCTCCTGGAGGCACTAACCGTGCCTGGATACTCACCCTGCCTTCTTGCTGGGATTTGGCAGCTCCCCCAGTAAGCTCGGTCGGAATATGGTCTCTCGTGTTGAGTGTTTCCCGAGTTGGGGAGGGGCTGCCCAGCTGGCCGGGGTTCCTGCCGGTGGGTTTCTGTTGTCCTTTGTATCGGGGTGAGACAACATAGGCCATTTCATTCTCTTCGCTCTCACAACGTACTCCCCTCGTTCTCCTCACTCCTCCAGGGAGTCCTCCTCTGGGCGGCTCACTAGAGCTCCGTCCCCAGCGCGCAGACCTCCATCCAGGGCAGCCGGCGCCCTTCTAGCTTCCGGAAACCACACGCGAAGTTCTGACTGGCGATCCTGCTCTCCCGGCTTCCAGAGCCAGCAGAGAGGTGACCACCGGCACGTCCTCATCTAGCCTCAGCTAGTTCAGCTTTCTACCCCGAGCTCCGGCCTCCAGCTGGGCCCTGAGAGCCCGCCAAACCGCCCCCGACGAGGCCGCCCCGCCCCCGCGGTCCCCACGTGCTTCCCGCGTCTGCGGCTGCGCACTCGGCGCACGTCCTCCAACAAGCGCGTTCAGCCCGCCGGAGTCTTCTGGGGGGAGAGCACGTGACCGTGCACAGCGCTCAGCTTCCGGGCCACCGCTCCGCACCCGGTGGCCAGCTCCGGGTGTACCCCGCAGATGCCTCTTCCCCAAGACTCCTTTCTTCCTGCGGGCGGGCTCGGCCGTGGTCGGTTCGCAAACCAGCCCCGCACACGGATGGCCAGGACGGGCTAAAGGAAGAGGCCCGGCCACTCCAGGTTTCAGGAGTGAGGAACTTACCAGGCGCATCTTGGCTGGCAGCATCTGAAGTTTATAAAGAGGCCTTAAGGGGAGGGGGCTGAGTCATTACACCCACCAGATGGTCTCAGTAACATTACTCTTTCCAGGTTGCATCCTTAAAACAACTCCATCTGCGGAAACGCTGGACGAAACGGACATCCCAAGGACAGGGAAGGGGGGGTTAGGAGCTTCCCAATTGCCCAGGTGCCACCTCTTAGGTCAACCAAAGGTCATGTCCTCTCAATGACCGTCTCCAACACCCAGGGCCTGAAGTGCATAGCAGGTCGTCAGAAATGTTTGCTGAATAAATAAAGGAATGAATACACTGAAATACTTAAAGTTTGGACATCTTGGAAATTATAGGTTCCCACCTTGCTTTAGAAAATCCCCTAAGTGGTGCAAGACGGAATGTTCTCCCCACCACCACCTTCCACTGCAGGCTGTAATACATACATATTCAACTCATAGGTTAGATTTTCTTGTGATTGAGTGGATTCTCTTAAAAGAGTTTAATATTAGCTTTTAATTACATCCTGCCATGCAACTAGTACTGTAATAAATGTTAAGGGAAGAAACCCCTCTGCATATCAACAGAGGAGAATTCAATTCAATAATTCTATTTAATTAAGCATTTTTGTGCCTGAATAGTCAAATTGCTATAGGAGATGTCATTTACATAAGCTCGTCAACTGGAGAATGCTGAATAGTTAGTTACTTGGGTACTTTTTAAGGGCTACCTCTTTCGAAAGGGTTTGTTTTTTTTTAATTAACATATAATGTATTATTTGCCCCAGGGTACAATGATTCTCTGTGAATCATTAGACTTATACATTTCACAGCACTTACCATAACACATACCAGCATAGGTGGTTCAGTGGTAGAATTCTCGCCTGCCATAACACATACCCTCTCCAAGGTCTATAACTGATATCCCTAACCGCAATCTCCCCCCCCCCCCCCCCCCCCCCCCCCCCCCCCCCCCCCCCCCCCCCCCCCCCCGTACCCTCCAGCAACCCTCAGTTTGTTTCGTGAGTTTAGGAGTCTCTTATGGTTTGTCTCCTTCCTGATCCTATCTTGTTTCATTTCCCCCCACCCACGACCCTCCCCTACCCTGCCTTGCAAATTCTTCTTATCAGAGAGATCATATGGTAATTGTCTCTAAAGGGTTTTTAAATGATTTTCAAAGGCCAGCCTGTTCCATCATACCTTCGCAAGAGTGTGCTGGATCCTTTCAGTCCCCTTCCCAAAAGCAGAAATTCTGGAGGGCTGGGGGCTTTTCTCATGCTTCTCCCCTCACTTCTCAGGCAATGTACTCCCATCTCCTCTCCACCAAACAAATTGGTGTATTTTCGAAGCTCATTCCAGAAGTCACCTCTTCCATAAAGTCTGCACAGACTGACCAGGCATTGGTTTGGACCTATCAAAACATCCTCAACATGATCCCGTAAAGTATGAATTTCAAGGTAATTTAACCCAGTCACAACCTCAGCAAAGTGACTGGGTCCTTGTGATTCAACTGCTAAACTGTAAGAAAAGGAGCCCTGAGCTCAAAGTCAGGAAATTCTGTATAGGAACCCTAGGTCTTGTAAATACTTGTACAAATCACAGCAGTCCATGGGCCGTGATTTCCGCACCTGTAAAATAGAGACAATATGGCGTACCTGACAGGCGGGAGAGAGGACTCCGTGGCCTAACACGTGAGTTTATCACCTAATAACTGGGATTGAATCACGGTTCAAACCACTCTTTCCAGCCATGAGCTGAAAATGAACCTCCGATAGTCACCCTAAAGGGGACACCTGATAAACACACTCTGTTCTCCCTCAACCAGATTCCTCACCCAGTGGTTCTCACCCGGGCTGTGCATCTCATTCAGTGAGCAAAGGTTTTTCAAAATACAAATTCTTGCTGAATTCAAACATGGATGTATTATTAGTCATTTCTTTGTTCTTTGTCCTTTGTGGATAAACAGCCAGTATAAAAAAACTTCCAGACCAAAAAAAAAAAAAAAAAAAAAAACCTTCCAGAACCTCTTCAGCTGAACAGATGACCAGACAGGAGGAGGCTCCATAACCACAAATGCCCAGCCCGCAGTAATGGAGACGTGAGCACTTAGGGAAGTAATTGTCTAGAGAAGAGGTAAGTCCCCAAACTGTAGGCAGCCATCACATCAGCTCATCCAGGTGCCCTGGAATCAAGAAGGAAAAGCTCTTGGGGTGCCTGAGTGGCTTGGTGGGTTGAGGCCTCTGCCTTCGGCTCAGGTCATGATCTTAGGGTCCTGGGATCAAGCCCTGCATTGGGCTCTTTGCTCGGCAGGGAGCCTGCTTCCCTCTCTCTCTGCCTGCCTTTCTGCCTACTTGTGATCTCTGTCAAATACATAAATAAATAAATAAATCTTAAAAAAAAAAATAAGAAGGAAAAACTCTTGTCTTTCTGATTGAGCACAATCACCCCAGCAGGGGCACGATCGAAAAGACAAGTGTATTTGGTGCACATATCCAAGAGCTGGCTTTCTTCCAAACCCACACTATCTTCTTGGAAAGGAGTTAATGAGGTCCGGCAATAAGGTTAGCATGGCCTTGTTGCTTCCACTTATCACATGCCAGGGAGCTAGTCTCCTTCACATATCACCTCTTTGAATTTTCACAACAGCTCATCAGGTAAGCATTGTTATCCCCGTTTTACAAAAGAGGAAACTGAGGCACAGAAAGCTTACATGATTTTGCTGGTATGCAGCAAGGCTGGACATGAACAGACATCTGCCTGACTGCAAACTCTCTAATTGTTTGAGGACTGTATGTCACTATTCAATTCTATGAGCCTCTGTTTCTTCATCTTAGATAATGGAGATTTTCCTATCTCAAAGAATTAGAGATCAGGAAGGACCCGTGGCCATCAGTTATTGACAGCTAGTTTTGTTTAATGTTGCTAAAGGACCCCTCTGAAATGGGATCACATGAGGGAGTGTGGGCCAACGGATGACTAGGGGGGCATTTGGAGAGAAGATGTGAAAGCCAAAATTAACTCTTGAGGTTGATGGCCTGGGTGAGATTTGTGGGTTACTTATTGACAACAACACACTTTGTTGTAATCTTGTCTTCTTAGTAACTCTTAGAAAGTAATTTAAAATGTGTTCTTACATGAAAAAGGCCTCCAAATTAGAAAGCAATCAGTTATTTATAGTTGAAAAGTTAGGCAATGTTGTAATGTGATGATACGTGAAAATCACAGACTCCTAACAGCAATGCGATTCTGGAAATTTGCTCATCCTAGATATGTACACGTTCTAGAGTCCGGTCTCCTCTTCCCGACTGAATCAGGGGTGCCCTTGCCCCAGTCTGCCTCCTGCTAAATGCCTGGGAAGCTACCGCATGCCTTCCTGCTTCCCTTCTCCTTTCGTTCCCTCTCTCCCTTTACACTGGGCCATGCTGCAACATGCCCTGGGGTTCCAGACCACGACGACCCTAAAGATGGACAATAACATCCACCAGTCCTTCAAGAAGTCAAACAACCCCATTGGTTTGCTTCCTGTTACACATTTCCCCACATCTCCCACTTGGGTTGTGGTACTGCACCATTTCAAGCCTGCCCATGTGAGACTAAACAGCGTGCAGCACCTTGAGTTGAGTTAGCCCTCTAAACACTCCATGAGTGTATCACCTGTGAAGAGCTCAGCAGATGTTGGCCATGTTATTCTTGCGTGTGCTGTGTTATGCTTCCCTGTATCACCAATGGATTTGATTTTGAATCAATGTTCTTGCGATGGATAAACAAAAGTCACTGGGAGTCTCTGGGAGTACATAAAGACGTAGGAGGATGATCATACCCAGTCCCCGGGAACTGCCAAACGCTCGCATTGACTGAGTGCTGCCCCCTACCGGGCACCGCGCAGGGGATGCCGCGCATGCTCACGGAGGCGCCCCCATGTGAGTATTACCAGCCCCATTCTCTGCAAGCAGAAATGGAAGCCAAGCGAGGGTGGGACTCCACCCCAGGCCACCCCTGACGGGAGCGACAGAGCTGAGGACTGAGACAAGAGGTTCTGGAGGCCACTGCCTTAATCGCTCTGCTGGGCAAACATAAATTCAGATTTGCGAGAGAAGGCAGCCATTTATAGACTCAAACATATATAAATCCCTGAGGACAAACAGACACAGAGCGATTCCAAACTCCATCTATCGCCTTGAGTGGTAAAAGAGCTTTACTTAGGCTTTTATTTTCAGACCATGGTGGGTTACAATTCTAGCTCTGCCGCTTAGGAGCTGTGCGGCCTTGGGCATGTCGCTGAGCCTCTCTGAGCAAGAATTTGTTGTTTAAGTGGCTGTTCCCTTGGGAATCCTGGGAAGGCGGTATGTCACTATACGTCTGTTGCCAGACTTAGAGATGCTGTACATAAACACTTAACAAGAGTATCACAAAGTAAACAAAATCTTTAAAAAAGGGGGAGGAAGGGGCACCTGGGTGGCTCAGTCCTTAAGTGTCTGCCTTGGGCTCAGGTCATGATCCCAGGGTCTTGGAATCCAGCCCTGAATCAGGCTTCCTGCTCAGTGGGAAGCCTGCTTCTCCCTCTCCTGCTCTCCCTACTTGTGTTCCCTCTCTTGCTGTGTCTCTGTTAAATAAACAAATAAAATCTTAAAAAAAAAAAAAAGGAGTATCACAAAGTAGGTGCTCAATAAATGGCAAACTGTTATTTTTAATAATCTGCTTCATGCCACTATCTCTGTGGACATGTTCTCCTGTTCTCTAACGTGCCTGACACACTCCTACCTCCTTAGAGGCTCCAGCTGGGGGCCTAGGCCCTCTGTGAAACCTCTTCTGGCCCTCTCTCCCCTTTTCTTTCCTTGCAGAGGTTCTCATTCCTTCTCTAGAGCCATGAAGGCATCTGGAAGGAACCGCAAGTCTGGATGAGAGATAAGGGTGGGACGTGGCTCTGGAGCCAGGCCCTTCCCCAAAGTAAAAGAGGAGGGAAAAGACAGTGGAGGATAAATTCAACAGTTGCTGCACGTCTGCCATGTGGCAGACAAGGTTCCAAGCACATGGAACCAGTGTTGGATTCTCTGTGGTTCCTGTCCTGCTTCAGGTCAATGCTAACAAGGAGGACAAAGCCATGGCAACTCACCCTCTAACGCTCAGGGTGATAAGGGTGAAAGCATGCTTCAGGTCAGGGAAGTCTGAGGCAGAACTCTGGGACTACACGGTGGAAGACGGGTCAGAGTCTTCCACCAAAATGAAGGCGGGCAGAGCCGAAAATGTAGGCCAGTCAGAGCGGTTCCCACCAAGTGTGGGTATAGAAAGCTGGGCACACTTGCCTTGATCCTTAAAGACGAGCAGCCCCTGAAGGAAGGAAGCAGATGAGTAATGGGGCGAGATTTACTTTCTAGATAAATGCCAGATCCCTCCTACCCTCATGGCTCCTTCTCTTTCTCCCCACACGTTCATTAAGACAACACTTCTCTCAACACCCGTTCTGAGATTTGTTACTTTCGTCCTCTCTGATGTTGACAAGGACCCAGTCTTGCCTTACAGAGGAGAGATTACTGTCGTCCAACAGCACGGCTTCAATTACATGAGGAAATGTGATAAAGTGGTGATGAAAGCTGTGAAGGATTTTTTTTTTTTTTTGAGAAAGAGAAGTACCAAGACATTTGGCAGAACACATTTTATCATCTTGTGTTATAATCAGAAAAAGAAAGTCTGATCCCTGGCTCTGTAGGCCTTTTCCACCACTGTTCAGTGAGTAGTTTCCAATCAATCAGGGAGATGCTGCTTGAATTCTGGATGGCCTGTCTCTGTCTCTCCCAGGATGATTAAGGAAGACTCTTTGCATGACAGAGCCATTTATTAAGTGCAAGGTTTCAATACCGTTTCTGTGCTAAAGTAGCCGGAATCAGCCTTGGGCCCGTTGTGTGATCAAGATATTATGCCTCTTCAAACCTCAGCACAAAGACTTACATCAACGAAGCTATTTATCTAAGAGAAGAGAAATTTCCCCCAAAGTCCCTCATCTAGATAACATCATTTTTTCACACTTGCTTTCTTCTTTACCTCCCTGATTTGGTATTTGTCTTCCTAGTTCACAGACATGGCTATTTATGTAATTAATGCTGAATTCATTTTCTAGAATGTCAATGGCATTTTAATAATAACACCTTATCACTATATAGCTCTTTACTACCTACCAAGCCCTTTCTTTTTTTTTTAAGATTGATATTTATTTATTTATAGCATGCTTGTCAGTGGGGAGAGGGAGAGGGAGAGAGAGGATCTCAAGCAAACCCCACACTGGGCACAGAGCCTAACTCGGGGCTCAATCTCACTACCCTGTGATCATGACCTGAGCCGAAATCAAGAGTCAGATCCTTAACCAACTGATCACCCAGGAACCCCTTACCAAGCCCTGTCACTTGTGTTACCTTGTCCCCAAACCAAGTAGTCTATCCGTTAATATGGTTCTTGATTTTTTCTTAATTACATTTAACAATCCTAGGAACGTTGGAAATCTCTCCTCCCTTGGAACCTTTGGTTGTTCCTGATCTAGGGTCCCAAGTCTATGACCAGCCCACCTATTGCCCAGCTTAGTATATCAGTCAGTTTTCACTAGGTAATGCTGTGGTAATAAAAAATCCTACCATTACTCGGATTTTTTTTTTTTCTTAAATCAAGTCCCTGTTCTACCACCTCAAGACACAGAATCAGCTGCAGGGAGCAAGAAGTCGCTTCACTGTCATGCTATTAATTATAATTAAAAACTAGGGGGAGGGGGTGCCTCAGTGGGTTAAAGCCTCTGCCTTCGGCTCAGGTCATGATCCAGGGTCCTGGGATCAAGCCCCACATAGGGCTCTCTGCTCAGCAGGGAGCCTGCTTGCCTCTCTCTCTCTGCCTGCCTCTTTGCCTGCTTTCTTTCTCCCTCTCTCTCTCTCTGTCAAATGAATAAATAAAATCTTCAAAAAAAAGAAAGTAGGGGGGAAAGCCTCAATATCTAGGGAACTGGTTTTATAAATTAAGTTTATATACACTTAGTACTAAAATTTTAATAATTGACTTTAGGAGAGGTCTGAGGTAAAAAGGATTTTGTTTTAATTAATAGACCTTATTTCTCAGAACAGACTTCAGTTCACAGCAAAATCAAGAAGAAAGTACAGAGTTCCCATTTCCCACCCCCCCACCCCCCACACACACACACAACACAGATGCATGACCTCTTCCAGTCTCAACATCCCACACCAGAATGGTACATTTGTTACAATGGTTGAACCTGTGCTGATCGTCACCATCACCCCAAGTTCATAGTCCACCTTAGGGTTCTCTCTTGGTGGTGTACCTTCTATGGGTCTTGGCAAATACAGAATAACATGTATCCACCATTACAACATCATAGAGAATGGTTTCGCTGCCCCAAATATCCTCTGTGCTCTGTCTATCCATCACTCCCCTGGAAAAAATGGATCTTTTTTTTTTTACTGTCTCCGCAGCTTTGCTTTTCCAGAATATCATATAGTTGGACTCATACCATAGGTAGCCTTTTCAGACTGGCTTCTTTCATTCCATAATATGCATCTAAGATCTGTGTCTTTTCATGGGTTCATAAGTCATTTTCTTTTAGTGTTGAAAAATATTCCATTGTCTGAATGTACTACAGTTTATCTGTTCATCTACTACGAGACATCTTGTTTGCTTCTGTTTTGTCAATTATGAATTATACTGCTATAAACACCTATATGCAGCAATTTTTGTGGATATAAGTTTTTAACTCGTTTGGATAAATAATAGTGTGATCACTGGATTGTATGGTAAAACTATGTTCAATTTTGTTAGAAACGGCCAAATCGTCTTCCAAAATGCTGTACCATTTTTCCCACCAACAATAAATAAGAATTCCCATTGCTCTACATCCTTGCCAACACTAATGCATGTTCACTAGCGTTCATACCAACAGTAGCATCCGTGTTTTGGATTTTAGCCTTTCTAATAGGTGTATAGTGGTATCTCATTATCGCTTTGAGTTTTCCAATGACCTATAGTGTTGACTATCTTTTAATATGCATATTTGCCATCTGCGTATCTTCTTTGGGAAGCTCTTCAGATATTTTGCCCTTTTTTTAATTGGATTTTTTTATTGCTGCATTATGACAGTTGGTTGTATGTTATGAATACAAGTCCTTTATCAGATAAGCATTTTGCAAATATTTTTCCCAGTATATGACTTATATTTCATTACCTTAGCAATGTCATTGACAAAGCAGAAATTTTTAATTTTAACAAGGTCCAACCAAACTTTTTCTTTCATGATTGTGCTTTTGTTATTATACATAAATTCAGCCATCAAACCCAAGGCCACCTAGACTGTCTCCTATGTTATCTTCTAGAAGTTTTATAATTTTGCATCTGCAGTCGGGTTTTCCATTTTGAGTAAAAATTTTTAAAGGTGTGAGATCTATGTCTAGACTCATTTTTTTCATTCCTTGGTTACTTTTTCTTTTTGGTGAGGATGGAAATAACTTCTAAACTCTTTACATATCAGAGCTGAAACCAGAATTCATATTTTCATAAAGAATAAATACTTCAAAGATATATAGAAAATCTGATTTCAAAGAATAATGACAGGAAAATGTTTAATTTAATAGCAAATGAAAAAAAACAGCATATCTCCAAATAGTACGTCAAGAGAGGGATGAATTTTTTGAAAGTGTCAATGTATATACATGCAAAGAGAAAAAAATGGGTTATCTCAGAGTTGTCCATTAACTGCTTTTCATTTTCGTTTGTGGTTTTTTTTTTTTTCAAATATGTTACAATAAACATCTATGAATTTTATAGTTGGAGAAAAGCAATGAATGCTGTTTTGGAAAGTCAAAAGACATGTTCAAAGGTAGAAAGTACCAAACACTGCAGTAGCAGACGTGCCAGAGGCTTGGGTCACAATACAGGGGGGCTGCTCCATGCCAAGAGATCAGGAAAGGCCTTGCAAGGTCATTCCAGTGCAGCCCAGTACACAGTGACCCGTAAGCTGCCTCAGATAGTTACACCAAGGACAGAGGACACAGCCTCTGAACTTCACCTAAATGGTTTGGAAAGCACAGTAAAATCCCGTAGGGAGTGAACATGCATTAGTGTGCCTCAACTTTGCATCTTCTCTCAATCAGTTAAAAACTTGGAGGTAAAAAGCTCCCTGGTTGCTCCCTGTTGCATAAAGCAGTTCTTTTATGTTTACTGATGTTGCTTCTTTTATTATGCAAGGGCTGTCTCTTCATTCTGTTTCCAAACTTATATTTGGTGTGCAGTCACTTAAAGAGGACAGCACCCTTCCCAAGTCATCTGGGATGGGCCACAGGATTAAAATAAATAGCTGTATCAAGGAGGTGACATTATGCAGACCAGTACAGAGTTGACCCATCTCTAGAGATGTTGTGGGTGAAAGAAAATTTCCAGTTCATAGTGAAATAGAGCAGCAACAGACTCCTAGAATCAGAAAATACGTTTGGGTCAGCAGAGTTTAACACCTCAAATGGAATGAGCTGGAACTTTATTTCAGATTCAAGATTTGCCTTTTAAGCAGAAATCTGCATTGGGAGAGAGAGAGTTATCAGAGGAAATAGTCCTATTTTCGTACCAAGATTTTAGATTGTACTAAAGTGACACATAGTGGAAAATAGCTTAGGCTTGACAGGAGAAAATCACTTTAATACAAAGTCTGGGCTTCTGGTTTAAATGATGAACTGAAACCATATGTTCATCATTGTTCCTTCCGTCTCTACTCTTTTAAATGATACTACAAGGATTCAAAAAGTATAAACCTACAAGAGCAATGGAGGGGAGAAAGACAGATGTCAACAAATTTTGGGAAGATAGAAGGTACCAGAAGGTGTTGTGGACCTGAGAAAGCTGAATACCAGGTGCTGCAGAAAAGGATGTCAGTAAGTCTGGCTCATTCATTCTGCGCTGCTCCAGGGAAGGCGGTGTAGGAGATGCCAATTTCCACCATAAAGGAGTATAAGGCAAGGGGTTAGTGGAAGTCTCTTTAACAAACAGTTAGAATCTCCATTTGTTGAAGCTAGGTAACTACCTCTCCTGTTCACGCAGGACACTGGAGGATTATTATGTGAGGTATTGACATGAAGCAGCTACTGATTTGGTATTACCAGGCAGAATGGAAAAAGGCGATATCGAAAACAAGGGAATGAAGTGAAAGTCTACATACTAAATATGAGATTTCCCATTCCACAAATACTGCCTTGACTCCAGGAATGCAATTAGCATTCCAGTTTCCTGGAAAAATCAAATGGCCCCCTGAGCAGATCCATAGACACAGATATCTGAGAATCTTCCAACAGAAAGACCTGGGAAGTTCTCCACCAAATCAACCCACAGTGAAATCCAAAAATCAGTTATCAGATCCCTCCCACAGATAGTTAGGATATCCAATCACCCATTTAGGATGTCACTCTTAACCATGAATGAGCAGCTAAGGATCACCAGACATTTGTATAAAGTCTTCAATGTGAGAGGCAGAGACCAAAATAAATATTTTTTTAAAAGTAACTCGGCTCGGTGGAAACAGAAAAACACAGGGGAAAAAATCTTAGAAAACTACGATTGATATCCTTAGATTGCCAGGAGAGGAAGATTAGGATACTAATTTGTTTTAAAAAAAAAAAATTGGTAACAAAACATTTATAGAAAAAGAAGCAGCTCTTATAAATTAAAAACATTATAAAAGAAATACAAATTCAATAGAATGATTGACAGGGAAAATTGGGGATGGCTCTGGGAAAGTAGACCAAGTGATGGAATATATGGGAAAAGTGTTAAAATAAAATGCAGACTCCGGGTTCAAGATCCTCTGATGAGACAAATCCATTGGAGTCACCTAGGCAAAACTTCGTCTAGTTTATTTCATGCATGTGAGGCAACTTATTTCTCATAAATACTTCTGATAATCATATCAAAACTTCAGTCATCTTCTTAAACCGATAGAAGATAATCACCTTTACCAACCCGGAAACTCCCATAGAAATAATCAGTCATCAATAATCAGTTATCGTAAAGGCTGCACAACTTCCTCATTCTCACTTGAGACGCCATCCTAGGACATCATATCTATGAGTTTCAATCCCATTGTGGGTTCTAAGTCTCCCAGTGTGTTTCTTGCTCAACAAAATATCCATAATTAAGTAGAGCTCTCTGAATTTCCTTTTGACAAAAGGTAAGGCAATTAGAGGATCAATGTAGGGGGTCCAACATTGGGGTTCTAGTATTCAAGAACCAGAAAGGGCTAGGAGGTTACATAAGAAACAACACTATAATTTTTCCAGAACAAAAGGATGTGAGTTTCTGAATTGAGTGTTCCCACTCATTGCTTGGAAAAGTTAATGGGAAAAGTGGGAAAAGGTGTATATTTTGGTCAAATTTCAGAATTTTGGGGCCAAAAAGAAAACCCTAAAACCTACAGAGAAAAAAGAAAAATGGAAGTGATGTAGTCAAGACTAAGAATCAGTATTGTAGCATTTACAGCAATACTGGAAGCCAAAAATCGATGCAGTAAAGCCTTTCCAATTCCGTGGTTTCTAACCCAGGGTCATGACCAGACATACTGTGAGTAAAGTGTGAGTGTGGGGAAGAAAAACCATATTTTTACACATAAAACTTCTCCAAAAAATTACATCCCTTAAAACCCTTTTCTAGGAACTACCAGATAACATTCTCCACCAGAATGAGGAAATAAACCAAGAACTAATATACATGATCCAGGAAATAGGAGATCTCACATAGCAGAGCAGTAGACAAAGTCCCAGGACGACTGGTGTCGA
>CM053613.1:54555549-54587242 GCA_028646535.1 Procyon lotor | reverse complement strand
AACGATCTCAATTTAACTCAATTACCTCTGTAAAGACTCTATATAAGGTCACACTCGGAGGTACTAGGAGTTAGATCTTCTATATACAAATTGGGGGGAGGCGGATATGCTTTGTATGGTGTGTACTTTTATAATAAATTGTTACAACCACTATGGAAAACAGTATGGAGATTCCTCAAAAAATGAATACTAGAACTACCAAATGATCCTTTGACTAGGAAGTAGAAGGAAGTAGAAGTAACTCTACTTCTGAGTATTTACCTAAAGAAACCAAAAACGCTAATTTGAAAAGATAAATGCATTCTACAAATACCTACATTTTCATGTATGTAAGAAAAAAAAAATCCCTAAAGAATTCCATCAACTGCCAGGCGCCTGCACGGCTCAGTCATTAAGCGTCTGCCTTCGCCTCAGGTCATGATCCCAGTGTCCTGGGATCGAGCCCCGCATCGGGCTCCCTGCTTGGCAGGAAGCCTGCTTCTCCCGCTACCATTCTTTCTGCCTGTGTTCCCTTTCTCACTGTGTTTCTCTCTGTCAAATGAATAAAATCTTTAAAAAACAACAAAAAAAGAATTCCATCAACTGCAAAAATGAATAACCAGTCAACAACTGAAGAAGAAAACTCAACAATCCATCCTTTGCCCATTTTGATATTAGAACTTTCCACCAAGCTCTTTCAACAAAAGCTCTGTGTTCCATTCAGAACAGGCTCTCCAGGCCAGAGCCCTTTGCCTGGAGTCCCCACATGGGTTTCTTCCCAGCCCCCAGCCCCCAGCCCAGGCTCCTCCCACATCACATATGGTCCCCTTTGGTTCCAATGTCACAGTCTTCTCAGCTAGGGGTGGTTCCAATGTCACAGTCTTCTCATCTCCCGTGAGTGGCTGAGCCCCTGGGAGGATTCTAATCCTTCCCACCACTGCCCTTACTAAAAATTATTTGCAATATAACGTTAGTGTGAACTGTCAGACCAGTCCTTCAGGTGGGGACACCGACAACGGCTCTTGGCCCTGAGCACGTGGGGGAAGGATGCAGGGGCTGGGTGTCTGCAGAGGAGAGGCTCTCCAGAGGGCCTGATCCCATCCCTGCTTCCATTCTCAAGGCAGAGAAACTGTGACTCCCCATGGACACATTCTCAATCTTCCCCTCCTATTGTTTTGTTCCTCCCCATGGTCTCCTTGGTGTTCGCTATAAGGTAATTCCACCTTACCAAAGCTGGTTTGTCCTGCCATCTGGAAAGGAAGATTGATGGCGAGGAAAGACTTCTGAGCATCCGAAAACTTGGCTCCTAGGCCTGTCTCTGGGACTAATTAGCTGTGTATCTTTGGGCTGGTCCTTTTCCACTTTCTGGGCTCAAGGAACGTTGATTGGGGGCCTCTATGATCGTGTAGTCTGGCCCTTCACAGAATCAGACTGTGTGTGTGTGTGTGTGTGTGTGTGTGTGTTAAAAGCAGAACATTTAACAAAAGTTTAAGTGTAGATGCAGTAGAGACCAGCAATTGGGTCATCATCTCAGAGTCCTGACCTGCCAGGAGACAGTCCCAGATAACCCGGAGGCAGCCTGACAGCTGGTCAGTCCTTCTTGCACCACTAGGTGGCACTGTCCTGCCTTAAATACCCTCCTCAACTGGACCTCCTCCCAAGAACTTCCTGGTTCTTAGCCTATGGATCCAGTTTGCATCTACCTTTATAGACCTTTCCCCTTCTCCCAAAAAAAGACTCAACAATACTACGTACAAGCGTCTGCATACCTTACCTCCAGGTTTTGGGATCTGAACAGTGACATGGAATGTGAGGTACACATCGGCCCAAGTTAACAGGCCTCGCCCCTTTACTCATTTTCATTAAATCATGAATTTAATGAGCACCTGCTCTGTGCCAAGTCTTGTGCTGGGAGCTGAAGACTCAAAGAATAAAAGCACAGCCCCTGAGCTCGAGAGCTCACACATCAGCATTACCACAATCTGGTATGAATGTTGAAAAGAAGGACCCCATGCCCTGAGAATACAGGAAGACCCCTTGGGCAGGCCTGCCTCCAGCAGGTAGGGAAGCTTCTTCAAAGAGTTGTCACAGCCGTTGGGCTGAGACTTGAAAACTGCAGAGGTCTTAGGCGCATCACTGGGACAGATCATTCCAGGCTGATGGCGTAGCATATGCAAATGGACCAGTTTCATTAAGCCTAAAGATGGCTTCCTCCTATAAAAAACAAACCATACTGAAATCAACTTGGACCTAATCACGTTGCATGGGAGAAAGAGCAAGCTCCTGTGCCATGCTCCATTAATATACACGATATACAATCTCAATTGTCTGTCTTACCCTTGAGAGCAGACGTGAGACTTCTGATTTTTTCTTATCCTCAAAACTGACCACAACGGAGAACAATATATTTGAGTGTATGAATGTATGAACAATTTTCTAGCTAAGCTAAGCTACTAAGAAGACTATTCAATTTTTAAGAGGCTTTTTTGAGAGGGGAAACTGAGGCATGGGCCCATCATTAGGAGAGCCACACATGCCTCCTTATTCCCAAATTACTCTTCTGAAGAGCCTGCACTAGCTCATTACTTTCTCAGGGTAATTGATGCTTCAGGCGGATCCAGCTCCAGAGAATTCCTTACACCTTTTTTCTTACCAGGGATTCTCCCTACCCCCTTTTAGGAACACTGCCTAGAGGCAGGGGGTGATTTAAGGAATTTATGAAAACACTTAGGTTGAATCACAGAGCAGTGGGAGGTCCTCTATATGCTACTCTCACAATCTAGACCTCTGGGCTGTTAGCAGAAATTAACTCAACAATTGATTCTGAAGTGATTTTTTTTTTTACTCCCAGAAAATCATTACCAAGGTTTTGTTTCTGCCCAAACTTATTAGGAGCTTTGACACTGGGAAGAGTATACATCAGAGGGAAGGTGGGGAGTAGAATGGGCAAAACACAGGAAAGAAAAAGTAAAGGGACCACAAGAAGGAGTCCGGCTCAGACAGGGTGCTGTGAATATTGGCTGCAGAGAGCTTGGCTGGCGTATGGGAGGGAGGAAGTCAACAGTCAGCGTAGGTGGAAAGAAACTCTTGAATTTGTCTCTGCCAAAATCCTTCCCTACACAAGCCCCATTTCCAATGGAATGAAATCCAGACTGCTTAGCCCAGCAGTCACGGTCACTGCAGTCAAGCCCTAAACTACATTTTCAACCCCTGCCCCCACTACTTTCCATTCCTCGCACACACACCCTGGCAGAATGGGCCCACTCACCCTCACCAGGAAGGCCTGCTGGTTGCCAGCTACCTCCTGAGCCCAGCCCCTTGGGTCTCCTCAAAGGTCCACTTCATCCTATATCTAGCTCTCCAGGCAGACCGTGCTCCCTCATACTATATTGATTTTCCTTGTTTAATTGGCATATTTCTACTTAACCTATTTAACCTTCCACATCACCACTCCTCTTGAAAGTCTTCCCCCTCAGGGGTGCCTCGATGGTAGCTCAGTTAGTTAAGAGTGCAACCCTTGATTTTGGCTCAGGTCACGATCTTGGGGTCGTGAGATCAAGCCCCACATCAGGCTCCATGCCAAGCATGGAGAAGATTTTCTCTCTCTCCCTCTTCCTTTCCCATGTGTGCTCTCTCTCAAAAAAAAAAAAAAAAAAAGGAAAGAATGAACGAATGAATGAATTTAGGAAGGGAGGAAGTTTTCCTACTCCTGCTTGAACTTTAGAACCCTCATCTTATACACCTTATACCTGCAGTTAGCATAGCTCTTTTTACCGTGCTGAGAAATTATTAGTTTGCCTGTCTCTGAATTCTGAGCATCTTACTGACAGATGTCATGTCTCTTATGGTTACAACACCAGCTCTAGCATAAAGCTTAGCATGTAGTAGGTACTTAATTAGTATTTAAGCATAGAGTGCTCAAGGGCAGAGACTAGATGATATTCATCCTTGTGGCTCTAATCTCTAAACCATTGTTTGACATAGAGAAAGACTTCAACACGTGTTTGTGAAATTAATGAATCTGCTAGATGAAAAGATGGTTTGTCGTCCCCATTAAAAGAGTTATTATGGTGGGGGGACCAACTCATCCCAAGACAAGTACTGAAAGTTCCAGATCCCGGGAATCCTTCAGTCCTGAGCAAACCAGGATAGCGTGGTCACCCTAGGCTGTGGCCACAGTCCACTACCGGGATGGACCAGTAGCAGCTCTTCACATAAATTCACAATTTATTAATTTATTTGTGTGGTCAACAAATATTTCCTGGATATATAAACAGAGAAGTAGACCAAAAAATGTAATTTATAAACACGTGGATATGAATTTGCTTAGTGCACTAGTTAGAGTTGGCCAACAGACACTGGCCCAGCACTCACAGAGTTTACAGTATGGTCGGAGAATACAACAAAAAGCAAATGGATATATAATTACAAATATTACCACGTACCATGAAGGGAAAGTAGAGTGTACTTTGAGAGCATCTAATGGGAAGGACATCAGTTAACTAGGAAAGGCACACAGTGTCTCCCTAAAGAAGTAATATTTGCAGGGAGGCAAAGAAGTGAGTCCATCGAAGAGAGGGAGAGGAAGATCATGTACAAAAAACTCTTGCGTGGGAAAGTGTGTAATGTTTTCTAACTTAAATTTTTTAAAAGACGGCTCTGGCTGCCCTCTGAGTGACGGGTTGAAGTGCTCCAAATGAAAGCGACAGACCCACAATAAGTCAGTGGTCTGGGAAGCAGATGAGAGTTCCCCCCTCCCACCGACAACAGGGGAGAGAGAACTGAAAAGTCTATGAATGAGGTGCTGCTTTCTGAGGCAGGACACAACTGTATCAGTGATGGGCAGTGGCTGAGACACTTTGGGACACCAAGTATCACCACCCAAACAAC
The DNA here is from genome assembly GCA_028646535.1 of Procyon lotor. Taxonomy (NCBI): domain Eukaryota; kingdom Metazoa; phylum Chordata; class Mammalia; order Carnivora; family Procyonidae; genus Procyon; species Procyon lotor. The sequence continues at coordinate 54,582,373 of CM053613.1, read as the reverse complement.
TTCTGAGAGTTGCCATTCCTCAGAAATCAACACTCACCTTCCCTGCTTAAGCATTGTCAGGTTTGAACCAGCGGTGAAAAAGAGGAGCCAGATGAGTCCAATCGAGGCAAGCTTTAATACAAGCGCTCTCCCACGAGGTTCCTTGGTCCTGGGCCAAGGAAGTCCTCACCCAGGGGTGGGGCTGAGGGGTTTTTGATTAGGAGCCTTAGGGTGTGGAGGGTTTGCTGGGTATCTGATTGGCTGTGGTTTATGTAGATGAGGGATACAAAATACACCAATCAGTTGTGAGCTCATTATACAGAAAAAGGAAGCAAGGTCGACCAGTCAGATTATTTGTCGTCATTGTGGGGTGATCCGCAAAGTCTCTGAGACAGGAACCCCCATGGCAGGAAGTCCTGAGCCACCATCTTGTGAAACTTGGTGGCCATCTTGTCGGCTCTCGGCGTCCCCGGGCCCACCAGCCTAACAAGCATTTCTACTGGGGAGGAACCACACACATCGTGGGTAGGTAACCTTTCCTACACCGCACTTGGGCTTTGGCGATTTCTTCAGCTGGTTGAAATATTGAGTGGTATGTATGCGTGTATGTACGTGTGTATTACTTGTGGCTGAAGGGATGCAGGGATGCAGGGAGGGGGGAAATAAGCAACTCATCACAAAACAACCCAATTCCCTATGCTTTCAAGAGTCATTCATCCATCACCATCTTAGCTTGATGCCATTTCTTTCTGGAGTGAGGCTGACCACAAGCATCCCATAGCTCGGGTCTTAGGATCTTCTCCCTGGAAAACTTCACTGTTGGCCCTGGACAAGGTCTTCTGAGAGCAGGCTTCCTTGACCTCAACTTGAGCTCCAAAGCGAGGAACTAGTTGGGCAGGCAATAAGACCTCTCCTTGGAAGGAGATCCCTGCCAGTCCCCTCTCAGGAGGTTTGACAGCACCAAAGAGCCTGAACTCACAAGAGACAGCAGCTCATCCGCCTTCACCACCATGGGAGGCAACCTTCATCTCTCCAGAGAGGTCCGTCCAACATGTCAGTGCCACCGCCGTCCAGGCCAAAAGGAATCATCAGGCATGGGTATGGGGGACCGCAGGGACTGCTACAGCCAGGATGACCTATCTGGGAATAGCTGAGCCCCAGGAGCAGAGTGCAGAGGACACCTGTAGCTCAATAGCATCTGAGTAAGTGCCAGGAGCCCACTAGAGGGGAAGTCCAAGTGGGAGGACTTAGGGGCCCCTACAGGTAGTGAGGACTACAGGTAGTGAGGCCTGAAGAACCTGCCCTCAAAGCTGGCATTTAATACAGGAAGCAGACCAGTAGATGAACAGTATTAACCCAATGGTAGAAGGAGAGAAGGGAAGAGGCTCCAAACTCTGCCTAGAGAATCAGGGGAGACTGGCAGGAGGAGGTGATGTTTCTCTGCTCCAAAGACAGCCCACTTGAATCCATAGGGTTTAAGTAACTATACTTAGAAAAACTCAGAAATGCTAACAGCACATTGTTCAGAGTACACCAGCTCCATTATTCATTTAAAAATAATGACCCAGTGGGGGCTCCTGGGTGGCTCAGTCGTTAGGCGTCTGCCTTCGGCTCAGGTCATGATCCCAGCATCCTGGGATGGAGCCCCGCATCGGGCTCTCTGCTCGGCAGGAAGCCTGCTTCTCCCGCTACCACTCCCTCTGCTTGTGTTCCCTCTCTCGCTGTGTTTCTCTCTGTCAAATAAAAAAAGCTTTAAAAAAAAAATAATGATCCAGTGAAATTAATTTCCTACATTGATTTTTTTCTCTATGAAATTATGCCTGACAGGTGAGTTTTCAAATATAAAAATATTCCTTTTAAAAGTAGATGGCTTTAGATTTGGTATTTAAATCCAAGCTCCAGAAATGTCCAGGCTCTGCAAGAAAACTGCCCTTGACGTGTACCTGTAAGGTTTCAGGAATAGGAGCCTTGCTGCGGAGAGGTAACGGATAACATGTGGGGTGATCTCCACCTATCGGGGACCCTCTCGTGGGACTGATGAATGGGGGGACAGGGAAGAGCAGGAGTCCTCTCCAATACTAGTGCTCAGGCTGCAGGAACAGAGTGACCTTCTAAAGCTCTGAGCAAAGGCTTTTATCAGAAACAAAGACAATTCTGGGATGATTTTTTCTAAAAGCAAACTTTTAAAGAAAATCTTAAGCATTGTACTTCATCCTGCCTGCCCCAGAGAGAACATGTGAGGCCAGCTGACTGATACAAAAAAGAATTAATAGTCTACTCCCACCCTCTGCCCTCCTCCCAGTTTTTGGAAAGGGAAGCAGTAAGTCACTCACAGATCTGCATGACCCATTCTCTGTAAGGCCCGGGGTGTGCGGGGCAGCACAGGTGTGGGGGGCAGGAAGGAATTAAGAACATAACATTTGCCATTTATAAAGCCTTTTCACTTACATCATCCGGTAAAGCCCCTCCAATCACTCCCTGAGGTGGTAGAACAGTGCCGATCACAGATCTATTAAGGAACGGAGAGAAGATTCAAACAAATTATGAAATACATGAGCTATGAAACCACCAGAAATTATTCTGACACGGAGATACAACAGTAGCAAAAACCAAAATTCAGGTCCCAAACAAATGCAGTTAAGCCTGAAAAGGAAGAGATCAGTTCTGAATAGAAGCAATGAAAAGGCTCCTGAATTATTTGATTAATTAATTAATTAATCCAATTAATGAAGAGGAGGGAATCATATAAATGCATTGGAACATTTTTTGCTGATTGATGTATTGACAATGACAACATAGGACATCAAAGACAAACTGATTAAAGAACACTCTCATTTCAGAGAGTGTTACATAAGAATGCTTGAGAGCAACTTATATATGTGTGTATTTTTTTAAACTTTATAGGTTTCCCAAAATTGACATTCATAAAAATTGACACACTAGTGAAGCTAAGAAAGAACATCTCAATACTATGATAATAAAATAAAAATTTTGATCACCATGCAAGAGGAAAGAATACAGGGGCACCTGGGTGGCTCAGTTGGTTAAGCAACTGCCTTTGGCTCAGGTCACGATCCCAGAGTCCTGGGATCGAGCCCCACATTGGTCTCCCTGCTTGGTGGAGAGCTTGCTTCTCCCTCTCCCTCTGCTGCTCTGCCTGCTTGTGCTCTTTCACTATCTCTCTCAAATAAATCTTAAAAAAAAAAAAAAGGAAAGAATACAGTACCTTTCTATTCTCTCCATAGACAGTGATATTACAAAATCATTATCCTATAAAAAGGTAATCAGACAGTAATAAGGCAAAAAGGTTAAGAAAACCAGTATCATAGAGGTATGCCAGGCAGCTAAGTAATAATAATATATTATTTTGCTAAATTATATGATGTTTGTGGTATTTTAGGTTTTTTATTTAATTTGTAGTTTGTAGTTCTTTCTTTTCTCATTCTAAACGTAAATTGCGTAACTAATTTTGTATTCATAATTTGGTATTCTTTTCCTTAAACAGGACTCACAAATTGTATATTTCGGCCCCCACAAAACATGGATTTTATGACCATTTTGCAGGTGGGAAAATTAACTCAAGAGAAGTCTCCCCCTCACCCAGGGTCACAGTGACAGAAGAATAAGCCAGGATCAAGGTTTATGCTCCTCCTCCTATAGGATGGTGTCTCTGCGGAGAGCCTCTGATGCCCCAGATCAAACCCCGCGCGTTCCCTTCCGGGAAGCATGAATAAAGTCAGATAGGACATGTTAAAAACCAAGAGGACTCATTCAACTGTCTAAAGGACTCAACATGACTTCTAGTGCCCATCCCATCTGCCTTCAGGACCTGTGTCTGCAGAGAGTTCAACTGACAGTCAACCCCGGAGTCACTGTCGCAGGCTCAAAGTAAGACAGGAATCAAGCACACTGTGGGAAGTAAAGATGGGTCACCTCAATTGCATTCTGGAACATTCTGCAAGTGCAGGCGAAATAATTCTTCCTGAACGTCGACAGGGTTCCAGGCACTCAGACCTGCATTTGTCTTTATCCACAGGAATAATTCTCCTCTTTTTTTTTTTTAAAGATTTTATTTATTTGACAGAGAGAAACACAGCGAGAGAGGGAACACAAGCAGAGGGAATGGTAGCGGGAGAAGCAGGCTCCCTGCTGAGCAAAGAGCCCGATGCGGGGCTCCATCCCAGGACTCTGAGACCATGACCTGAGCCGAAGGCAGACGCTTAACGACTGGGCCACCCAGGCGCCCCAATTCTCCTCTTTCTAAGAACGAGAAAATAGAAACTCGGCTGCCCCATTTCACAGAGCTAGTGAGAGACTGACAATAGGCTACAAAGGCAGATCTACTTTGCCCTGAAGTGCACGCCCAGTTCCCCAGGAGTAGGTTTTCCACTAGAGATGGTTCACACGTAGGCACATCATTTCCAGTCACATGAGGCTGACAGTGTCACGTGTCCTTGCTCCTTGGTCCCTCCCGTGTCAAAGCAGTCAGGCAGCCATGTTCTGTCAGCCGAGGTGAGTGGATAAAAACAAATGCCTTTAATCCACATCCAGCACTAACTCCCTCCCAACCTCACCTCACACCAGAGCTATCCATGCAGGGTAGAAGGCACCAAACCAAAAGGGTAATCCCTAGGTCCTGAGGCCATGCTCCTATGAGAAAACAGGGTCATGCTGTCTACTAGTGGTTCTTTGCCTTGCTCTCATCAGCATGAACACTGGGAGCCCAGGCCCCCCTCAAAAGTATGGTGGCCACCAGTCTCCCACCCCTTTTGGGATTCACCAGGGACCGCCTATAACTGTGTCCTCTTAGCTTCCTCCTTCCTCCTCGCCTTCTGTGCTACTGAGGACATTAGACCACTAATGCCCATGCTTAAAATCCATGCCAAAAGCCTCCAGCATCTGCTTCTGTATTATCCCACCCAAACTGGATGTTCCCCAGCATGCTGTCCAGGGCCCTCATCAGATCATGCTCACTCTCCCCAGCTGGCCAGAGGCATGGTTGGCACGCCAATCACAGCAGACATCCTGCACAGACCACCCCCCACCCAGAACCATACCGAGAGTCCGGGTCTCTCTCCTTGGCAGCTTTCAGGATGCATCAAATTGGATGTCCCATAGGCATCTGCAACTCAGCATATCCTACACTAAACGCACACCTTCCCCCCCAGTCTTCCCGTCCACGGGGATTACCTAGTTCAGAGAACAGCATGGGGGCCATCTCCTACCCTAGTCACTCTTCCACCTCTCCACCGAATCCCCGCCCCCCCAGATTCTATCACTTCTCCTACCTCACGATCTTTTTAATTTGCCCTGTTCCCTTCAATCCCATTTCTCCTTACTTCCTCCACCATCATGCTGGCTGTGTGCCCTCAGACCCCTCTACCTTCCTGAGCCAAGTGCTTGGCCACATTACGTAATACATAATGCCAAGTTGTAATTGTAAATGTCAAGAATTTACTATTTCTAATTCAGTGTCACAGGTCCCCGAGACTGTACTGGGCACAATGTAAGCCCTTGACTAGTATGATGAATGAACGAAACCCACTCCCTCAATACCCATAAATGCTTGGTTCAGGCCGACAACATATCTCGACCTTGAGTATTTCAAAGTCCTAACAGAAGGCCATCCGTGACTTCAGGCATTCTTTCAGGGATAATAAATCCCTCGGGCTAGACGTGTCAGCGTATTGGTCACCCTCTATATCAGTCACTGGAGTTATGGTAAATGTGTATTTGTTGACTCATTGGTGACATCAGCACATCCGATCATTACATCAGGAACAATTTGCTATGAAAGTTATTCCCTACTTTAAAATGATTTTCCATGGTATTTATTTCTTATTCTCTTTATAACCAATTATAATAGTCTGACTTCATCTTTGATGTTAGATGGCTGATTTCTCTTAGGCCTCACCTCCCCTTCCCTTTGGCCTCACATCTGGACAGGCATATGGCATCAGCTCCTTTGGTGCTAGCAAGAAATATCAATCTCCCAAGAGCAGGAGCCTCTCCTCAGCCCCACTCCTCAGCCCCCATAAAGTCCTGAACCCACTAGCTCTACTTTGCCCAAGCTGACCTGGACTTGTGCATACCTTCTCCACCCTTCCCAGGCTCCCTCTTGTGAGCAATAAACTTTCTCTCAGATTCTCTTGGTGCAAGAAGTGTCATTAGCCTCCACATCCAAACCAAATTTTTGTTGGTTCCTCCCACTACCACAGGGGACTATCCAATACCAGTGACCTGCATTAAATACACACACACATATGCATGCGTGCATGCATGCACACATGCACACACACACTAGAATGCACCAGATGTCACAAGGGTTTGCTCTCAGTTTCATGCTGATCCAGGTTGATGTTCCCATTTGATATGATACTACGGTCAGGAATGGATTCCCCTTAATTCCGTCCCTGCCAAAGAAAAAGTGGTGACAAGAAGAAATCTAGGAGGGTCTAGAAGGTGTCTCAGAGAGCCTGGACAGTGGCTAAATTCCTGCCTCTGGTGCCTTCCCACATTCACCCTCGACCACACCCTCCAAAGAAGGCACTATCACCACCAGCTTCAATATTATTAATAATAATGGCTACATTGAGCTTTTACTAAGTGTCAGGTATTGCGTTCGGCATTTCAAACCTTTTTCTTTTGTATTCAGCGCTCTATAACTAAAACATTACACCCATTGACTGGCTACTTTTCAACCCCCCTTCCCCGTAGCCCCTGACAGCCGCCATCCTACTGTCTGCCCCTAGGAGTTCGACTGTTAGATCGCACAGCTAAGTCGGATCCTGCAGTATGTGTCCTTCTGTGACTGGCTTCCTTCACTTGGCATAACTGACATCAAGTCAGTCATCTGCTTCGAATCCTTCCGTGGCTCCCATCTCGATCCGGAGTCAAAATCAAAGAGCCTTCCGTGCCCTGCAGTGGCCAGTCCTCTGCCACCCACAACCCTGGGGCTCCATCTGTTACCACTCTGCCGCACACTCCTGGGGCCCCGCACGGGCATCTGTGCTGTTCCACCAATCTCCCCCACCTGTCCTCACCTCGGGACCACCGTACTGGCTGCTCTCCTGCCTGGGACCATCCTCCCCCAGATAACCACGTGGCTATTTCCTCCACCTCCTTCAGGCCTTGGCTTCAGGCCATTCTCAGTGAGGCCCAGCCTGACCACCCCCCTCGTCCACACTCCCCCAACCCCCCTCTGCTGGATTTTTTTTCCCTTTGTTAATTTCTTTCCAAAGCTCTTATCATAATCTTCTAACGCCAAAGCTCCGTGAGAACAGGAGGTTTTGTCTGTTGGCTTTCCTGGTAAAGGCTGGGCTCCTAGGGGAGCACTGAGCACCCAATACATTGTTACTGAGTGAGTGAAGGACAGTGTGGAATGTGAGAGCTCCGGCCTTGGGGTCAGCGACACATGGGTTCAAATCTCAGCGCCGCCACTCACAAACTGTCTGATCTTGAACAAAGGTCCTGAGCTCTCTGGGCTCCTATCTCCTCAACCAAAAGAGGGCCTTTTGGTTTAAGGAGGGTCATTATATTTGTACCCCTCTTTCACCCTGAGCACTAGTCCATCTGCTTTCCCACTGAGAATGACTTTCACGAGTTTCCGTAACCTGCCTAGGGCCACACACCTGGAAAGGTACAGCTTGGATTTGTTCCATATCTGCTGACCCAAGAGATTGTTGATCTCTCCCCCACAACAAAACCATTTTTATGAGCATCTTAAGGGCCCCATGTGATGTAGACCCGTGAGAAATACTAATAATCTTTCATATTTTTGTGGAACTTTATAGTGAGAAGCAGATGCTCTCTTCAGGCTGGAGCTTGGGGTGAGTTGGGGCACATCAGAATCACCCAAGAAAACCTTCCTGAAACTTATATGCCTATTTGTACTCCCAACTTCAAGAGGTAGCCCCATGCAGGGACATGTTCAAAAAATTTCTCAGAAGAATCTTACATATTCTCTGGATAAGAAACCACTATTTTAAATAACTGAAGTTGGTCCTCAAAACAATCTCATGAGATATATTTTATTGTTACCCCAGTTTGAAGGATTAGGGAAATAAAAATTGGGCAACACAGAGGGATTTAGCCAGAGCCCCAAGCTGACGAGTGGTATGGCTAGAGGCTGACCTCCATGCCCCTGATTCAAATCCTGTTTGACAGAAAGCCTTCTGTGCCCTGCAAAAATCAGTGGGTCTGGGTCCTAGTTTGGCTTCCTCCCTTCAAAGGCTAAGCGAATGTAGCAAGTCATTTTACTGCTCACCTTTCATTTGGAAGAGGGATTACTTATTTGTTTGAGCCAAAGAGGAGGAGGAACAAGTGGTTCCTCCACTTGTTAACAGGCATTGTTTATCAGTTGCCCATTGGAGAAGAGAAACTCCCTATGTTAGCAAACTCTATCTTCATAAGTGTCCAGTAGGATAGGTTTTATTACCTTTATTTTATTGAGACAGACAGAAATATAAGCACACAGCTGGCATATGGTAGAGAGGGATTCAAATGTCTGTCATTCTGATCCCAGATCCCACATACTTTCCAATAGGATTTCCAAAGAAGATAGCAGGGAAATTAATAGCTGTGAGATAAACATTAGATATAAAAGTGTAGGCAAACCCTGTATTATGATGCAAGTCCTATATATCTACTACATTGTACATAAGCAGTAGAGCTTTTACTGATGAGATCACATGAATGTTGATTTACAATCACAAATCACATTCAGTTAAATTCAAATGATAGTTCACTCACACCTTCTGGGCGCTGCCGTGGTGCAAGGGATGAACAGCATTCAGATCTTGCTCTAATTAGCCTAGGAAACTTTCCCAGCCACAGCACACATAGCACAAGCCCTCAATCAATTCAGATCTGCTGCATACAGCAGTACTCCCACATAGCTCTTTTTTTAAGAACAGTGAATGCAGGTTGACTGGGTAACTTGGAGCAGATCCATCAAGGGCATGGAGCCTAAGAAGAAAATAGTCTATTCCAAGACCACAGGACCCTGCCTACTGTACCTCATGCTCAATCAGGTCCACTGACCCTATTTCAGCCTTCTGGTTACATCTGAAAGCCAAACCAGAGAACTGTCAGTGGAAGGCAGAGAGGTGGGCAAGTAGTTAATACTCCTTCCACACATGGTGTGGTTCCTTCCAAGTCCTGGGCAAACCCGATAGTCACCCTGGCATTTGAAGGGCTCTAGGAGGCAGCTAAAGTAGGAGAGGACTTTACCAGGAGCATCCCAAGCCCACAAGCCGATGGGGTAATCCGAGTTGCAGTTATGGGTAAAGCAAACATCAGTAGCCAGGGAGTGTCAAGGACTAAGTCCAAGCACAGAGAGAGAGATCTTGAGCTGAGATCAGGAGCAAGTTGGAAAGAAAGCAAGTTAGAAAGAGTGTTATGGAACCTGGACTGGATCCTGACGGAAGAATAAAGCGGCACTCGGAGACTTTGGAGGATCGGAGTAACAGTGTTATGTAACACTGGTGGACTCAGAGGCCCTTCTCCAAAGGTCTGAGCCCCGAGCACAAGCAGGGAGGGTAATTTATACCCTTCCACTTCCACATACTTGGTATTTTGGCACGTGCCAGAAACGGGGTAGGGAAGAAGAACCCGGAAGGGCTTTGAGACAGGGACTGGAGTTCCCTTGCTGGTTTGGTCGGCCGGCTTAGAGCACAGTTTTTTCCTTATCAAGAGAGATCAAAAGTTTCAGAAAGCGTGCTGTGAAAAAGTCAGGGCGAACAGATTTCTATCGATTCTACTGTGATCAGCACGTTAAATACCATCTTTCCATGGGTAATGGGAAGAACAAAGATGCTTTGTTTTATAATAAACACTATCCATCCGTGTGTACCTTGGGCTGATTGCATGGGGCATCAGCAAGAGTGTTAGACGTTGGCCTTTTGCTGAGTAGAACCCATTAAATGCACCTCCAGGATGGGCCCCTTCAGGACAAGGTCACGGAATACCTTATCTCCAGAGAACGCCAAGGCTAGAATCGTGGGACTTCATGCTCGGTTCATCATAAAAATTTGACTGCAAGTATAAGGGTTGTTTCTATTTGTTTTGTCTAGTTCTTAAGCCTGTTTCTATGGTTGTATTAATAATAAAAATCCCACTGGACACCATGGCCTTAACAGCCGTGGACTGGATTGAACCCTAATGCAATAGCTTGGACAACTGGAGTTAGACGCATCAGGGAGACAACTGACTGAGACTTCCAAGTGCTTTAATTGACTTAAGGCCCCTGGAATTCAGACAAGCAAAGCCTCAGGGAGCCTTTGCTCTGAAGGGAACTGGAAGAAAGGCCTGGGAGCCTTTCCAAGCCTGTAAGAACTTGGATGGATCCAGGAGGATGAAAGGCATTCCTTTCCAGCCCCAGCCCAGCCCCAAGGCAGACTGGGGACCTTGGGAGCCAAGGTCAGGAAAGGAACAGCTTGTCCCCCCCTGACCGAGGCAAGTAGGGCCTGGGGAGCTTTTTGTTTACATGTTTGTTTGTTTGTTTTCCAATCTTCCCCCAAATTCAGAGGACCTCTTCTCTCCATTAGGAGCCTTGTGGGACAAAGGGCCTGATTCTTGGCCTGAGAGCCCCGAACCACTTCTGGAAGTAAAGAAAAATAACAGGTATCCTTGGACGTGTCTGAGATTGAAAAGGGGCACTGTTTTGTTTTGTTTTGTTTTTTAAAAGATTTTATTTATTTATTTGACACACAGAGAGATCACAAGGGGCACTGTTTATAGAAGCCAAACTCCTGGCTACGTGCAACTCTTTAACCTGTCACTCATTCAAATTGTAACCAAACTGAAGTGGGTTTCACTCCTTGGTGAGTGTCACACACAGCTGAACTGTCACACAAAAAAACTGTTATTTGCAGTAAATAAGGAAATGGCTTCCAAAAGCCGTGACCCCTTGAGAGAGGGTGAATGAATTGCTTTCGTTTAGGGTTAGAATGAATATTTAGATACTAGATAGGGGAGTCTTGTCATTGTATGTATATATGTAGAGGTGGGCACAAAGTCACACATGGGCCTTGAGGAACCGTGCCTAAACATATTGTATGTTGTGTGAATTACGCTGAGGCTGCTTCCTCAGTGGAGATGTTAGTATTATAATGAGGTAAAGGAGATTGTCATTCCAAAGGTCTCTCGGTGATCCATTCTGTGAGGTGCTGGTCAGGTTTAGCTCAAAGGGTCTGGGTGGTCTGGGTTACGGGGCAATTGCTATCACCTGGGGGTGGTGGGTGATTAGAGTTTCCTTTGTCTGAGTTAAAGGGAAAGCCCAGAAGTGGTGCCAGAGAGAGAGCAGGGGAAGAGGTAAGACAAAGGTTACTGAGTGGCAGGGGAGCCCTAAAGGCCAGGCCCTGGGATCTGGCTGGGGATCTCATGCCTTTGCCACAAGATCTGCCTGGGATCTTGTGGCCTCTTTGTTTTGTCCCAAGAAATAATACAAATCATTGGCACAGTTCCCAATTCACAGCAAGCGTTACTGTAAGAATTACCACAAAATGCAACAATGAAACAGGTGACAATGAAAACTCTACAAGCTAAAATAAATTTGTCGTAGGCAAAAAGAAACTGAAAAAAGTCATAGATTATTGAGTATATTGCAAAATGCAAAAAGAAAAAAAAAATTACCTGAGGGGTAAAAAATCCATTTTGAAGAAATTATCAACAACAACAACAACAAAACAAAACTGTCAAAGGCAAAACTGCATGCAATAAAGCTGGCAAAATAATCAAACCTTCTTGCAAAATTTACATCTGAAAAATTTTATCTAAGAAAACTGAAGTTAATAACTATAAGAGCCATAGAGAAAAAACAGAAGAAACTATAATCAATGAAAATTTTCGATAGCAAAACAAATGGAAATAACAAAACTATAGGCGACATCAAAGTTTACTGTAAAATACACACAAAAAGCAATTATCCACATCAACATTAGTAATATAAAAGTAAAACTGGAACTCGTTTAACTACGGTGTATAAAAAAATTGATCAAAGAAAAGATTAGTGCAGAGTCCTTCCAAAGAAGAATGTTTTTTCAATAGATATTCATCACTCAGGCATAATCCTGATTTAGATTTTTATTGTTTTTAAATGTGGAGGTCAAAACGGCCAGATCCAAATACCCATGGAGTCCCAAGAGGAGTCAATGCAATCAAAATGTCTTGCTCTCATCTCCTAGGATTGAATCTTGGCCACGAAGCACCCGCTTTGATTCTGATAAGCCATGTGATTTGGGGAAAGTTACTAAATGTCTTTAAGCTTCAGTCTACTCATCTGTAAGACGGACATGTTAATTCATAATATTCTTGTTCTCAGTGTTTATACTGGGTATCCCAAGAAAAACCATGGGAAGCCTTGCACATCCCTTTCTCCTGAAGCCTTCTTTCCCCCCGGGTTTCTATACTTTGTATTCTCATAACCTCAGATTCTAACCATGAGCTCCTGAATTAAGGCTGAGTACCCAAAAATAAGTACATCTAGATTGGCCAGCAGCCTGGTACAAAGCATTACCCAGAAAGATGCTTTATACTCAATGGTTACCAGGCAATCCAATCCATTAACTCCACTCTTAGGAAATTTTCCTATCAGATGTGCAGAAAAAGTGAGCAGAGGGCAGGATCAATTGGCAGAAGCAGAGAGAAGCAAAGAGAAGGCAAGAGGCAGAGGCCATTGGTGACATGACTAATGAGAAAGTAAAAGGTATGAGTAAGCTAAAAGCAAAAAGGTTGAGAGGAGAAAGGATAAACAGGAAGAAGCTGGTGGGGAGAAAAACAGAGATGGAGTTGCTGAGTCATAAACTCAGAAGACATCTCAAATTTTTATCGGGGCTCAGAGCTGCTGATGGATTCTTTATGCTGCTTCTGAGTAATATGTGGTGACAATGTTCCAGGTCTCTGGAGTCCTGGTTGTGCACCCTTTCTAACTGCCCTGTGTCTCCTTGAAATAAATGCCCAGGGCTGGAGATAACAAGCACCACAAAAAAAAAAAAAAAAGCAAATGGCCTTTCAATGGCCTTTCAACATATGAAAAGACACTCACTCTCACTCTTAAGATTATAAGAGAAATGCCAATTAAAACTAAACTCAGTTTAGAGGGGTGCCTGAGTGGCTCCTTGGATTAAAGCCTCTGCCTTCAGCTCAGGTCATGATCTCAGGGTACTGGGATCGAGCCCTGAATTGGGCTCTCTGCTCATCGAGGAGCCCGCTTCCCCCCTCTCTCTGCCTGCCTCTCTGCCTACTTGTGATCTCTCTCTCTGTGTCAAATAAATAAATAAATAAATAAATAAATAAATAAATAAATAAAATCTTTAAAAAAAAAACTAAACTGAGATTTTATTTCTCACCTCTCAGGCAAACATTCAAAAGTTTGATAAGAAACTTTGATCAAGGGGCGCCTGGATGGCTCAGTGGGTTAAAGCCTCTGCCTTTGGCTCAGATCATGATCTCAGGGTCCTGGGATCGAGCCCCACATCGGGCTCTCTGCTCAGCGGGGAGCCTGTTTCCCCCTCTCTCTCTGCCTGCCTCTCTGCCTACTTGTTATCTCTTTCTCTGTCAAATGAATAAATAAAATCTTAAAAAAAAAAAAAGAAAGAAACTTTGATCAAGGCTGTGGGGAAACAGATACTTCTCTGCTGGTAAGAAAACAAAATAATACAACCCACAGGTAGGGGAATTTGGTCATTACATATGCATTTATTGTTGGATACAACAATCTTACTTCTAAGTATCTACGCAAGTATACACTGGCAAAAATATAAAAAGACGTATGCACAATACTGTATATGTCATTTTAAGTACTAAAAAAAACCCTGAAAATAAACATTTATCTGTAGGGGACTAGTTGAATAGATGTGGTATATCTACAAATGATATACAGTTATCTTAAAGAATAAGGAATGCTGCTACGTACTACCATGGAATGATCTCTAGGATTTAATGTTAAGTGAAAAAAAAAAAATCAAAGTAAAATACTTGAATGATTATCCCACACATGTATTTTCTCTGTAAGGCATGTCACAGCCTTCTTACTCTTAGGAACATTTCAGCACTATGCTTGTGGGTCATTTTAAACAATGAAGTCACCAGCAAAAAGCACAAAATGCAGGCCTAACCACACTGCAATAAGGACACCAGTTTACATATGAAAGCTGAAACAAGAACATTTTTTGTTTAGCCTCGGGCGAGGAGCAGTCGAGGGACTGCTCACCTCATCCCCCCTCACGTTGAGGGACTCAAGTTTTTCAACGCTCTATACGTGTTCATGAATGACATTGAAATGCTGCAAGTATTGATTTGGGGGTTACAAATAAATTTTAGCATGTAAATGAATTTACAAACACGGGATCTGTGAATAAGGAGGACTGACTGTGTGTATTTTTTACATTAAAAAAGGAAAAACAAGCTATAAAGTAAATAAAATGTGAGAAAGGAATAGGTCAGGGATAGAGAACTAGAAGATAAGCTTTTCTGTATATTCCTTGTTTCATAATTCATATTTTGAACCATTTTGAAGTTTTATAAAATTCCAAAACAATATAAATCAAAACAAAATTAAAACCAATCTCTAAAGATGAATTTGAAATATTGGCCTGACATCATGATCTGCTTTCTTTTTAAAGATGTCTTTCCTGGGGCGTCTAGGTGGCTCAGTGGGTTAAAGCCTCTGCCTTTAGCTCCGGTCATGATCTCAGGGTCCTGGGATCGAGCCCCACATCGGGCTCTCTCCTCAGCAGGGAGCCTGCTTCCCCCTCTCTCTCACTCTCTGCCTGCTTGTGATCTCTTTCTCTCTCTCTGTTAAATAAATAAATAAAATCTTTAAAAAAAGAGATTTATTCATTTGACAGAGAGAGAGATCACAAGTAGGCAGAGAGGAAGGTGGGGGGCGGGGAAGCAGGCTCCCTACTGAGCAGGGAGCCTGATGTGGGACTTGATCCCAGGACCCTGAGATCATGACCTGGGCCAAAGGCAAAGGCTTAACCCACTGAGCCACCCAGGCGCCCCAAGAAATTCTCTGTCAACCCTCTGCAAATAATACAGACAAAATGGAATTCCTATACTTCTAGGATACATTCAGAAAGAGAATCTTCTCAAGTAATAGCTCTTTGATTTCTTGCCTGGGGTCCAGCCAGGGAGGCTTCTTTAAGGTCAACCTGCCTGATGCATACTCTACTCCCAGACTCAGAACTAAATAACTCCCTGAGTAGCTCTTGGCGTCACTAACTTTATCGCTCCTTTTCCCTATCCAGGGCACATCTGCTCATTGCCTCCTTCAAGTCTGACACGCCCAGTTACTCTCTCCACCTTGACTTCGCTTTCTCTCAGGGCCCATTTCATTTCTCCAGCTAGGCTGGACTCCTTAGGACAGTCCTTCCAACTCCTAAGGCAGGGGTAGCCCTGCCACCAGCCTCATCGTGACATCCCACAGCACAGCAGACATACTTTCAAAATGCCTCCTTCCTGTCCATCTTTCTGCCCTGGATCATCTTGCTACCCAGCCCCGCTGGAACCAGGACATTCCAGTCACCTCTCTGGTGTCTCACTCCCTTTCTGCTGACCCTTCACTTCCATTTTGCAGTGGACTTTGTCCCGATTTTACAAAAATCAATGAGTTCAGGATAACAAGTATAATAGTCTCATGTGGCCTCCTTAAAATTGTTACCACATTGTTATTGACCTAGTTATTACATTTTACTGTTACCAGAAATCAACTGCTTGGGCAATTTGGGGAGGTTTCACATCTATTTATTTCAACTTCACTAAGTAGGATGACCTTGTAGAACTCAATTGGTTATTCCCAAAAGTAGACCTAATAGCTGGCATTATTAAAGCTTATGCAATTTCCAAGGATGCCGGATTCCATACTTTCTTTGAGGGCAATTATGCAAAACTCTTAATTTTCCACCACTGACTATGCCAGTTGGACCAAAAGGCTTAGAATAATTTAGTGCCCAACAGAGTATACATTCAGCATGGAAAGAACAGAGAGATTAGCACTGTCTTCAATTAAATCCCATCCCCTAGACCTCAGTTCCATCACTAGCAATAGCATTTTTTGAAAACTTGTGTCTGTCCCCTGAAAGTCTTGTAGCTATCCCTCCAAGAGTCCTTCGAGGTCAGGGACTGTTTTTCCTTTTCTCTGTATCTCCAATGCCAAACACAGTTTTATCAAACAGAAAACATTAATTTTGAATGATTGTGCAAGGTTCTGTAAAATTCTGACTTCCACGAAAGTACCCAAAACCCGTGACATCATCAACAGCTCCATATGGCAGTAATAGCCCCCCATCTGTGATAAAGAAGAGCCCTGGGCACAGTAAACTCAGTCCCCAGTTTCCAGACTCAGTTCTAAGCCGTGACCCTAGAGAAAGAGCCCCGGGCTGTGCGCCTGGACCTGTGCTGTCCTGGGGAAACAATGGACATGCGCAACTGAACCTCCGTGGTCCTGAGGAAACAATGGACATGCGCAGTTGGATCTGCGTCGCCCTGGGGAAAAGCTGGACATGCGCAGTTGGACGGGCACTGGCCTGGGGAAACAGTGGACATGCGCAAACCACAGATGTCAGGGGCCATTGCATTCAGAGGCCTGAATTGGAATTGCTTCCATCAGTCTCCCATTTAAGTTTTCGGTTGTAAGAAACAGAACTTAATTGAGCAATAGTAAGCGAAAGGTGGGCGTTTTTTCGATGGTGAGAACTATCAACACAAATTCAGGGAGTGCAGACAGGTCCCAGGAAGAGCTGGTGCCAGAAACGAACTGCACACCCTCCGAGCCAGGCCACAGACCCCCCCCCACCTGCCCCCACTGCTGAGTCCCGCTCGCTCTGGGAACCACACGGTCTCTCATCCCCTCTGCCGTCACTCCGCACATCTCTCTGTAGAGAAAATGTTCTCATTCCCTTGTAAACAGATTAAACATGTCTGCCCAGATCCTAATTTTTTTCACAGCGTGGAGGTCAAGTACCCACAGCAGCTGTTTTGTGGCTCTGAGGTTTATTTCCAGTTTTCTGGGAGATGCCGTCTGATTGTCTCCCCACCTTGGACCGACCATCTCTTCCAGCCCAGCCAGCAGAGGCTGTGGGAGTCTACCTTCTGAGGACTGATGATTTTTTTCAGGGGTTACCAGATGATCAGCTTCCCATTTTATGGGCTCCTGCTACAGGGTTATGAAGGATATTTACGGCTCATATTGGTTCAGTGGCTATTGCATCAACCCAGAAAAGAAATGATGAGAGCTAAAGCAAAATCAGAAAAGCTATCAGGGGAACAGAGGAGGAAATGAATATGAGAAGTATGAAAGAATCAGAGTCACAACATTAGGTGATTAGGAAGGGAAGTTTCCGGTCTCAAGAGGGAGGGATGGCAAAATTCCTCGTTAAAGAAGAGAACCTGGAGGAATGGTAAATTTGGGTGGGGTCAGAGTGAGTGGGGGAAAGGAAAGGAATGGATAAAGTTCTTGTATTTTAACAAAGAATAAGAATGTGATTGTAAAGATCAAGGAGAGATATCCTAAGCAAGGGGGAGAAAGGATGGCTTGCCGTGACCAATTACAAACCTCTCCACTACTATTTCTGCCCTGATTAACACCCCTCGGCAGCTCCCCACACTAAAGGATAAAATCCAGTCTCAGGCATGCACCTCAAAGCCTTTCATTATGCAGCTTGTGACCATTTCTGGACCCTTGGCTTCAGCCAGAGCAAGCCTAACACCAGCTGCAGTCTCCTGAACGCACCGTCTTCTCCTGTCTCTGCATTGAGACATCCTGTGCCCTCTGCCTCTTCCTTCAGCTGCCTGGCATGCTTCTCTATCTGTCCTTCAAGACACCTCACTCAGCCAAGGCTACCTTACTTGCCCTTTGCATTTGGTGTTCTCTGTACTCTTCCCTCCAGGCCCCTAGCAAACTGCTAAATTGCAATCTGACATTTTGGTCTGTCTCTCCAGACTAGGAATCCATGAATTCAGGAAGTGCAGTTTGCATCTCAGTATCCTCGATGCCCGCCGCATAGTAATGCCTATCAGATATTTGTAAAGTAGCTAGAATGGTGGAATGACCTCTGCAAAGCAGGCACACAAAACCCTTCCAGCATTTTCCCCTGACCTTGTGAATCATCTCTCTCTCCCTCTTGTTTTCTTCTGCTGCTTTCCCAATACTGTGCATCTCTTCTCGGAGTGAGGAGTGTGTTCCTTGTTTCAGCCTGTGCATGGAATGCTCATCCCTGTGGCCTTGGTATTAAAGAAGCCCCTGACCTTACAAAATTGTGCAGGGAAAGAAAAGAAAACAGACTTGTTTTAAGTAAATTAAAATATATTTAGGGAGAAACTGAGTCTACATGAGCTGCAAATATAAGGAAGAGAGAAAATGGCATTCTTTAAACTTCACAGTGGGTGAACCAAAAGAAGTTGACTCAAAGATCTTAGATTTAAAAGTTGGATACTGTACCCAAACACACTCCCTCTCATTTTTTTCTCAATCCAGATCACAGTGAGATGGGGAGAATGAGAAACACAAAAGTAAAGAAAGGGAGATACTGAGGACCATGAGGGGCAAGCTTAAAGCAGACTGGACTGAAATTGTGGGCTGTGTGTGTGTGTGTGTGTGTGTGTGTTGAAAGACAGGTGTGAGCTTATCTGTGGACTAAAAGAGAAGATAAAAAGGAAAGGGAGAACTCAAAAGGGACATTATTGAAGCAAGATCCTGAAGAACACCAAAGGACGGGGTCAGGAGCACAGGAGAGGAAACACACTTCTTCCTCTATCTAGATGACAGAGCCCCTACGAGCTTTTCTAGCTCCTCTCCCTACACTGCCTGAAACATCCTCCCTTCTAGGTCTGCCATTACTTTGATCATGCCACACTTTCTCAGGCCTTGATGATTTTGCACATACTGTTCCCTCCTCCTGGAATGCTGGCCACCCAACTGTCTCTTATGGAAGTCTGACTTACCCTTTTCAGACACAACTCATAGATCACTGTCCCTGGGAAATTTTCCTGATTCTTTCATTAGAGCAAGGTAAATGCTTCTCCTCTGGTATTCAGACTGGTACGATACACATTTATTGGTGCACTTATTCTGACTTCCCACCAGAATGGGGGTGCCCTGAACAGGAAGGACTGTACCAGATTTATACTGATCACACACTCAAGCAATGTTTAATGAATACGTGAATGAATGGGGAAAGGAAAAGACACTGGGTACTTTAGGAAATTTGAGATGGAGAAGAAAAGTATAGCCTCTTCCTAGGCTGAAAAAGATGAATAAGCTGAAGATAAAGGAGAAAACGGGACTGTCCAAATCAGTCTCTGTTGGAAAGTCAGAGATGATGAAATGATTTAAAGGCACAGTGAAAGCCTAGCTGAGGTTTGCATGCCAATGGCACCAACTAATAAACAGAAATCCACAAAATGAAGTTCATGACCTTCCTGCAAAGTGAAAAGCAACTTTCCCACAGTCAATAGCTTTATGTGGGAAATAAATTAACAGTGATCAAATCAGATTTGTGAGACCTCAGGGACAGAGTGTCTCAGACAGCTGGAGCTTTCTAAAAGTCAGAAAAATACCAACATTCCGTCCAAGTCCATGATCAAAGGCTTGCCAGACTCACTCATGAAGAAGAAAATCCACTTAACAGTATTAAGGTAGTCTTTGATTCCTAATCTTTTGCTGTGTAAAAATCTTTCATTCACCAAATAGCATTAAGTATCAATTAGAATGTTTTTAAAATCTGTACTGTAAGCATACTAACTGATGTGTGTGGCTAGTGAGAAATCACCAGATATAAATCTAATATAAGCTTGAGTGGACTTGTCTCATCTCATTCCCTTCCTGGAACTCTGCAATCTGAGAACATCACATGGTGCTAGAGCTATAAGGATGCTTGAACAACATCTAGGCAAATAGCCTCATTTTATCAGAGGCCAGGGTGGAAAAGCGAGTTTCTCAGGCCTCCCCCCTCATTAGTGGTAGAAGTGAGCTGGAAACAGGACTTTCCATCAAATGATCTTGTCTCTATACCGTGTCACCAAAATAATTATGCTCAATGTTCTTGTTTCAATTAGCAAATTATACAGTGTAGTTCAAAAGTTTCCTGTCCAAAAGAATTAAGTTGAATAATGTTTTCATGCCCAAAATGGTAACCTCTCAGAGATCCAGAAAGTACTGTTTTCTGGAACCTTTCATTTCCTCGGACAGCTTCAGAAAGTCACGGTTTTACTGAACAAATGCTAGGTGTCCTAAGAGTTCCGAAAGAAAAGAGATCGGGACTGATACGGGAGGTGGCAGTAGATGATGGAGGAGGGAAGTCTTGAACAGGAAGCCTGGGAGTGTGGATTCACCATGCAGTCAGGGCAGAATGGCACTCCAGGCCAAGACAAAGGGTGGTATGACAATGGAAGATTCGGGGGACCGGGCTGCCAAATCTGGATTGGAATTCATTTGTTTAGAGCAGTGTTCCCTAGAACACACTCCATAGAATGCTAGTTCCACAAGACACTCCATAAAAAAATAAAGAGGCAGGAATTCTGTGTTCAAAC
This sequence comes from Procyon lotor, assembly GCA_028646535.1. Lineage (NCBI taxonomy): Eukaryota > Metazoa > Chordata > Mammalia > Carnivora > Procyonidae > Procyon > Procyon lotor. The sequence goes on along the minus strand of CM053613.1, from coordinate 54,561,862 downwards.
AAGACTAAGAAATACTGTATACCCCAGACACATTAGCATATGAAGGGTGCCAGATTTCCCTGTGGTCAAGTTTATTATTGTGTCCAGTATTTTAAAAATGTAAAAACTCTTCTTAGCTCAAGAACCATTTCAAAGCAGGCCACAGCTTAATGTTGACAACTCAATTCTATCACACTCTCCCCTGAGATAGCATTGGATTCCACAGAGTGAGGCTCAGTCCTACAGGGCTGCCTCCCCTCTCCCTCAAATGCCCGGTGCCTGCCAGACTGCTACCTGTGTCTCTGACTGACCAGCTACAAATTAGAGTTTCCAACCCCCTTCGATTTAAGATGCCATGAGCAAGTCCAGGTTGTTGCCTGTGCTTTTGACCAATGTGCCTTGGACCAGAGGTTCCCACAACCTTCTCCTTGAGTTCCATTAATCTGCTAGAGCAACTCACAGTTCTCAGAGAAACATTTTACTAGATCACCAGTTTATTATAAAAGGATAGAACTCAAGAACAGTCAAATGAAAGAGATGCATAGGACAAGGTGCGGGGAAAGGGCACAGAGCTTGCATAGCCCTCTAGGCACATCACTCTCCCTAAATCTCCACACATCTATCAACAGAAGTCCTCCAAACCCACCCTTGTGGGTTTTCATAGAAGCTTCATTACATAGGCACGATGGATTATATCATTGGCAATTGGTGACTGATTGAAATTCCAGCTCCTGCTCTCTCCTCCCTGGAGGCGAAGAGGGTGGGACTGAGTTCCAACCTCTAATCACGTGGTTGGTTCCATTGGTGACTGGTCCCCAATCTTAGGTGCTCCCCAAAAGTCACCTCATTAACATAACAAGAGATCTTTATCTCCCCAAACACTAAGGAAATTCCAAGGGTTTTACAAGCTGAGTCAGGAATCACAGGTGAAGAACAGATAAATATTTCTCACACTTCTTGGTTATCTGAATGACCAAATGTATTTTTCTTAATAGTCGCAATATCATAGCTTCTGATTCTGTCAGAGACATTTTGGAAAATACAGTTTAGAGAAATGGCTCTCAAACGTTGAACATGATCATCAGCTGAAACGCTAGTGAAATGGAGATTTCTGGATCTGAAATCTACATTTCCAATCAGGCATTCTAGGTGATTCTGATGCAGGTGGTCCAAGAGACATTTAAGGGAAAGCTGACACTAATGGAAAAGTAAGGGTGATGATGATCTTGAGCCTAAAGGTCAAGAGTTGATTACATACAATGACGGGGCGGGAGGAAGGGAGATAGATTTCAGTTATCTCAGAGAACATTTTCAAAGCTTCTTTAGGAAAAAATGGCCATCTCTCTTAAATAATCGAATGGAAGAATATTTGCATGAGAGGAGGAGGAGCCACAGCCCCAAGATTCCCTGTGCCTTTGGGGATGTCTCACGAAGCATCTCTGCCCACACCACTTGACACTGGTAAGGGTGAACTAGAAAGGTCTTCTCCCCTTTCCTCAGTCTCGTGTGGTGGGGTGCAGCCAGGAGAGGCATTCAGTCAAGGCTTCAGGGTAGGCTAGTGGGAAATAAAGAAGGAAGAGAGCAGCATGTAGCTCCATAAACTAACTCTCAAGGTTTCACTCAGCTCAGTCACGGGCTTTATTCTCCAGAGCTTGGGGGCTCACCCTACCCCCATAAAAGTTTGAGCTTGAGCCCGATCGCTGTGTGCCTCTCTTCCCAGCTCCTATTCAGTGAGTGTCTTCATGTCGGCACCTTGAAACCAAACATGCTAGAAGTATTTACCCATAGAAATTGGCAAAAATCGGCATGTTATTTATTGATTCAATTCTGAGAGCTGGTCATTAAATAGTTACCAGCACATCACCGCTTCCAACCCACAACCCCAAATGCAGAGTAGCTCCATGGATAAAACTGCAGGCTACATGTTTTAAAAGATCTTGTTTTGGATCCCAAGATCATCCCGTACTAGCTATGAAACTTAATGTCTGAGAGTCTCCATCTGCCTTCCGTGAAAATGGGGAGAACTCCTTCTACTTTAGAGCCGAGAGTTTTAAAGCAAGTACTATACAAAGAAACGTAGCCCAAAGTCTGGCACCTGGCAGGTACCTGCAAGTGAGTCTAGACATCATAAGGACTTAAAAGTAGAATCAAGAGAGGCCTCAAGAGAGACAGGAGTTCTCTATCTCTGCTGTGTAATGCTCTTTACTTCACTGCCTTTTCCATGGATGACTGACAGTGAGACCATCTCACTCTATGTACAAGATCTTTTCCCATAGATGATATTGACCAATCTTACCAGGATGTGACCCCAGAAAGCCCAGCAATCCCAAGAGACACACACATACAGTTTTATTACAGAACCTCCAAACCCAGAGTCATGCCGTGTCTAGAGCACTTGCTACTTTCTTCAGCAGGTGCAGGACTCAAGGACACACAGTGGGTCGGGGTTCTCTGTAGAAACCAAACACTGATTTCTGGAATGACTGATACGGCAATTAGCAAGGATGTAAAACTGTTCATGAATCTTTTTTTTTTTTTTTAAAGATTTTATTTATTTGACAGCGAGAAACACAGTGAGAGAGGGAACACAAGCAGAGGGAGTGGTAGTGGGAGAAGCAGGCTTCCTGCTGAGCAAGGAGCCCCATGCGGGGCTCGATCCCAGGACTCTGGGATCATGACCAGGGCCGAAGGCAGACGCTTAACGACTGAGCCACCCAGGCGCCCCTGTTCATGAATCTTGATACAGATTTTAGTCCTCTGACTTAACAGGTAGGAGCATTCTAGAAGCCATTCCCAGGGGTCTGCCGATGCAACAGGCCCTCTAGGTCCTCATTCTCGACATCCGTTTTCCTCTCCAGATACAGGAGCTAGAAAAGAGCACTGGCCTGATGCCGTACGAACCAAGGGAAGGCTCAGAGACACTGATTGGATTTGGACCAAAGCCCTGAAACTCAATTGTTTTCTTGTTATTTGCCTCTCCTCGGGGCTAAGAAGATTCACAATGGACCATGAGATATGTTTCTATAATCCAAATTGATTAAGGTTTCAAAACCCAAATCTCCCTCATCTGCCTCTCCTTCAGCCATGATTGGGTGAAAGCAGAGCTATGGGACCCTCAGCTTCCCTCCCTTCTGTCCTTTCCAATCTCTTTGCAAGGGCCCCACTGTCCTCCTGGATTCTCTAAAGAGGGTGGGTTTTTTTCCATAGGACTTTAATTGATGTAGCCCAGACATTAGTATGCAACCCATAGTCCCAGAGCTGTGAGCAGTGAGACAGACCAACGTGTCACTTATTTCATTAGCTACAATTTAATTACAAGCAGAAATTCTTTCCAGTTGTGTGTTTCCACCAGCCCTTGGTGTTCAGAGTATAAGGACGACTTCGTTTGGATGCAGAAAAGTTTTTCAGGAAGAGCTTCTGCAAAATCAGACTTGGAAAATTCAAGTGTCTGCAAGAAATAGCTTCAAAAGTAGGAGGAGCCCGATCCCTAACATCCAACTTTTTTTAAAAAAAGATTTTATTTATTTGAGATAGAGGAAGAAAGAGAGAGAGAGAGAGAAAGAGAGAGAAAGCAAGACTGGGGATGGGGATAGGGGCAAAGAGAAAGGGAGAAGCAGACTCCCACTGAGCAGGGAGCCTGACCTGGGGCTTGATCCCAGAACCCCAGGATTATGACCTGAGCTGAAGGCAGACAACTAACCAACTGAGCCACCCAGGTATCCCAACATCTAACTTTTAACCAACAAATACCTGGAAAAGGCCTTCTAGGCCTCTGGCATGATGCCGGGGGCCCAAAGCACAAGACAAAGAGACTCCTGCCCCATGAGGGAGCTTGCATGCCAATGAAGGATCAATTCTGACACATTGCTCACACTAATAAAGATGTGATGATAAATGAAAGTAAATGTCATGAAAGCCAAGTGCAAAAACTTCTAGGGAAGTAGTGTGGCTCTGCAGGAGTTAGGGATGGCCCTCTGAGGAAGGGACATTTAGGCCAAGATTTAGGAGCTGAGAAGTGGGCCTGGCATCGCATAGAGAATGCTTTATTTTAATTTATTTTTTTAAAGATAGATGTATTTATTTGTTTGTGTGAGAGAGAGAGAATCTCAAGCAGACCCTGTGCTGAATGCAGAGCCAGATGTGGGGCTCAGTCTCATAATCCTGAGATCATGACCTGAGCTGAAACCAAGAGTCAGATGCCTGACTGACTGAGCCACCCAGGTGCCCCTTAAAAATTCCTGACTGACCTGTTAAGACCACATTTCTGTGGCTAAAATTAACCAGTTAGGAAAAGACAGGTGTTGGCGAGGATGCGGAGAAAGGGGAACCCTCCTACACTGTTGGTGGGAATGCAAGCTGGTACAGTCACTCTGGAAAACAGTATGGAGGTTCCTCAAAAAGTTGAAAACAGAGCTACCCTACGACCCAGCCACCGCACTACTGGGTATTTACCCTAAAGATACAAATGTAGTGATCCGAAGGGGCACGTGCTCCTGAATGTTTATAGCAGCAATGTCCACAATAGCCATACTATGGAAAGAACCTAGATGTCTATCATCTGTTGATAGATGTGGTATATATACACAATGGAATACTAGGCAGCCTTCAAGAGAAATGAAATCTGGCCATTTGCAATGACGTGGATGGAACTGGAGGGTATTATGCTAAGCGAAATATGTCAGTCAGAGAAAGACAATTATCACATGGTCTCTCTGATATGAAGAATTTGAGAGGCAGGGTGGGGGGCCATTGGGGGGTAGGGAGGGAAAAATGAAACAAGATGAGACTGGGGAGGGAGACAAACCATACGAGACTCTTAATCTCAGGAAACAAACTGAGGGTGGCTGGGAGGTGGGGGCGGGGGGGGTAGGGATAGGGTGGCTGGGTTGTGGACATTGGGGAGGGTATGTGCTACAGTAAGGGCTGTGAAATGTGTAAGCCTGATGATTCACTGACATGTACCCCTGGGGCAAATAATATATGTTAATTTAAAAAAAAAGACTATATTTCAAGGAGAGTGAAAGAGGACATCAACCACCTCCACTTTGTCCTCGACCTACACTTTTCTTGTTTTTTTAAGTAGGCTCTGCGCCCCGGTGTGGAGGCCAATGTGCGGCTTGAACTCGCAACCCCAAGATCAAGACTTGAGCTGAGATCAAGGGTTGGACACTTAACCGACTAAGCCACTCAGGCGCCCCGAGACAATTTTAGAACAAAGGACTACCAAGAACAAAAGTCCTGAGACGGCAGAGAGCAATCCAGGAAGCTGAAAGTTCAGTGTGGCTGAAGCACAGTCGGGGAAGACAGGCAGAGCCACGTGGTGGTCAAGTCACAGATTGGGGCCATTGTCTGAAGAGCACGGGAAGCCACGAAAGCGTTTTCAGGAAATGAGCGACATAATCGGCTTCACATTTTTTAACGATCCTTCTGACTATGGTGTGGACTATGGACTGGAGAGCGGCGAGAAGGGTTGTGGGAGGCCAGCCAGGAGGCGTGGCTGGAATCTAGGAAAGTGAGGTGAACGTGTTCCCACACACCAAGACATGGGCGATGCAGCCGCCGGGACGGGACATTCTATTCAGTAGAGCTCTAGAGCTCCGGGCAGGTGGGCAGGAGGTGTGTGCTGTCCGGGTGGCCGACTGTGGGCTAACCCGTGTCGTGTCCACTGGGACAAATACTTAGCTGTGCTACGCAGCAACCGGGGCACAGCTCGGCCTTTAACTGAGTGGACAGACACCAGGCAGAGGAGGAGGCACAGGAGAGGCAGGAGTGAGTGAGACCAGGGGAAGTGGCTCAGGGGCCCTGTGACCTCACACCAGCTGCTTACCCTCCGGTGCCCTCGTTCCTTCATCTCCCCGCCACGTAAGGCTGAGACGGCTCCCTCATGGAGGTTCGTGGGGGTTCACAGAAAGTAAATGGTCAACATGTGTAAAGCCATACTGAGTGCAGAACCTGCCCCCAAAAGTCTCCAATAAAGGGCAGTTGTTGGTTTTCTCGTCTGGTGTGTCCGTGGGATTTGGACCAGGCATGTGTATAAAGTCCCACGTCTGCCACTGAGCCTTTGTGACTTCGGGCAACTTCATAAAGGGCTCTGGGCCTCAGTTTCCCCATCCGTTACAAGGGAGATGATAAGCCTTTCCCGAAATCATGGAGATTACAAGAGTCAATGTTACTTTTCTTTGTACCCGGGCTTCCTCACAGGGGGCGACACCAGGAGCAGCCTTCTCTTCAGACAAGAGTAGGCACTGGGCTGAGGGAACGGAAGCAAGACAACTTTGAGTGCCGATCAGAGGACTTGGGGCATCCAGTCTCTCTCTCACTCCATACCTGTATC
>CM053613.1:54508343-54546455 GCA_028646535.1 Procyon lotor | reverse complement strand
TCTATTGTTAATCACATAGTTGCTTTTTTTTTTTCCTCCTCATTTTCTCTTTTATCTCTTACAAGTTATTTTCTGGTGCTTTTTATATCTTGTATGACTCCAGTTAACATGCTCAGCTTTATGTCTTCTTCCTATTACCTTCTTGAGGAGGTTAACCTTATGCCATATAGTTATAATGTTCTTTTGTATACCTAATAATTCTATTATTTGTGTCATTCTGGGTCTGTTTTTGTTGTTCCCTGTGTTGTGTTTTCCCTTCTCTTATGGGTTGTATTTTCTGGGGTTTTGCATGCCTAGCAATTTTTTAGTGGATGATAAACACTTCAAAGATTACCTTGTTGCATGCTCAAGATATATTTGTATCCCTATATTCTTCTACTTTGTTCTAGGAAAAAGCTCCTTAGAAACAGTTTGATACTTTTGAGGCTTAAATATTTTTTTTAAATATTTGAGAGAGAGAGTGGGCATGTGTGCTGGGGTCCGGGGAGGAGGAAATTTAAGCAGACTCTGCACTGAGCACAGAGTCCAACCGGGGGCTCGATCTCATGACTGTGATCATGACATGAGCTGAAACCAGGAGTCAGGACATTTGATTGACTGTGCCACCAGGCACCCCAATACTTTGAGCCTTTAGTCTTGGGTTAATTTTGCTCTCGTATTGAAGCAGTACTTTTCTGACTCTCCTATCTGGTGCTCTTTGAATTACAAAGTTTTCCACTCTGGCTAGCAGGAATACAAACTATTCACTGCCTTGTGTAGACTTCAATGATTGCTCCCTCTGCTCCTTTCAAGTGGTTCTTTCTCCAGTTTCAGTAGTTTCCTCCCATGAATATAGAGGTACTCAGCTTAGTCTCAAGGGGAACCCTCTTTAAATCTCTAGGCTTTCTCTCTGTGCTGCTTGCTCCTCTATTGTACTCTGCTTTATCAACTTCACCCATTTTGGCCTTTCTGGACTCCCAGGGGTGTTTCCTCACCCCAGGGAATCCTCTGGGCACTCTGTCCTGTTCCCTCCCTGAGTTGTAATTTGGAATCTCTCTCCAGGTATCAGCTGAGGAAATCACAGGAGTCAACTAGTTTATTTTCCTTCTTTTCAGGATCATTGCCCTGCAGTGCTTGATGTCCAGTGTCTGCAAACTACTGCTTTATATACATATTATCAGGACTTTTTGTTTTTGTGTTCAGTTTTTTTCAGGTGAGAAGGTAGTTCCAATTCTTGTTTTTTTTATCTGAGCCGCAAGTAAACGTCACAACCATTTTTTGGAAGCACGATTTTTATTATAATGTCATATGAGGACTTTTAACAGAGAGGAGTAAAGATGCCACTTCTTGGCAGGAACTGTTACATTCTGAGAGAAACAAAACAAAACTAAACTAAACTTAAAACTTTCAACTCTTGGGAGATCTGAGCTCAAATTCCGGTACTGTCACCATGGGCAAATTACCAGCCTCCCTGACTCCCAGTTCTCTCACTGGTAAAGTAGAACAAATAATATCTACCTCATAGGTTGAAGGTTGGAATGGAATGTAAACAATCTACCATACGTCACAGGCACGTCATACATTTCAGTTCCCTTCCTTTGCCCCTAAAAATGAATATCAGAAGAAGCTATTTGTGAAGGCCCTGCTACATTGTGAAGAGTGATCCCAAACCATTCTCAATATCCAAGACCCTTTCTGTTATAAGAAAAGAATAATCCTAATATGCTACTGAAAAGCCAGACACGAAGCATTATTCTAGGAAAACTGCCTGTGAATTTTCACCCTGTGAAAATGAATGGGAAGGAAGAGACTTGTGTCCTGCCCTGTCTACTTCTGGTTTAGATTTGGCAGTTTTTAAAGTGGGGAACAATCCAGAATTCCAGCTCTGTCAGGAAAAAGCACACAAATGAAACAGATGACAAATCATTTCTCTAAGACCTGAAGCCAAACTGGCTCCAATAGCTGCTGGGATGGTAGTAGAAGCCAATTTCCCGGAGCATCTACAAAATCATTTGTAAGGATAATATTTTCCAGACTTTTGTGGGATGGCTAAGGGTAGCGTTTTAGTCTGCTGACTGTTCCACAAAGTTAGCGTGTACTCTGCAGGCGGTTGCTGAGACCACCACCTTCCATCCTAACTTCCCCACCCCACCCCCAAATAAAAAGGCCTGATTTAGGCACAGAGATGGAGGATAAGCCGTGGTCCTCGCCCTTCAAATATATCCACCATCTTCTAAAAGAGCAACAGGTGAGCACAGTTAATGATTATCAAATGGAAGGTGCTTTATGGGAAATATTAGCAAACTGCTTCAGGAAGACAGAGGTAAAAGATCAGCAAAGCCTTCAGAGAGGTGACTGACTATTTCAGGATACATGCCGAAAATCAAGGGAGGAAGGGACACAATGGGAAACGAATCTGAGGTCTGATGTACAAAGGATTGGAATGTGTCAATTAGAAATGTTTTTAGCTGGGTCGTAGGGTAGCTCTATTTTTAACTTTTTGAGGAACCTCCATACTGTTTTCCAGAGTGGCTGTACCAGCTTGCATTCCCACCAACCGTGTAGGAGGGTTCCCCCTTCTCCACAATGTTTATAGCAGCAATGTCCACAACAGCCCAACTACGGAAAGAGCCCAGATGTCTGTCGACAGATGAATGGATAAAGAAGATGGCATATATAGACAATGGAATATGACTCAGTCATCAAAAAAATGAAATCTTGTCATTTGCAACGATGTTGATGGAACTAGAGGGTATTATGCTAAGTGAAAGAAGTCAATCAGAGAAAAACAATTATCATAGGGTTTCACTTATATTGGAATTTAAGAAGAAAAAAAACAGAGGAGCATAGAAAAAGGAGGGAAAAATAAAATAAGACAAAATCAGAGAGGGAGGCAAACGATAAGAGACTCTTAATCATACAAAACAAACTGTGGGTTGCTGGAGGGGAGGTGAGTAGGCGGGATGGGGTAACTGGGTGATGGACATTAAAGAGGGCACAGGATGTAATGAGCACTGGGTGTTATATGCAACTGAGGAACCACTGAACTCTAACTCTATACCTTAATTAACTGAATTTAAATGTAAAAAAATAAAATTATTTCTCATTCAAAAAAAAAAAAAAGAAAGAATTATTTTTAGCTGAACATATCAGATTCCTTGACTAATAGCGCCTTAAGTGATTGAGGTTTGTTTTCTCAAAATTCTCCAAGGTATGTGGTTACTGGCTTTGATTCAGTGGTCCAAGAATATCATCTGGGAGGCAGGTTCTTTGACCATTTTTCTGCTCTGCCATCTTTAACACAGTGGTTTTTCATCTTTGTACTTTTCGCCTCATATCTGCTAGGTTGTTGCCCCAGATCCATATCCCATTAACTAGTGTTCTGAACAAGAGAAAAAGGAAGGGAAAACAGCTTTACCTAAATCAGGGAGGGAAAAATTACCCAAGAGCTTCCCAGATTTCCCACTACACCTTACTGGCCCCAAACTGGATCACGTGACCATCTTCAGAGAAAAGGATGGAAAAATACTTGGGAGTATTTTCTTTCTCCCAAGTATTTCTCCCAAGAAAAATACTTGGGAGAAGAAAGGAGTGACAGGAAAGCCTTAGAAAAAGGACAGCCCCCTGAGCTGGGCATATTGCCGCCTTAAACAAAAATCAGCACTCCCATCAACAAAGAAGAAGGACTTAATAACCACAAGGTGAGCAATAAACAATGAGTTGCAATCCACTTTTGAAACTTAGTCCAAGTTATAAAAAGAGTTCTCATGGGGAAAAAAATGCCTATATGACTCCATCATACCTCTAATCTTGTAGATTTATTTATCCTGCCCTTTTAGGTCTCAAGAAAACCCTAATTCCCGAGAATGACAGGCTTTAAAAACTGCAGACTCAGATTTAGAGGCTACTGAATTTCTTCCTATGGTTTTGTAGATTTTACCAAAATTACAAATTCCAGTTCAAAAGGAGGAACTTAAAACGTTTATTCATAAAAAAAACCTCTTTTAATATACTGAACACACATTTTCAACTCAATGAGCAAACAACTGCTGTCATTCTTATGCATTACAAGGCCATCCAACCATTCATGCCACCAACACTGAATACTCCGACGAAGCAAAGTACCTTGTCAGTTAATACCTAGTTTGACCACTGGCCTCCAGTTAGGTTTATATTTATAATGCTTGCAGACATGGCCCTCACTCTGATAATTCTGAGAAAAATCCTCCTCTTTCATAGACTCTGTCTCTTCTCTACGTCAAGTATGGTGGTGCACCCCTGTCACCCGCATCCCTGGAATGTAACTCCTGATAGCCCCACTTTGAATGAATCCCTTTGACTCACTTCTGGGGGGAGAAGAGAGAAAGAGAAGCTACTTCTCTTTCTAACACATTCCACTACAGTCCTTGAGGCTCTTCCCTGACCAAGAGTCAGACTGAGGCTTACGTCTCACCTTCAATTTCCTCTGAAAGAAACAGGAAAATAAGAAAACTGAAGAAGTAAGGGGCAAAAGTGTGGCACCATCCCGGAAAGGTAAGAAACAGAGGGAGGGAGGGAGGCGGCAGTGTGTGTTTACAGTCTCCTCTCACCCATCCCTTTTCTGCACCCCACCCCCGTAATGACCAACGAACAACAGGATTACCTCATGCTTTAAAACTTTTGCAACCTTTGGCCCTAATCCATCCCAACAGCCACAGCATCCTCCTGTGTGACCAAAATAATCTGAAAATTCATTGAAGGGGTCGAATGATAACCAAGACACTGAGTTTAATGGACACTGAGGAAGGAGATCTCCAAAACTGCCTGGTCATGTTAAAGGGACAGAGCGAAGTAATACTCCTGGGTGATCTGTGCTAATACAGGCACACAGGTCGGCTTGTGGAGGGCTGGACCTCCCCAGCCACTCAGGCCTGCTGAGGCTTGTATGTTGTGAGCCAAGAATTGCCCACAGCCTGGGGTTTTCTTACAAGAGGAGAATGTTATGCTTTAGGGTGGGGAAGGGGAGGTAGGCACTAAACTGGATACAAAACTGAACAAGCAAGCTGCAGTGGCTTGTGAGGTGGAGAAAAAGTACAAATGCACCTGACCTGATGCCAGGGTTGTGGACCACATGGTGTGTGTGTGTGTGTGTGTGTGTGTGTGTGTGTGTGTGTGTGTTATTACTGAAATTTTCACGTTTGAAAGGACAAAGTATAAAGCCTAATACATTGTTTCACTTAGGATGTATCTGGAGGAGGGAGAGGGGGAAAGAAAATGGAGAAAGCAACAGGCAATAGGAAATGAGTTTTCGCCCCTTCCCTGTAGCCACAGCAAGTCAGATGACGTCCTGGGGTTGTTGAGAAGAGGTTGACTGTCTTGAATTTAAAGGCCCCACATTCAGAGGAACATCTCCTTCCACAAACCTTAGCCTAGGCGCAATCTACAAGGAAATACACAAGCTCGACTGGAAAATGCTGTGACAACTGGCCAACTGGGGTTTCATCCCACAAGACATGTTCGTTACAGAAAAAAAAAAATCTGAGAGCAAAAAATAAAAAGATTCAATTTTAAATTAAATAACAACGGACTATGCAACAAATGAAGGACAAAAATAAACTAGAAATCAACCGGGTGACAACCATGTCCAGAGATCAAGAAAAAAGCTATGTAAGTGACCGCAGGAGTTGTGAAATAGAACATGATTTTATTTTGGACGTGAGTACTAAAATGGACTCAGACTACCTGATGAGAAACTGGCAAGAAATCTAATAGATTGGAGACAATCTGTTATCTTGCAACCTCAGTCTTTACTGGGTTGGTACGAACTCTCAGATTTTATTCACGCAGGAAATAACAATGAAACCACTCTAAAACTGCCCAGACCAATGCACTGTCTTCCAGACTACAGAAAGAGGTGGGAAAAGCCAAGGGGGGGGCGTATCCAGGGTTCCTGCAGTCAGTTCTGATGGAAACTTACCATTGGCAGGATGTCTTCAGTGTACAAATGGACTAAAAAACATGTTTTTTGACTTTAAAAAACATCCATTTGACTTTATTTATGATGCCAAGTTGTCAATCGATACCTGATCGATTAGAGGTAGAAAGATACTCATTTTGATTGTCTTCAGGAACAGGAATGGTCTCTTTTTGTTTCTCAAATAGCTACACTTTGCAGGCCGCCTCAGTGAAATCAAACCAGACTTCTCTTTTCACCACGGCAAATTAGGTAACTATTCACTCAAGCTGTACATTCATTACTGTATTCTGCTTCATGATGGTTATTTCATTTTACATTTTATATTAAAAAAATGACTACAGTTTGAGAGAAAAGTAAATCATAGAAATGTGCCTTTTGACAGTAAAATTTTACTAAACGATCTCATCAGATCTCAGTAGGATTTGTCTTTCAACATCATAGCCTTTTTAATGTTAATGAAAACAGTAACTTACGAATTAAAATGCTTTTCTTTTAGGCAGACAGGAAAAACATTATAAACATAATTTCTAAATAAAGAAAACGAGGGGCAGGGAGCAGTGCTTTCTTCACTGCTATAATACTTCATTTTTAAAAGGAAACACAATACCAATCGTCATTTGGATTCCAGTGAATAAAAACTTAAAACTTAATTTATTAATGAATTTTGAAGTCTGAAACCAAACGATGCCTTAACAGTATTGTCTAATAGACAAGTCAATTCCAAGAAGTTAATCACAATGCAGAATTTTGACCTAATTAAAGCAGCTCTCTCTGTTACCATGGTACCAGAGCCTGTCTTTTTGTTGGGTTTCAATTTGCCATTAACAACCAAGGATAGGATTACATGTAAACAGAAATATACAGGGCTTGATGAAACCGAATATGGAGGATTAAGCATTTTTCAAGTCTGGGTTATAATCCTTATTGCAACACAAGTTCTACTGTATAATTAATTTACAATGGCCCAAAAGTTTCCAGCAACAATATGATATTAGAAAAATATACCATCATCCCTATTAGTTACATTAACTGTAGACATCATAACCAATTAAGCCTTTTGTTAACTTAGAAAAGTGTAACTTTTCCCTGAAAAACTCTAAGGAGTAATCATATTTCAATCACAGCTGTCCTGAACCTATAATCAACAGTGACTACATTTTTGTCACTTCCTTTATTCTAACAGAAATAAAAATGGTGACAATGACTTTTTGAAAAGAGGCTAGAGAACCTGAATGCCATTAGGGACGTAATGGCCTTTTTAACAACTACCGGATTTTTATATTGTTCGTAGTTGTCAAATATCCATTGTGTAGGTGGAACAGTCAAGAGGGAACAAAATGACAAAGCTGCCCAAGTTACTTTTGATCCCTTCTACATCTACAATGGCAGACAGACTTAGCCATGAAGAGTTCAGTCCTAATAAATGAAAACAAACATCATAAACCCACAAGAGGTTGAAAAACAACCTCATAAGCTTTTAAATATTCAAGTGTAATGCTTCTGCAAAAGATTAAAACATACATTTCAACTGTATCAGGTACGTCCGTTTCCAGTTACTTCTAACCTGCCATTGGTACATAAGTTCACTGGGCTGCCAGACAGCCCAACTCATCATGGAGAGAGATGATGCCATCATCGGCAGAAGACATGGACACTACCGCATTTAGAAGACCCGTCTTTGCATCCCTGAAGTAAGAACGGCCACTTTCTTCAATTAAATTGCTTTACCCTAAAGCAGCATCGTCTGTGAAGAGTTACTTCATAGCCATACATTTTACTACTATAGTTACCAATTCAAAAGTTAAAAAAAAAATACAGACCAAATCCATGTACCCGTGATCCTTTGTGTCCTAAAACGTAGAAATATTCTTAGTTTTAACCAAGAATTGTGTTGGAATGAACTAAAAACATTTTTTTTTAAAGTAATTTTAAGCATACTCTTATTTGTTACTGCATTTCTACATAGATTATTTAAGATTGCTTGTGGACATGACTTAATCAATAAGACAGCATCATGTCAACCACTACAGCGACCCAGACCAGATTCTGGCTATGGAAGGGCGCTTAATTATTAAGCAACACCCTCCTAAAAAGCTTCTGTACTTCTGATTGGTAAGGAAAACAAACAAAGAGCATCTCTCATTGAAATAACACTGAAGTATAAGCTCAAGACTCCTTCTTTGTGATTCAAAGTAATTAACTCTTCAGAAGAAAATAATGAAACATTATGTCGCATTAATAAATTACAGTCATCTTCAAGAAAACTCGATGGGCAACTCTGGTGTTACAGTCGTGTATCTTGGGTCCAACCTGGGGATAAAATCCTGAAAGTGTTTAGATGCACCAGTACCAAAAACATCAAGGACTTTTCGGTTCATGACAGCAAATCTGCAAAACAGAGGACACAGTGAACAAGTATTTAACGAAGTTTATAAAATAAGATGGTTCATTTGACATGTCTTTCATGAAATGGGAAAATAGAAAAGATTGACATGACGAAAGACTCAGTGGCAGATTCAAAAGTCATACTGATGCTCTACCTCAAGATTTTCATATTTTCGTTGAAGAGGTAATAATCCCCAGACCTGAGACCCCAGAGACCCCCAGAAGACCCTTCCAAATTCTTTCTACCAGATTATGTCAAATAGAAAGACAGGTTCATTATAATTTTTCCGATGAATTGAAGTCACAGGAAACAAACTCAGCAAATGACTGAGCTTAACATTACCAAGGAGGCAAAGGTATTAAATGTAATTTCTTTCATAATTGACATTTTAATGTCTCGCAATCCACAGAAAACACATCCAAATGTGCAAGTGTTTAATGATTTAAGGGAAAACGGCATATAGGTTTGCAAATTTCTAATAGATACAACAAAGTAAAAAAAAGTATACCCTCATTTTATCCATCACCTAACTTAAAAGATTAAAAAAAAATTTTTTTAAGACACATATTTAACCAATGTGCGGGAGGAACCTGTGTCTCCATGCCTGATCCCAGGCATTTTTCTGGGGAGAAGAATGAATTTAGTTTTGAGCCCTTGGCCATCGTCACTATGCCAAGAACAATAAATGTAAATTGCAGTGCCTTTCCAAAGTTAAGATCCCTTCCAAAATAATCAACTGGTTAAGCTCATTAACGGGCAAAAAAACTAAATGACAAAGAAATCGATGATTAATAATAACATAAAGGACACACAGAATCATGGCTAAGAGGAGGGATGCTGAAGGCAGACTGCCCGGCTCATAACCCATCGCTCCTTCATCTGCTGTGTGACTCCGGCAAGCTGGCTCTCCTCCGTGTGCACCTCAGCCGACTCCCATATCAAATCAGGATCTTAAAAGTACTTACCGTGTAGAGCTATTTTAAGGATTAAACAGCTACGCGTGAGTACCTGTGTTGTATGTGTACGTGTGTGTATCTCATAACCATATCTGGGACACAGTAAGTACTCCACAACTGTTTGCTATTAAAACTGTGAATGACAGTAATATTAATAACAGCTGCAATTTACTAAGTGCTTACTAGGTGCTAAATGCTATTACAAACATCTCGATTTTCCCACAATCATCCAGAGACTATATTACTGTTTCTAGTAGAGAGAGAGGAATGGAGGCTCATGAGGGGAAACAACTTTCCCACCAGGGACGCAGCTAAGGGATATCAGCCAGAGTCAGAGCCTAACACAAGCCTGTCTGTCTGACTCCAGAGGCCGCAGTCCTTCTGTTAGGTCAAGCTGCCTCCCAGAGAATTAGATTAAGATCAGAAAATGCTAACAAAAACAATGAAGAACAGAATAATAAAGGCAGAGGAAATTATGCTTATGATATCAAGAAAGAACAGGATTGTTTTTCCCCAAATGGAAATCATTCAATTATTTAGGCCATCCTGGTTTGCTAATTGCTAATAAATGAAATAGATTGAAATGATTGCTAATAAATCTGCTTAGTATTTTTGATCAAAAAGAAGAGATCAAACACTTTGAAAGTGAGACTTAAGTGTGTTACGTAGCAACTAAGGCGCAGTTTTCCGATCAACACAGCACTTATCTACAACATTTAAAGTATCTCAGATAATACAGGGAAAAGAAAAGTCGATATAATACTCACTAAAAGAAGGCCCCATGTTATTCTTGCTAAGTTGGTCGTATTTGCTTTATATGTAAGAGGCCTCCTTTACCACTGAAAGCACAGTCCCTCAAAAAGAAGGAAAGGTTCACGGTTTTGCAGCAACTGCTCATTTCCTATGATCAGTTACAGCGTCTCCATCACTTACTTGCCCTTGGTGAGCCTTAAAAGGAACTTCCAGTAAGACGGCCGCAAGGTCTGAACTTCCATGACGGCCTGCGGTTAGAACATTCAGTTTGAGACTTCTTTTAGTCAAGAGGAAATAGGATTGGTTGTATTAGGCAAAAGTGCATTTTTATCTCTTTTTACTGCTCGTTTATTTTAAAAACAACAGTGATGATGATACAAAAATATGTATTTAGGTTTAAGTGGATTAACTCTCGAGAATCTTTGTAAACAGGGCCTCAAATAAGAATACTACTTAGGAATTAAAATTGAGCTAAGTCACTATTATTAGGGAAGCATGTATTGAATACTCAGTAGAGAGCCGGCGCTTCACTAGTTATGAAGAGTTTATCAACCTAGCAGCATTGCTCTGAAAAAGTGCAAATAAAAGTGGTCCTCCAAATTTTGCAACAGCCCAAAAACAATGAACATTAATAATGATAATTCCAGAATTTAAAGAAATTGAACAACGCTTTTAATAAATCTATCCCCATCTCGCTGCCTGAGTAATACTAGGGAAACACAATTATTCCTATTTATGCTCATGGTATCAACCTTCTTCTAGAAGTTTAATTAAACTAGGCATTCGATAGGCTCCTGGGTGGCTCAGTCATTACATGTCCACCTTCGGCTCAGGTCATGATCCCAGGGTCCTGGGACTGAGCCCCGAGTTGGGCTCCCTGCTCTGCAGAAAGCTTGCCTCTCCCTCTCCCACTCCCCCTGCTTGTGTTCCCTCTCTTGCTGTGTCTCTCTCTCTCTCTGTCAAATAAATATATAAAATCTCAAAATAAAATAAAACAAAATATAATAAAATAAAATAAAATATAAAATAAACCGGGCATTCTAGCCAAGGTACTAGAGTAACAATTCACCTACAAACTGTACTCTATTTAAACCTAAAAATTATTGTGTTTCAGGAAACATGACTTGGCCCATTAAGTTAACATGTTTAATGATTTGGAACTTCCAAGCTGTCTTGGTAAAGAAAAATTAAAATAAAAAGTAAACGATAGCCAATAGAAATTGGCTTTTATTTCCAGGCTTTATTTCCCCCCATTGGTTTAATGTACAGAAATAGAAATAATTCTATTTCTCATTTCAAAAAGCTATACTTACTGCCTGGAAGCAAATGGCTGTAGAAATGGAATAGATGATGGTATCTGCATGGGGAAAATAGGGAACCTTTCCTGCTTCAATGCCTTTGAAATACATTGTCTGGAATGAAAAACAAACATAATCCAAGATTTATTTAAAAACAAACAAACAAACAAAAAAAAACCCCCACACACAACTTTAAATAGCGTTAACAATCCGGTGGAGCAACACATCACTCCGCCTATACAACTATTCTTTCTACCTTCCAAATACTCATTATCCTTTCAGAGCTCAAATTACAGGTCGTATCTTCCATGAGAGAGTTAAGTGTCAGCCCTCTCCTTCCAGCTCGGTCCCTCAGCCGAAACCCGAGACACCAGTAATAATACTTCTCTGTGAAATTCGGTAACTTTTTATTGCTACTTCTTCTATAGCATTTATCCTTGAGTGCTTTTTGTACGCTGCCCGGGTCCTCCCTTCTCTGCTACATCTATTCACTCACTCATTCACTCCTTCGTTCAGCATTGAATTGGCATTAGTTAATGACATGCTGGGCCCTACTTGGGATTTAAAAATGAATACAAGAACGTCTACGTTGGTGCCTAACAGAAATAACGAATGCACTTAGATGTATAATTAGGTATATATATTTATTGTGCGTGTGTGCGTGTTTTTTTTTCGTGGCGCCCCCTTAGGAGGAAGCAAACTACTCCGTCTAGGACAAAGGACCAAAGAGAATTTCAGGAACGACTACATTTGAGTAGTGCTTCTCAAACCACCTGCAGTGAGGAAACTTTTTTTTAAATTCCAGTTGTCATGCTTGATGCTTTCATAATGCAATAAAAATAAATTACTAGAAAAATAAAATTTAAAAACACAAACTGAACCAAATTTTCATTCCTATATTCAAAAGACAAATTACTCTGTCAAGTTGCTACAGAAGTTTCCAAGTGCTTACTCTCGATTTCCATACTTATCTCATCCTCAACTGATATTAAACAGTTTCTGGACTAGCACTAGTCTGCTGACTATACTCCTAACAGTGTTGCCTCCTAAGAGGCACAAGACAGAAAAAGGAGTAACCAGCTGGGTGTACACGATACGTATGGGGAAGGACCAGCCAATTTATACGGATAGAACATGGAGTAATTCATGGCAAAGGTTTCTCTGAAACATGAGAAAGCTAAAGTACAACTAGTAAGAGAAGTCAAAAAGAAGAACCAGGAGAGAAGGGTGTTACAATCAGGCGGAGGAAGGTTTAAGAAGACGTGGGTGGTCCATGAACTAAAGAACATGAAAAAAAATCCCTCCCAAAAGCTGTCTGTACAACTGGTTTTTATTTAATATTCATTATATAATAATACAGCATTTTAATAAAAAATTAACTTCAACCTATAAGATAATGTACAAAGAGTTATAATCTACTTAGGAAGGAACATATACATGGGCCGGTATTTTGAAAATACTATACAGTATAAGGTACAGGTATATTGTAGTCTATTCGTGTTGATAAAAATGAAATTCAAATGTGGGAGAATATCACAGAAACATGTGAAACAGGTATCTCTTGATACATGGAATAACTGTTTTCCTAATTTCCTACAATAAAACTTATCTATTGAACGTGATTTTAAGTTAGTGAAGGAGGGAACCATATCCTATACTTCTATATGCTTACCAACATCTAGTATAGTCATGGGAACATAATAAATACTCAATAAATACATCTTAGAAATAATTTTTTCCAAGAAAAAAGTTGTCTAGTCAGCTTTTAATATCCACTATTAGAGTAATACAGAATTTTAATATAAAATTAACTTCAATCACAGGAAAATGATTGCCTATTACACCATTACCATTAATTCCACAAAGGACGCTGTAAGTTTAAATTTGTAACTTTCTGAATTAAAAAAAAAGTTCTCATCGGCACACTTTATATGAGGTTTCTCTTGCCAGGATCAAATACGGCCTGTTGATATAAGAAAACAGCTATGCCACTGCTTGGCTTAAAAAACTCTGGCCATTTAAGGAAGCAGCTACAAAACACACCTTTTACAAACTAGATCTCGGTGCCAGATTTCCCCATTGTCAGAGAATAAATCTTTGCTAGCTAGGGGGTACGTTCTTTCTCTTACTCTCATTTCCTCTTCATTGGCAAGCCTTGTCAATTCCATCTCCTAAACATACACCAAATGTGTGTATTTCTCTCTACCCCTATTGCTACTGTCCCGGCACAGGCCACCATCTCCTGCCTGAGACTAACTGCCCTTCCAGCTCCCAGTCTTGCCCCCAGTCTATTCTTTATATAATGGCCAGAATGGTTTTTTTCTTCCTAAAACATGAATTAAAGCATGTCATTTCCATGCTTAAAATTCTTCAATGACTTCCAATTGCACTGAGAAAAATATCAAACTCTCTTTCTCTCCCTTTCTCTCTCTCTCTCTCACACACACACACACACACACACTTGAATAAAACAAATATGTAATTGTCTTAATGTCATTAGGGACACAGATTTTCAGTGAAGTAAAGTTTTCAAGAAAATCGAACAAGTTAAATTAAAATCTATAATCTTAACTCTGCATTGGAAATATCAATATGATCATGATTTTCTCTTTCTCTAAAAAGAAGAGCGGAGTGGGGGAAGGATTCTCTAGCTCTGCTCACCGGAAAGGCCAAGAAACCTTGGCTAGCCAGGGAGCAAGACACTTCTGGTATCCAAAAGTCTCTAAATACTACTTCCCACCAAAAGAAACTAGTGATCACTGCAGAAAAGGCTGATTCTGTGCCTGGGGCAGGAAATGGCCAAGATGAGCCTGGAACATCTTGTTTTATCACAAAGTAAGAAAGCTACCAGAGATATAAGGATTATGTAAAAAAGAGATGGGAGTCAACCTGCAGAGGCTCCCGTGGTCAAGGATAGGGCAGTGACTCCAATGACTGGGTCGAAACAAATCAAGTATGTTAAAATTCATGTCTTCATAATGACACTTGAAAGTTAAGATTCATAAATCAATTTTGCAAAATGAGAGAAACTGATTCATTCTGAACACCAGTAGGGAAAGGGAAGTAATCAAATATTTTATTATCACTTTGTGAGCAAACTATTTCAGAGTGATCAAATAGTTGAAGAGAGAAAGTTCTTTTTAAAAGAATTCCCACTGGGGCACCTGGGTGGCTCAGTGGGTTAAAGCCTCTGCCTTCGGCTCAGGTCATGATCTCAGGGTCCTGGGATTGAGCCCCACATCAGGCTCTCTGCTCGGCAGGGAGCCTGCTTCCCCCTATCTCTCTGTCTGCCTCTCTGCCTACTTGTGATCTTTCTCTCTGTGTCAAATAAATAAATAAAATCTCAAAAAAAAAAAAAAAAAAAAGAATTTCCACTAATAGCTACAAAGAAGAAACAATTATAGATTCGGCCATTTTGTAACTTTCAATGAAATAAAAAACCCTGGCAATGAGTATTAATGACTGCTAAAACAATTAAGTGAAAATCTAATAGGCAGTCTTAACGTTGGCTCTATTTTTTTATATTTGTTTATGTTAGCTTTATTAACACTGAGCCCACTGATCAATCTTAGCATCACAAAAGGGGAGACAACTAGACAATTCTGTGCTTCCTACTATGATGTAATGGGAATTCAAACACACAGTAAATGTGAGCTATTTCTGTCCCCCAACCACTTCCTAAAAATTGAACTTGAATTGCTTAAGCCTCTAGATCTAATTAACAATTTACAGGAAATACATGGGTTAAAGAAACATGTTAGCACCACCTGTGAGGATACAATCAGCAAAATCCCGAATGTGGGAATTCCACAGAACTAATAACCTAGATCTTTAACAAATAAATGGCAAGGAAAAAATAAAGAGGTGGGGAAGGAGAGCTGCTATTAAAAACCAAAAGAGACTCTGGATCTCAATAAAACAAAGAGATTCCAAAAAGACATCTGCGAGATAATCTGTGAGAATCTAAGCTCTAATTGGATATATATTAATATTAAAGAATTACTAGGTTTTTTTAAGTGTATGAAAATGGTATTTTGATGACACTTCGTTAGTACTATTGATCTGTTTGTTTTTATCCTGTCTTTATCCTGAGTTGGAAGAAGTAATATGATTTCCGGGATTTGCTTCAAAATAACTCAGTACTTGTGGGGTTGGGGCAGTAGAGACGGAATGCGATTGGTCCAATGCTCTTAACTGTTGAAGCTGTATGATGGATACATGAGGATTAGTTACTTTATTCTTTCTACCCTTGTGTGTATTTGAAAATAACACACATAAAGAAAGAGGAAGAAACAGGAGAAGCAACTTTGTAAACACTTTTCTAGATTGTCTTGCTCTTGTAAACTGGGATATATATTTGCTGCTAAACCAGCTAGAAAAGCTTTCTACCCTTCGGAAATATACATGCATAAAAATGTTTGCTTACCTCCACCAATTTGGAAGCTAAATACATGGAAATTGTTGTGCTTTTATAAAACATCATTGAAACTCCTGCCAAAAATCCTGAAACAACAAATAAAGCAAAACTGATCAAATCTCGAAGTATTTGTTGGTAAGTCACTCAGAAATGTCAATACACTGAAGTAAGACAAAAGTGATCTGCAGCCCTGCCTTTCCGTCTACGAAATCAACGACAGGAATAGACTTCATGACATTAAAATGGGGTGAGTTTGTGGGTATCATATATTTTTAAACTGAGAAATTGACCTTCAGAGTTAGGAACACACAGCTTCTGATACACATATCACAAGAAACTTTACATTCTAAATTTAAACTTGTTAAAACAACAGTGATCTGACAAATACGATGATTTTCAAAATCATCCCTAAGTGGAAATATTTATTAATCTATTCTTCTAACAGCTCAAATTACATTCAGTGCTATCATCACACTTCTCTCTATAGTAGTGCTTTCATTCTATAAATGCAAGCCCAAGGCAGGGGGAGGCCTGGAATATTACCAGCAGGTATGTTACTAATAAATATCTGAAAATTGTCAATGTAACTTAATTGGCATGCATGTTGCAGCTTGTAGAAAATGTTAATTTTACATTTTAATTTTTATGAAATTATTTACATTTCTAAAAAATAAAAAAATCTGTTTTATTAAACTATATGTAACGTGACCATGGCAAAAAAAAGAGAGAACGCTTTAAGAAACAGAGCTGCCTTTCCATTAGTCACAAAACTTTTTTAAGTTAACGTTCTTTTATGACACATTCCTTAGGATTTCTGGCCTGTAGCAGGGCAGATACCCAACTCATTGTACTGCCAATTCAAAACACCTGATGGCAAGAATGCCTTGATAGGTTAAACTTTGCAAATATAAAATGTTTGGACTAGTGCCTCAGTAGGGATTCTATTACAGAGAAAGAGAGTTCCATAGAAATCAGATGAATTTGCAAACTACTGCGTCATTCCTACCACTGATCGATACAATAATAGTAACTCCATTTTATCATTGCTTTACCAGCTATAATAGCATGCAGTTCATCATCCAGGTTTCTGACCCAGCGCAGGAAGCAACTAGTACCCTGTATCAAGAAGAAAATGCAATGACTTCAGTTGTTTCATTTCTAGAAAAGATGCATGTAACATCTATAATGAATGAGTCACTAGCTGACCGTGGAGGCAAACTGGTGATCCTGTCCAAATCAAACTAAATACATGATTGGGAAAATTATCAACAATAACCTGCAATAAAATTACTGTTCTCCATAGACTCTATTAAGAAATTATACGTAATATTTTTACAGTCATGGTTTTTCAAAATGAAAGCATAAACTCTACTTTGCCTAGATACAGAATCACTCCCACTCTAACAAAGAGAAGAGTCGGGTAAACTGCAAATCTAAACCAGAATTCTACACTCAGAGAAAACATTTTTCAATATGAAGATGAAATAAAGACTTTCTTGGGTGGATAAACACTAAGAAAACTCACCACCCACAGAACTACATTACAGAAATGTTAAAGGTAGTTTCGCAGGCAAAAGGAATATAATACCAGTTTAGATCTGTAAAAACAAATGAGCTCTGAAGATGGCAAAATGAAGATACATTTAGAAGACATTTTTTAATAGTTTATTTCTATAAAAATAAATTAACTCTCTACAGCAGTGGTCAAAAAACTACAGCTCCCTAGCCAAATCTGCCCTGTCACCTGTTTTTGTATGGTTCGTGGGCTAGGAATGTTTTTATTCTTCTCGATGGATGAAATACATAAAAAAATAATATACTGTGATACATCAAAATCTTATAAAGTTCTAATTAAAGCACGATGAAGCTTTATTAGAATATAACTATCCTTGATTTATATACGGTCTATGGCTGCTTTCACACTACAACTGCCGAGCTGAGTAGCCGTGGCAGAGAGCAACCTTGTTGTCCCCAAAGCTTAAAGCAGTTATCATCTGGCCCTTTACAAAAATGTTTTCTGACTCCTGGTCTAAAACAAAAACGGTAACAGTATATTGGGGGGTTTATGATACATGAAAAGATAAATGTATACCACAGAGGATGAGAAAGAGGAATCTGAAATATAGTGTAAAAATCTTACTATACAAGAATCTTATTTACACTACACTATATGTGAAGGCGTATAACGTTTGAAAATTGATGAATTTGAAATGTTTATTATAAATGTTAAGACATTCACTAAATTTAAAAAGAGGTATAAATAAACCAACAGTGAAGAATGAATACAAAAATATTAAAAATTAATAGAAATAAAAAGTAAAACATATAAATTAAAAAAAAAAAATCCAAGAGGCAGAAAAAGAAAAAAAAGGGGGGGTGAACAAGTACAAAACAACTAGCAAGAAGATAGCTTTAAGCTAAACCATATCAAAAAGTATATTAAATGTGAATAGTCTAAACATACCAATTAATAGAGATGATCAAACTGTATAAAAAAGAACCAATTACATATCATCTAAATGAAATCAACCTTTAAGCTGAAGACACGGAAGGATTAAAATAATACAAAGACTACCGAGTACAATCAAAAGGAAACTGAAGTAGCTAATATTAATAGAAGACGTTACAGACTTCAGAGCAAGAATATTACCAGAAATAAAGAGGAACATTACAAAATGAAAAAACAGGAAGTTCACTGAGAAGACACAGAAGAAATATGGATTGTTTCCCTGTCCTCCTCTCAATTACATATAAAGATGCTAATGGCATTGACAATGTTATTTTCAATCACATGTGGCTTTGGAACACACTGTACCATTATTTTTGGTAAGATACTTTCTGACCCAGTTGTATTTTTCTGTAGCTTAATACCACCACCTGTTCATATTAGCTGAGCACAAAAATAGTAACAGAAATTAAAGCAAACAAATAAAAACATTCTCCGAGATATGCTGGATGGGGGAGAATAACCAACCTGGGATAAAAATGTTGGGGATAATCCACATGTAACACTTAAGAGTTTAAGAATAAATACAAACTCTATGACATGATAAATGAAAACGAATATGACTATAAGCATAAAATTGCCAATATTCTGTCCGGTTAATTCTTGTTATTCAAAGACAGAAATGTTTCCTAGTCAAACCATATTGAAAATATTTTCAATATTAGTAATATTTCATAACAAGTAATTAACTATAGTTTATCATTTGTTACTCCTGTTCTCATGTCTATTTCAAAAGACTTCCCCATACTTACCTTTTATAAGTAAAGCTTTACATAAAATGACACATAACCATTTTACTCAAAATGACTCCAGAATTCAGGTTTCCCAGCATTAATTTTTTTAGTTTAAGAACAAAGTTTGTGTACATGCATACAATTACCCTTACTCAACACATTTTACCATTTGGAATCTATATTTTAAATTTTCGATGGCTAATAAAATGTCAGTAAAATGATTTTCATATGAGTGATTCCCATTAAACAAAACACCATTACTTAAAATTTCAGAGTACTGTGTCATGGATGATTCCTACATAAGTGTTTAGGTGTACGCTTCACATGTGTGGGTATGTTTATAGGAACATGGAGAAAGGGGTGGAAGAATGTTCACTATGGTTATTTGAGAGAGTATGATAGGAATGAAGAGTGAGTTGGTCAAAGAGGGATCAGAAGTCACTGCTTATATAAGTTACAAAAGAAAATCTTTACTAGGTCAAGTGTTGATAACCACCAGAACGGTCTGAAATATGTTTAAATTAATAACCAGGTGGTAAGTATGATTAAGAAATTCCAATAGATCCGATAAATTAATCCACTTTTGATGTTAGAAATATCAAGAAGTTCATATTTTTTCAGTACCTACATTATTGAAAAAAGTCTTTGAGAATCTTTAAAATTATGTACAAATGCAAATATGTCTACACTTTCCAGCACATTAAGTAACATTTTAAAAGAAGAAATTTCTCCAACCTCAGTTCCCAATATATTGTGTATATTTGGAGAAGTTAAGATATTTATGAAAACAGGAAAAGGTATTTAAGAAATGATAGATGGGTGAAGGCCATACCTCATTCTAGTAATAGCCATGTTATTTATTTCCCATTTTTCTTTCCTCTTCTGAAAGGCTTACCTTGTATATACTAACAAAAGAGCCCAGAAAAGCTCCAAGTTGGAAGTTTTCTTTATTGTAGAAGAGAGAAAACAGTCGGGATGGCTGTGTAAACAGATGCCTGAATGCAGAGGGAATTCGGAGGCAGCACTGGATCAAGTAGCCCACGCTAAACATTCTGATGAAACCCTAGAGAAAATTGGGATAAGTTCTGATTTACATCCAAATTTCTAAGTCTGATAGATAGAAATCTGACTGTCACAGAGTCAAAACAGAACTCTAAATAAATAAGCAAATTACACAAGTTTACATCGAAGTATTTTCAAAACTAAGCCTTAAAGACCTCATTTTTAAAACAGTTACCTTAAAATAAGGGTAAAATTTTCGGTGACTACATTTCCTTTGATTTTTAAAAACTTGAAAGTCTCACAAGCACTTGCCAAGCCTGCCTATGTACCAAACTTCCATTTCTTGACATTTTGTTAACATTGTTAACATAGGATTTATAATTCCTAAACCACAACTGAATTTTAGGGAAAATAAAGCACTGAAATTAAAAAAAAAAAAAAAAAAAAAAAAAACAAAACCAAATGCTCTTTGGAAATTTTAACAGAGAACTCTTATTTTTAGACCTTTGGTATCAACTTTTTATCTATCATCTATCTATCTACCTATCTATCTAAAGATTTTATTTATTTGACATAGAGAGAGATCACAAGTAGGCAGATAGAGAGGGGAAAGCAGGCTTCCCACTGACCAGAGAGCCTGACTCGGGGCTCGATCCCAGAACCCTGAGATCATGACCTGAGCCTAAGGCAGAGGCTTTAACCACTGAGCTACCCAGGCACCCCAGTACCAACTTTTTAAATGATCAAGTTAAAAGAATTCTCCAGGAAAAAAAATTATACCTAGGTTTTTATTTCTATGCTCAACAGACTAAAACATCTCTAAGAAATGGCAGCTTTAAAGTATACTAAACAAACCTGAAAAAGCAAATCCACTACAAAGGCATATTTGCTGCCAACATTTTTCCATATTACCTGCAACTATCCATAGTGCAAAAGGGAACAGAGAGGATGACTACTGTTGGTCAATTTCATTCCAGTAATTAGGGTAATGAAATTTAAATGTCACTCCATACATAGAGACAGAAAAATTACCATTAGCACAAAAGCAAATGTTACATAAAAGAACAGTATTTTACATGATTCAACCAATACATTATAATAAAAGTCTCCCATCTTCCTCCCCTCTCACCACCAGTGGGATGAAAAAATGTCTACATTCCTGCTAAGTTCCAAAGTTCAGGTTTGTATCTTCCAGAGAGCAGCCTTATTTTTAGAAGAAAACTGAATTACTATGAAGAAACATTCATTAATTTACCTGAAACTATCTAATACCAGGTTAAAACATGAAAATTCTATTGTTCAACCAATTAGCATGAAGAACCATGCATTTGCCTAAATGAAACTTCCCAGTATATGTTCAATGCATGAAGTGTTCACACTTTATCTTGCCATTAATAACATTAACAATATTAATCTAAGGATTCAAGGATCACACCCATGTTCAATCTTTCCATGCTATTTTCAAGAGATCCATTCATCTGTCTATCCATTCACCCTTTCACGTGTTCAGAAAATATTCACTGGACGCCTCTTATGTGCCAACCACTACAAAGATGCTGGGGACGGAGTGGTGAAGAGCACACAAAGCTCTCGCCTTCATGGATCTTCATGCTCATTAGAGAAAGAGCAAATAGGTGAATAAATTAAATTATTCAATTTATTGAATTGAAGATTATATTATTGAATTAATATATTACTGAATATTATTAAATTATAATTTGTATAGTTACAAATTATAGTACGCGTTGTGCAGAAATAATGAAGAGTCTAGGAGGGCAATAACAGGTAGCCTATATCAAATTGGAGGGTAACGGAAGGTGACAAAGGATGCGACATTTAAACACACAGAAAAGAGAAGGAGCTAGCATGTGAAAAATATTTCCGAGAGCTTGGATAGAAAGCACAAAGACAAAACAGAGATTGGTAGTTACAAGGAACCAGGAAAAAGCATGAATGGAGCAGAGGGAGTTGCGGGGAGGGCTAATTCATATGAGTATCTCTCAGGGATATGATTTAACATGTGGTCTAACTGAGCTGATGGAATAATGAGGTGCACTGTCAAAATATTTTACTATATTTGTAGTGTAAATTCCTCACCTACAGGTCCCCAAATAATCTTACATTCATGAACAATATTCCAATTTATACATAAACTGCCAAGTTTATAGGACTGGTAAATATTTGAAACAATGACTAGATGTTTTCCTTCCTTCTCCCTTTCTCATATAATTTTTTTTACTATCACTTCCCCTCTTCCCAAACTTTCTCAAATACCACTGATTTAATCAGAGTATTTCTCCTAGCTCTCCTCCTGAAGTCTCCCCTTAAATCAGAACTACATCCACCTGGAGGGAGTAACCCCTGTCTGGGAGCTGGCAGACCCTGAGGCTGCCAGCAATACTGGTTCCCCCACCGCCGCCGCTCGAGTGGGGCAGGGAATCAGATCTGGAATGAAAGTATCGGAAACCACCGCAAAAGTGAACAAATACTGTGCTGCTTTACCCTCTGCTCAGATCTCCAGGGACAGTATGGGTGAGTGCTGGGGAGGTACATGCCGCCGTCAATGTCAGACCACAGGCATTCACATTCAGAAGCACGTAATGCAGTCCTCCCCCAGGGTGACTGCCGGAGGCTGTTTTTTAGGGGTGCTGTACAACTTCCCATCATCAACGGAGTGGGGATCGGATATTGTAAGGAAGAACATACACTTTTTAAAGCATCGGGATTGTGAGAGCCCTTCCCCAAACTAAAGAACGTGTAGCGGGTGGTACCACCTGCACCAGACTAACAGCAAGGAAAAGAACTTCGTCCCCAGCGGTGGTGGTGCTGGAGGATGGGAGGACCACGGGCACAGACCGGGGGAGGGGCGAGCAGAGACACTCGTGGACACAAATGGATCAGCGAGGGAGGAATTTATGCCAGTGGGCACGGCTAACGGCATGCAGAGCAACTGTGGATGTGCTCCAGTCACTACCACGCCTTAAAACTGTAACAGCATGACAAGTCCAACACTAAATGCCACTGCACCAGACCGTGCACACGGTTATGTGTGTTTCTACTGATCAACTAGTTCACAGCACACTCCGGGGACCCTATTCTAGAATGTATTCCAATAAGAACAGATTACAACATACACATTTTAATAACTTAATTTTTCTGTCTTTTTTTTTGTTGTTGCTTCACCTTCTCTTCTACTTTGAAAGTTTTACACTAATTTTTTTTAAACATTTTATTTGAGACAGAGAGAGAGAACACGAGCAAGGTAAGGGGGCAGAGGAAGAGGAAAGACAAGAAGCAGACTCCCCACTGAGCAGGGAGCCCGACAGGGGCTAGATCCCAGTGGGATCATGACCTGAGCTGAAGGCAGACGCTTAACTGACTGAGTCACCCAGGCACCCCTTCATTAATTTTTAAATAGGCAAATTTGAAATTAATTAACCAAGTATCTAGTAAATGAATACTAAAAGCTAACTGTTATCTATTTTCCACAAATTTCTCATTCTTTTATTTATTTATTTGACAGAGAGAGAGAGAGAGAGAGATCACAAATAATCAGAGAGGCAAGCAGAGAGAGAAAGGGGGAAGCAGGCTCCCTGCTGAGCAGAGAGCCCAGTGCAGGGCTCGATCCAAGAATCCTGAGATCATGACTTGAGACAAAGGCAGAGGCTTAATCCACTGAGCCACCCAGGCGCCCCACAAATTTCTCATTCTTCAAGTCAAATGCAAGGAATGAGAGCAATTACTGTCTATTTTCCCATTTATTTTGAAATCATGCTTTAATTCAAAAGTTGTTTCTATATGGGGCATGCCTGGGTGGCTCAGCCAGTTGAGCGTCTGACTTCAGCTCAGGTCATGATCTCGGGTCCTGTGATGGAGCCCCGAATCTGGCTCTGCACTCAGTGGGAAGTCTACTTGTCCCTCTCCCTCTGACCCTCCACCCACTCATGCTTTCTCTCTCTCTCTCAAATAAATAAATAAAATCTTTAAAAAGTTATTTCTACACATATTCCCCATGGCTAATAGTGATACTTTTATATACTTACTTTAATGCAATAAGAGATGCAATTATCTTCATAGTGTTTGCAACATCTATGCCTTGGTCCATGCTTACATCTGAAATAAAACAAAAATAATAAATGATGTGTACGTGTGTAGATGCGCTTAAAACTCTCTAATAAGAAAGGAGAAAACATCACCTACTTGTTTCTAAATGCATGCATCTTTTGGTTTCTTAGGACATAAAAAAGCAAAGATAACAGATTTTTTTTTTCTTTTCAGTTCACCATTTGACACAGTGCATAAAATGTGTGACTGCAGTCAAAATACTTAAATACACAACAGAAAAAAACATTGGTAAATATTTGTGACTAAGTATGAAAAATATGTATTTATTATCTCTATACTCTCCCAAATCTTTTGGAAGTTTTAAGTTGTTTGCTGGAGAGTATATCGGTCATAAAGTACCCATGAAGTCAGTACTTGAGCAACGATCGTAATGAGAAAGTGCTCAGGTTACAGGAATTTATGCTTAATTATATATGAGAGAAAACATCTGGAAAAGAAACATGATACAGTATTAGAACTCAAAATTCAGTTTTTAAAGTAAATACAGTAATAGATCATGTGGGAATTCAAAAGTAAGTTATTTGTGATTTAAATGCAAACCACTTGGTCCTCTGGTATTTGGTAAGTGTTTCTGCTGGGGGGACTACTGTTCAAGATAGACGGATTTTTAATTATTTGGTATGTTGACTCCAGGACTATATATTTTCTTGAGGCATAAAAAAAGTAAGTAAAATATCTAACATGAATCCAGCTCTCCTCCTTTCTCTGTGAAGTGTTCACATTCCAAAACGAGTAGTCTTCGTAACTCTTGCAGACTGCAGGTAATTAATTATCTTCATGCTTGGAACACATTAACTTTCTCGTTTGTAACAATAATGCGTGGAGTGATGTTGTGGCTCCATATCTCTCTAATTCCATTTGCAAACTGATTAGCAAAACCCTCTCGGAAATCCAACTGTGCCCCACAGCTGGAGGACACGGGCAGCCTTTCACAGACAAGGGGGACAGCAGGAGCTCCTGCGGAACGTCGCCCTTATGCCATCAGAATGATGGGACGTATCTGGCCATGTGAAGTTGAGGGATTAAAGCTGGGGCCTAAAAGAGAAGGCGGGCCGTATGTAAACCATCATTCTTCGTACTTCTAAGTGTCCTCTTCAAAGACATTCCTCAGCCAGCGCTACTGGAACTACACAGAGATCGTTAAACTCTCTTTGCGAGGGAAGTGCAATTTCTGCTATCAGCTAGACTGTCATGTAAGTCTGTTATTAAAACTTCTCAAAACCTGGACTCCCCATCTCCTGTCTTATCTGCTCTACTTATGTATATTTCCCTGCATCTCCTTCCACAGCGGAGGACTCACTGAGGCGAGTCTGACAAGTTCAGCCAGGACCTGATTAGTTCTCATACCCAATGCATCACTCACCCACATGATACCTTCTCGGCATTCTTGTCTCTACATTCCCCTCTGATTCTCGGTGACATGATTTCCACGAATAGGGATCCTCTGGCTCTTTTCTCCACTCACGTGATCCATAACTATCTTGAACTTGTTCATTACCAATTGCACCAGTGGGTATTTACCCCCAAATTACAGAACACGAATTCAAAAGGATATAGGCACCTCTATTTTTACTGCAACATTATTTGTAATAGTCAAATTGGGGAAGCAGCCCAAGTGTCCAAGGATAAAGAAGAGGTGGTACACACACACACACACACACACACACACACACAAACACACTGAAATATTTGACCGTATGATATTACTCTTTTGTGGCATTTAGGAAACAAATGAGCCAAGGGGAAAAAAAAAGGAAAGAGAGAGAAACTAACCAAGAAACAGTCACCTAACTACAGAGAACAAACTACTAATTATCAGAGGACAGGTAGGTAGGGATATGGGTGAAACAGGTGATGGGAATTAAGGAGTGTACTTATCATGATGAGAAAAAAATTTAAGAAAATACATAAATTTTTTTTTAAGTTCACTATCACAATTATTTCTGCCCTCTGGGATTCCTTCCCTGCCTCTTACCTTCTATATGTGGTGTATACTAAAATGAAGACAAAGTGTTTAAATTCAGTAAAAATTTTACGCACCTACTCTGTGTTCATGTACGTGAGGCAACTCATATGTTATTTCATTTAACGGACGCAACACTCCTTAACAGAGATCATTAACCCAGGTTAACAGATGAGGACTTTAGGGTCCAGAGGGGCTAAATCACTTGCCCAAAGTCACAAAGCCAGCAGGCGTGAAATGAGAGTCTAAGACAGGTCTGATTTATGGCTTCAGCTTCCCAAAACTGATCCCTAACTTTTTATATTGGCTGTTCATTCAACACTCTAAAATATCACTACCAAGATGATTTTTACTAACTGATGTTCTACTTTAAGTCACTAAATTTTCTTAAATATCTATACTTGAAATACAAATATTATTTGTATGAAATTCAGACTTCTTTGTAGAATACACAAGTAAAGATGTTATATTCCATTTCCAAAGTCCGAAAATTTCTACTCTTACAAAAAACCTTTATGTAAGGATTGCTCCTTATCATTCTTGTATCTTCTTGAATGTGTCGCAGAACTTTTCTTTCTCCTTCCCACATGTGGCATATCTGATTAGCACATATTAACCTGTTTCCTAAAGTTCCCCATTCTAGCCCCCTGCAACTGTGTCTAGTTTGACCTAGAAAACTATTATAAGTTCATATAAATCTATTTTAAAGGCATATGATGGTCTATACTCCAGACAAAAATAATAAACAACACTAACTTACCATTATGTGCCTTTTATAAAACTCTATGCACTGCTTTTGGTAAAAAAAAAAAAAAAAAATAGATAGATAGATACATACATACATACATCATTACTCAAAAGAAAACAAAAACACCTTGGCAGAGTACAGGTATCATATAAAACAGTAACAAAGGGTGCAGACTATCAAGATAAAAAACTTACACTGAATCCACAAGTTTTCTGATTAGATCAATTATATTCATTCTTCTTGGCTTTTCTTCATGCTTCTCTGTCTTTGGTTCCACTTTTGCATATGCTGCTTCTGGTGAATAAGAATGTGTGGGAATTTCTTCCTTCCCTACAATAAACCTAAAGAAAAGAGCACAATGTGAGGCATTTTCATGTAAAAAAAAACAAAAAACAATAACAACAACAACAAAAAAGGAAAAAGACAGTAAGAAAAAAAAAATGTCCTGAACTGTTAATATATAAATACATTTTGGAGAGTACTTTATCATTTAAAAATAATGTTTTTCAAAATTTGCATAAAATCTTATCCTTTATAAATACAGGCTATTAAAATCTATTGAATACTTAGAAAATGCTGACAGCCATTTCTCTAATAATACAAATTCTTCTATTAAGTTTTCTACTTTAGTTCCAGCATAGTTAACATACAGTGTTGTATTAATCTCAGGTATACGATACACTGATTCAACAATTCCATCCACTATGCAGTGTTCAGCCAGATGAGTGTCACTATTAATCCCCTTCACCTATTTCACCCAACCCCCCACCCACCTACTCTCTGGAAATCATTAATCCATTCTATATAGTTAAGAGTCCGTTTCTTCTTTTGTCTCCCATTTTTTTCCTTTGCTCATTTATTTCCTAAATTCCACATATATGTAAAATAATATGGTATTTGTCTTTGTCTAGCTGTTTTATTTTGCTTAGCATTATACTCTAGCTCCATCCATGTTGTGTCAAATGGCAAGATTTCATTCTTTTCTGTGGCTCAATATTATTCCATTTATATATATTATATATATATCATATATATAATGACGTTAAGATATATATATCCTCTTCTTCATCCACGCATCTATTGAAGGACACTTGGGCTGCTTCCATAAATTAGATATGGTGACACCTCCCTGAATTAGTGTTGCTGTATTTTTTGGGTAAATAGTACTGTGATTACTAGATTGTAGGGTAGTTCCATTTTCAACTTTCTGGGGAATCTCCACACTGTTTTCCAGCATGGCTGCACTAGTTTGCAGTCCCACAAACAGTGCAAGAGGGTTCCTATTTCTCCACAGCCTTGCCAACACCTGTTGTTTCTTGTGTTGATGATTTAAGCCATTCTGACAGGTGTTAAGGTGATATCTCCTTGTAGTTTTGACTGGCATTTCCCTGATGATCACTGATGGTGAGTGTCTTTTCACGTGTCCATTGGATATCTGGATGCCTTCTTTGCAGAAATGTCTGTTCATGTTGTCTGCCCATTTTTAAATTGAATTATTTGTTTTTCAGGTTTGAGTTCTATAAATTCTTTATATATTTTGGATACTAACCCTTTATTAGATATGTCATTTGCAAATATCTTTTCCCATCTCATAGGCTGTCTTTTAGTTTTGCTGATTATTACCTTTGCTGTGCAGAAGCTTTTTATTTGATGTAGTCTCAACAGTTTTACTTTTGCTTTTGCTTCTTTCTTTGCCTCAGGAGACATATCTAGAAAAAAAGTTGCTATGTCTGATGTCAGAGAAGTTACTATCTGTGCTCTCTTCTAGGATTTTTATGGTTTTATGTCTCACATTAGGTGAGACATAAATATATATGACATAAATATAAATATATGATATTTATATAAATATAATAAATATAACATAAATATAAATATGACATCTCACATGTGAGATATTAGGTCCTTAATCCATTTTGAATTTAGCTTTGTATATGGTGTAAGCCAGTGGGCTAGTTTCATTCTTTTGCGTGTAGCTGTCCAGTTTTCCCAATACTATTTGTTGAAGAGACTTTTTTCTCTTGGATATCCTTTCCTGATTTGTCCAAGATTAACTGACCGTATAATTGTGAGTTCACTTCTGGGTTTTCTACTCTGTTCCATTGATCTATGTGCCTATTTTTGTGCCAGTACATACTGTTTTGATCACTAAAGTTTTGTAGTATAACTTGAAGTCTGGAATTGTGACACCTCTAACTTTGCTTTTCTTTTTCAAAATTGCTTTGGCTATTCAGGGTCTTTTGTGGTCTATACCAACTTTAGGATTGTCTGCTCTAGTTCTATGAAAAATGTTGTTAGAATTTTGATAGGAATTACATTCAATCTGTAGATTGTGTACAGTTGTATAGTATGGACACTTTTATAATATTTGTTCTTCCAATCCACAAGCACAGATTATCTTTCCACTGTCGTGTGTGGAAACATCAACATCTTTTATCAATGTTTTATAGTTTTCAGAGTACAAGTCTTTCACCTTCTTGGTAAGTTTATTCCTAGATATTTCATTACTTTTGGTGCAATTATAAATGGGAGTGCTTTCTTAATATCTCTTTCTGTTGCTTCATTACTGGTATATAAAAACCATGAATTTCTGTATGTTGATTTGGTATCATGCAATCTTACTTGAATTCATTTATCAGTTCTAGTAGTTTTTTTGTGGAGTCTTCAAGGTTTTCCATATATAGTATTATCATGTCAAATGAAAGCAGAGGAAGGTTTACTTCTTCTTTACCAATTTGGATGCCTTTTCTTCCTTCCTCTCTTCTGATCACTGTGGCTAGGACTTCCAGTACTATGTTAAATATGAGTGGTGAGAGTGGACATCCCTGTCTTGTTTCTCACCTTAGGGAAAATGCTCTCGGTTTTTCACCATTGAGTATTATGTTAGCTGTGGGTTTTCATTTATGGCCTTTATTATCTTAAGGTGTTCCCTCTAATTCTACTTTGTTGAGGGTTTTTATCATGGATGGACATTCTATATTGTAAAATGCTTTTTCTGCATCTATTGAAATGATCATTTGTTTTTTATTCCCTCTTATATTGATGTGATGAGTCACATTGATTGGCTTGTGAATACTGATCCACCCTTGCAGCCCAGGAATAAATTCCACTTGATTCTGGTGAACGAATTTTTAATGTACTGAATCCTTGGGTTCAGTTTGCTAATATTTCGTTGAGAATTTTTGAATCTATGTCCAAAAACTGATATTGGCCTATATTTCTCTTTTTCTGTAGTGTCTTTTTCTAGTTTTAGTATCAGGGTAATGTTGGCTTCATAGAATGAATTAAGAAGTTTTCCTTCCTCTTCTATTTTTTGGAATAGTTTGAGAATAGGTGTTAACTATTCTTTAAATGTCTGGTAGAATTCGCCTGTGAAACCATCTGGTCCTGGACTTTTGTTTGCTGGGGCATGGGTTAACATTCTCTTACAATCTTTTTGTATTTCTGTGCTGTCGGTTTATTTCTCCCCTTTCATTTCTAATTTTCTTTATTTGAGTCCTCTCTTTTTATGAATCTGGCTAACGCTTTATCGATTTTGTTGATCTTTTCAAAGAACTGGCTCCTGGTTTCACAGATTTGTTATACTAATTTTTTAGTTTCTACTTTATTTCTGCTCTAATATTTAATATTTCCTATCTTCTACTGGCTTGTGGTTTTGTGTGTTGTTCTTTCTCTAGTTCCTTTAGATGTAAGGTTAGATTGGTTGTTTACTTAGGATTTTTCTTGCTTCTTGAGGTAGGCCTATATTGCTATAAACTTCCCTCTTAAAACAACTTTTACTGTATCCCAGGTTTTGGATTACTGTGTTTGCATCTGCATTTCTTTCCATGTATTTTTTTATTTCATCTTTGATTTCTTGTTTGACCCATTCATTGTTTAGTAGTATGTTATTTAACTTCCATGTATTTATGTGCTTTTCATGTTTTTTCTTGTGCTTGATTTCTAGTTTCATAGCATTGTGGTCAGAAAAGATGTATTTTTATGAATTCAATCTTTCTGAATTTGGTGGGACTTGTTTTGTGGCCTAATAAAGTGATCTATTCTGGAGACTGTTCCATGTGCACTTGAAAAGAACATGTATTCTGCTATCTTAGGATGGAAAGTTCTAACTACGTCTGTTAGATCTATCTGGTCCAATGTGTCATTCAAAACCACTGGGGTTTTTTGGTGGTTGTTGATTTTCTGCTTCGATCCTTTGATGTATGTAAGGTGCTGAAGTCCTCTACTATTATTGTATTACTATTGATCATTTTCATTTTTTTTTAACATTTTAATTTATTTATTTGACAGAGAGAGACACAGTGAGAGAGGGAACACAAGCAGGGGGCTGGAAGAGGGAGAAGCAGGCTTCCTGCCAAGCAGGGAGCCTGATGCGGGACTCGATCCCAGGACTCTGGGATCATGACCTGAGCCGAAGGCAGCCGCTTAATGACTGAGCCACCCAGGCGCCCCTGATGATTTTCTTTATGTTTGTTATTAACTGCTTTATGTATTTATTTGGGTGCTCCCATGCTGGGCTCATAAATATTTACAACTGGTGTATCTTCTTGTCAGGATTGTACTATTTATGATTATAGAATGTCCTTTGTCCCTTGTTACAGCCCTTTTATGAAAGTCTATTTTGTCGATATAAGTTGCTATTCAGGCTTTCTTTTCACTTTCATTTGCATGATAAATGTTTCTCCATCCCTTTACTTTCAGTCTGCATGTGTCTAGGTCTAAAATGAGTCTCTGGCAGGTACAGATGGGTCTTGCTTTTTTATCCATTCTGTCACCATGTACCTTGATTAGAGAATTTAGTCCACTTACATTCAAAGTAATTGTTGATATGCATGTATTTATTGCCATTTTGTTACCTGACTTATGGTTATTTTTGTAGTTCCTCTCCGTTCCTTTCTTCTCTTGCTCTCTTCTTTCATGGTTTGTTGGCTTTCTTCAGTGAAATATTTGGATTCCTTATTCTTTATGTTTTACAAATTTATTACTGTTTTTGAGTTGTAGTTACCATTAAGTTTATATATAACATCTTTTGGATACAGCAGTCTATGTTCAGCTAACGGTTCTTAATTTTGAACTCATTCTTTACTCCTCTCCACATTTTAGATATTTGGTATCATGTTTTACATCCTTTTATTTTGTGTTTCAATTCTCTTGACTAATTTTTATAGGTATACTTATTATTATTATTATTATTTTTTTTTGCTTTTGTGCTTCCTATTTTTTCTTACTATTAATTATGATTCTTGTTTTCCTCTTATAAAGCCTCCCCATTTCTTGTAGGGCTGGTCTAGTGGTCATGAATTCTTTTAACTTTTGTTTGTCTAGAAAATTCCTTCTATTCTGGGGGCACCTGGGTGGCTCAGTCGTTAAGCGTCTGCCTTCGGCTCAGGTCATGATCCCAGGGTCCTGGGATCGAGCCCCGCATCAGGCTCTCTGCTCAGCGGGGAGCCTGCTTCTCCCACTACCATTCCCTCTGCTTGTGTTCCCTCTCTCACTGTGTTTCTCACTGTCAAATAAATAAAATCTTTAAAAAAAAAAAAAAAAAAAAAAAAAAAAAGAAAATTCCTTCTATTCTGAATGTTAGCCTTGCTGGATAGATTATTCTTGGCTGCAGATTTTTCCCTTTGAGCACTTTCAATTGATCATACCAGTCCCTTGGGGTCTGTAAAGTTTCTGCTGAAAAATAAGCTGATAGCTTCGTGGGGTTTCCTGTGTATGTAACTGTCTTCTTTTCTTTCACAATCTTTAAATTCTTTTTGTATCACTATTTTTTTCCATTTTAAGTACTCGTGTGTCTTGGTGTGGACCTCCTTAGGTTGAATCCTAACAGGTGGATCTCTCTGCCCCTGAATCAGGATCTCTGTTTTCCTCTCAAGATTTGGGTAGTTTTCAGTTATTACTTCTTCAAATACATTTTCTAGTCTCCCCTTCTCTCTCTTCTCCTTCTGAGATCCCTATAATGTGAATGCTATTATGCTTGATGGAATCACTGACTTTTCTAAGTCTATTCTCATTATGCAGTATTTATCTTTCACCTGTTCAGCTTGATTGCTTTCCATTATTCTATCCTCCATATCACTTATAGGCTCCTCTGCTTTCTGTAGCCTACTGCTTATTCTATTATATTTTTAATTTTATTTATTGAGTTTTTCATCTCTGATACGTTTTCTTATCTCTTTATCAAGAGTTTCACTCATGTCCTCCACCCTTTTCTGAAGTCCAATGAGTATCTTTATGATAACTATTTTAAATTCTCTATCAAGCATCTTTTTTCTGTTTCAGTTCATCTCTTGCTGTGATTTTGTCCAGTTCCTTCACTGGGGACATATTCCTCTGTTTCCTCATTTTGTCTATCTCTCTGTGTCAGTTTTTGTGTGTTAAGAAAGTCAGCCATACTTTCTGCTCTTGAAAGTAATGGCTTCATGAAGAAGAGGTCCTGTAGTGCTCTGCAGTACAGTGTCCCCTGTTCATCAGAACCTGGCACTTCAGGGGAATCTCTTGTTTGTGTTGCTTGTGTTGTGTCTGAATTGCTTTCTCTTTCAGTCCAGATATCTTCATTTACTCTGTACCTGTTGTGGGCTTTGCTTGCTCTCTGTCATGTTAGTGAGACACAGGCTGCAAGCTCTGAGGAGGCATGACTGCAGGAGGGCTTGGGGGCAGGCCAGTGGTGTTAGCAAAAGATGGCCCTGAGCTCAGGGCTGAGGGCCTGGCTTGGAATGTGCCAGTCCTCAGCAGAACGCATGGGCAAGGCACACTGCTAGCAGGTTAGGTAGCAAATGTCTGCACAGTGCCTCCCAACAGGTGGTCCTGTGTTTATGATGGGCAGCAGGGGAGGAAAATGGTGACTATCAGCTCCTTTGTTCCCAGAGAAGTCCTCCAACACACTCAAAATCAGCATAAACAGATCCTCCTCCTGTATGTCCCAGGCACTGTGCAAACTGTTGTTTCTACATTGCCTCTCCATGGGCTGCTGTCTCTTTAAGGGCAGGACCCAGCTATCACTCACTCTCCCATCTTGCTGAGTGCTGAGTCAGCTGACTTTTTAAGCTCCAGGCTCCAACTTCTGCTGTTTATACAAACTCATGGAATTCAGCCCCTCTGGTCTTCAAAGCCAGATGTTACGGAGATTTGTCTTCTGGTTTGGGCTCCCCAGTGTGAGAGACAGTCTCTTTCTCCTCTCTATACCCACAGTTCCCTCCCTCCCGTAGGTAGCTCCCAACCACTGTTTCTACCCTTTGTAACCTCTCAGATGCAGCTTTTCTTTTTTTTTCTTTAAAGATTTTATTTATTTATTGGCGAGGGGAAAGCATAGAGGGAGAGGGAGAGGCAGACTCCCTATTGAGCAGAGAGCCTGATGCAGGACTCAATCCCAGGACCCTTGGATCATGACCTGAGCTGAAAGCAGAGGCTTAACAGACTGAGCCAGGTGCCCCCTCAGATGCAGCCTCTTTACATTTAGTTGTGAAATTTGTTCTGACCATCTTTGGATTGCTCTCTAGTGTATTTACATAGATGTGAGTGATATCTAGGTGTCAAGATGGAATGGGATGAGCTTAGGGTCCTCCTACTCTGACATTTTCCCAAGCCTCCCAACAATGCAGGTATTTTAAAATCAAATTAACCAAGTAAAATATAGCACAATGTTTTGACGATGCACCCTTTTAACTGAAGTTACCATTTTTATAAGATATTACACACCTTAAAGTTTTTTTCAAACAAAAAAAGCAGCTAAAATGTTTACTTGGCTCTACTAGTTTGATCACAAAAATTCTATTTTATGTCTAAATTCTACTAATAGTTACAATTGAATGAGGTCCTCATATTTCACTGTAGAGATATATCTCATGTCACTCTGAGTCATAAAATAGCTGCAACATTGTATTAGGTCATACAAAGATATTCAGGGAAATGGAGAGAACTAAGGAATGAGAATCATAAAATGGTCAAGATCCATGTATTCTCACATAATTTCATTAGAAAACCTTAAATTCAATGTTATTCTAATCTAGTTATTTCTCTTTTGAAAAAACCTAATATCTGGGAAAAAACACTGTTCTTACATCATCAAAATTGGAATATTTTTTCCCAGACGAGAGAGAGGGAGAGAGAGAGAAAGAAAGAGAGAAAAAGAAAGAAAGAAAGAAAGAAAGAAAGAAAGAAAGAAAGAAAGAAAGAAAGAAGAAAAGAGAGAGAAAAGGAAGGAAGGAAGGAAGGAAGGAAGGAAGGAAGGAAGGAAGGAAGGAAGGGAGGGAGGGAGGGAGGGAGGGAGGGAGGGAGGGAGGAGGGAAGAGGGGGAGTAAAGGAGAAAGGAAGAAGGAAGAGAAGAAGAAGGGAGGAAGAAAGGATCATTTAATCAGTATCCTTTGCCAGTTTTCATTTTTGCTGTTTGTACCTTCACTATAAGACTCATTGCTCTTAATAAAGAATAATTAATCCTTCTTAAGGAACTCTACCTGCTGAACTTTCAGAAAATACCATATTTTCTGCAGACAAAACAAAGGATCAGTAATACTACACTAAGGTTCTAGAACATGGGATCTATGACAAATAGTCATAGTAAGGAAATGTCAACACTTAGGTGAAAAAAAGCTATTACTATCAACAACTGTATCCCATCTTATTTGGATAAACTTGGTAAAACATCTAGCTTATTAAATCATAACGGGTATGTAATGAGATTGTCACAAGGTGGCAGCTGTGCAGTCCCAGTCGCTGTTATTTCAAAAGAATTTGGTTCTTAATCATGGGTGTGCATGCAGAGTTCAAGATCTGTACCAGTGTTCTTTATAAACAAGACAAAAACTATGTTAGGACAGATATAATCATCTCTCTTACACTGTCCATAACACGGTTTCTCTTTTGGCCAGGACTGACCATCTCAAATTAGAAGTCACTTCCTTAGGGAAGCTGTCCCTGCCCGAGCTGGAGCGAGTTGGCAATCCTTCCTTGGGGCTATGAAGGCCCAATGAATCCCCAGTAGTGGAAGCTCCTTGTTGATAGTTTGCATCTTCCATTAAACTGTGGGGTCTGTGAGACTCTCTACATCTTTTGCTATTACACCCCAGGGACTAGTATAGTATCCGGCACATAGTAAAAATTTAATT
Source organism: Procyon lotor (assembly GCA_028646535.1). Classification (NCBI taxonomy): domain Eukaryota; kingdom Metazoa; phylum Chordata; class Mammalia; order Carnivora; family Procyonidae; genus Procyon; species Procyon lotor. The sequence continues at coordinate 54,510,528 of CM053613.1, read as the reverse complement.
AGTACATACTGAATGGGCAAACACAGTAATAGTGTTTTCTGAGCATTTACTATATAATAGGACAGTACTGATATCACATCATTTAATCCTCATAGCAACACTATGAATTAAGTGCCATTATTTCTGTGAGAGCTAGCATGAAAAAGTATCTGACCACAGCCAAGAACAGTAATTACATGAACCCCAAAAAACTGTCTGACTCTAAAGCCTGGGTTCTATGTTGATGCCGGTTTAGTAGACCAGTAAGGCTCCTGAACTGGTTCTCAGTCTTTGACTCCATCCTTAACTCTTTCTTTCTACCTGTTCTCATAACTTCTAATAAATTAGCAAGAATTAATAACCCTTTTTTTCCGCAATACTTTCCTACAATACAGAGTAAATTCTAAGTGCAATCCTGCCCCTTATTTTAAGTGAATTTGATGAAGAGACAAAAATATCTGACACATTCCAAGTTTCTGTAAGGATTCTGGGAGCCTGTGGAGAGACCTATGAGAAAAGGAAAAGTTTTCTCTCTAGGAAAGCCAACTTTGGGTTTTGTTATAAAAGCTTTTGATATAACATAGAATCCTTAGTGGCCAGTGCAACAACAAAAAGTTATTTTCTAAAATGTCTCATTATCTCTTAATGAAGAATATAATATGAAAAAATTACTGCTGTGTGTTATGACTTAGTTACTGTTACCACAGAGTAAATAAAGATACTCTTATCCACACAGTGGACTCAATTTGTTCCCTCTCAAACCAGTTTCCTTGCATGCCATCTGATTTTCTGTTATTAGCACCTTTTTTCAGGTATTTAGGTTTTCAATACTCGGCTCATAGCAACGATGGGAGGGAAAGAGGAAGAAGGAAAATATCAGTCAGTAGGTCTTCATTTCCTTCCATGCCAGTCTCAACTTTGCCTCTTTCTCTTTAATCCTCCACTGTCACCCAAATCCCAGTCCTTGTCACTTCATCCTTCTTCCTTCTCATTCTCTTTTTTTTACAGTGTCTGTCCCAAATACTGTGGCCAGACTAATCTTTCTGAAACAATGTCAACTACCCTGCTCAAAACCCTTTAGTGGCTCTCTACTACCCATCTTTTCAAATTCAAATTTGTCTTCTTTTTCTGTTTAGGTCTTCCATAATCTGGTCCTGCTCTATCATTTAAAAAAAACAAACAAACAAACACAAAACCTTATAATCCATATCAATTGTTTTCCCACTCTTACGTAGTATGTCATGTTTATAATTTTCCTACTTTTGCTAACATTATTCACTTCCACCCAGAAGGTTCTTCCTTTTCCCTTCTAGTTCTCTAAAGCTATCCTTCAAATGTGGTTTAAGGTTTATCCCCATAAGAATAATAAAAACAGTAATAGCCAACATTTCTTGACCACTATGTGCCATGAACAGTTCTAAACACTTTTCATGCATTAACTCATTTGATCCTCAAAATAACCTATTAAGACAGTCATATGAAATCTTGTAGTATACCGAAGCCTACCCTAATTTTTCCCTCCTATTATAATAAACACTCCACACTTAATCTGCACTAACTTAGGAGAATAAAACAGGCAACATTTATGATACAAACTGGAAGAGCATTACGTTTCAGATAAGTATATGAAGTCCCTGTGTGACACTATGTTAATCGAGTATTCTAAGCCTCAATTTCTTCTTCATGTCACATGGGCATAAAAATATGCATCTCACAGAACAGTTGTGAAAATTTTCTCATCTATGTGGAAATGCTTGGTGAGCTATAAAACACAATGTTAGTGCTGCCAACCAATATTTCTACACTATCTACTGTAATGCCCCCGATTTCGAATCCGAGAGACCACCAAGGAGCCGATACCAATGCAAACGCAAGAGGGTTTATTTGCAAGCTCGAGCTTGGGCCCAAGCATATCCGACACAGCGGGGTCAGAACTTGGACCCCTAGGTTAAAGGACGTAACAGTTTTATAGGGGCCAAGTTGCGTAGTCATGTCGGTCCACACACAGGTGGCCAATGAGATCTGTAACATGCATGGAAAGTTGCATAGTCATTGTCGGTCCACACACAGGTGGCCAATGAGATTGTAACACACGCGGAAAGTTGCATAGTCATTGTCGGTCCACACACAGGTGGCCAATGAGATTGTTACACGCGCGGAAAGTTGCATGGTCATCGTCGGTCCACACACAGGTAGCCAATTGAAT
>CM053613.1:54493693-54508243 GCA_028646535.1 Procyon lotor | reverse complement strand
TTACCCTATCGTAACCATTTGAACTAGCCTATTACTCTGGTCTAAATTGGCGCGCAAGTTTGGCGGGTAAGGTAACTGTTTGAACTAGCCTATTACTCCAGTCATAGGTTTGGCGGGCCAAAGGCGGGGTTTACATCCTGTGGCGGTGAGGGATTCCGCATTCATATCCGCTAACTCAAACTGGTTCAAGGACCGGCTAGGCAATGTTCTGACCTTCTGTGACCTTTCTCAGGAGCAGGTCGTGTAGGGGTTATAGACAAGATGACAGGTGTAGCACAAAATGAAGTTGGCCTTGTTCTGCTCTCTCACTACTACCATCTGGCAATAGCTATGGCAAGAGATGGCATACAGGGTGAAAAGCTCATTCATTCTAGTGACTCCTGTGAAGCTTATGATCCAAAATGTGTCTGACATGAGCCCTGTCCTAGTGAAGCCCATAATGTGGTCCTACACAATTCAGTACGTCATCCTGCAGTAATTATTCATGTGCAGCTTTCTCTTTCCAAAACTCCCTGAAGAGAGAGTTCTCGTAATTCTTTCTGAAAACCCAGTATATGAGGCACACAAGAAGTCCCAAAAGCAGTTGTTGAGGGGCATCTGGGTGGCTCAAATTCTTAAGTGTCTGCTTTCCGCTCAGGTCATGATCCCACGGTCCTGGGATCAAGCCCCACATCGGGCTCCCTGCTCAGTGGGAAGCCTGCTTCTCCCCTGTCTGCCGTTCCCCCTGCTTGTGCTTGCCCTCTCCCTCTCCCTCTCTCACTCTCTCCCCACCATGTCAAACAAATAAATTTTAAAAATCTTAAAAAAAAAAAAAAAGTAGTTGTTGATTGACTGATTTTTAGGGGAAAAGAAATCCAATAAATTATTCTTTTAATAAAGTATCGTAGAAGTGACTTTGTGACTTCTGCAATTACTTTCGGTTAGAAAACTGAGTCGATAAACATGTATTATAATTATGTACAATAATAATACTTTTTGAAAAAGTTAACTGGCAAATTCTCTCTTAAAATAAAGGTAAATAAACTACTTACCTAAGAGCGGAGAATGTAAATCCTTTCAAACCATCTTTACACCTAAAACAATAAAAATTTATGATAAAGTAACAGTTTTTGAAATGAAGCATATTTATTAAGATTTATTCTGCAATTAATTACTTTTAGTAGGTGAAACTTCAAGGACAGTGATCTGAACAGTACAAATGCAACAAAACAATGAAGCAAGCCATCTTATATGGGATGATTAAAATTTCCTATGTCAAATAACATAATTTAAGGCTCGACTCTCATATTTGCAAGTCCAAGAGAGATTTAAGTATATCTTCTGTGGCCTCCATGTGGACTTAAAATGAGTGGAATATTCATTTTACCCAACCCCTGGGGGAGCAATGTGTGGAGAAAAAAAGGCCACATACACCTGCTGCATATTATGAATAGGTCAATTCAAGGTCCTGACTTCTCCCTACTTCTTAATTCATTGAATGCAGAGCAATGTAGAGTTGGCAGGCACAAAAAGCCTTCAAAGTTTAGTTCAACAGTTTTAACTTCTGAGTAAGCCCAATAAGAATAGATAACAGCATGAGGGAAAGAGTGGGGGTAAGGGGTAAGGGGAGGGCGCAGATGCAGGGGTTCAAATATTTATTGAGTATTCACTATTGCTGGGCATTGTTTTGGGCACCTTATATGTGTTGTCTCATTTAATTATATCACACCTCTATGAATAGGTATTTCTCTATTCCACAGCTGGGCAGAGCTCCCCTCCCCACACCCCCCTCCCCCATCCAGGGAAAATGCAGCAACTTCCAAGAGGTCACAAAATAAATAGTAGTCAGGATTCAGGAAAAAAATTAAAAAGTTCCTCTGACTTAAAAGCTGTGGTTTTCTCTTATACCTCCTTCTGAAACACTGTATTCCTTTTAATTGGGGGAAGGTTCAAACTGCATGGCAATTAAGAAGAAAATATTCTCAGATCTGCAAAATATATTTAAACAGGATTTTAAAATGGGGACATTACTATACTAGTCTTAATGGTCTGCTTTATAAGTATGATCAAGTTACTAAAGAATTCTTGGATATCTAGTATCAGAATCCCTTGGAGAAACTACAGAGATTGATGATACAATGATACTCAAATGTATGTTAATTTCAGACACTGGATATTCTTGGATAAAAAGCACAGCCTCAAATCTAATTGGGCAATTCTCTCAGTACATCTTTTATATGAAAGGTCACAAAGGAAATGCATAAAAATTTAAGAAGTCCTTCTTTGAACAAGGGTAAATGTAGACATTTTTACTGGAGGACACACAGAACCTCAGAAAAGAATTTAATTCGTGCACAAAGAAATCTTTAAAAATACTTACGAATTCATTTTAATTAAGCAACATGATCTACTTACTCTGCAGTCATGTTAACAGTAAGAAATGTAATCACAGAATTTAGCTAACATACTGCATAATTATTCATCCCACACAGGATGAAGGTAAAGGCAAAAGAATTCATGTGTTAAGCTAAAAATATGCATGGGAAAATCATAGCATTAACTTTCTTAAACTTATCTTTTTCCATCTGAAGAAAGTGTTTCTTAGTAATTTAAAACCCATAATTGGGCAATTTCTAGATAGGTTGCGTAGTGAAGGGGCTAAGGCGAGGCGTCTATTGACTGGAAAACAGAAAGCAGCAGATTGATTAAAGATAATATACAAGTGGGAACAAATTTTGGCTTTGGTACGCTATTGTTAAGAGATAGCCATTTATCTTTGTGCAATGCTGAATAGATAAAGGATTCTGACAACTTGGTCTAGTCAGGATTGCACGTTTGTGACCTTAAACAATAAATCTAATTGCAGACCAAACATCAAAAAGTAGCTTTCAAATAACAAGGGGCATGTACAAATGAATTTGCAATTTCATTATGATGGAAGTTTGGTTCTTTCAGCAGAACCCGGTGGGAAGCACTTCATATTGATAAAGTCTTAGCCCGAATTCAAAAGGGGCTATTCTTCTTTCCATTCATGTGTATAAGGTCTGTTAATGTAATTGAGGGTCAGATGTCTATGTCAAAAGAACAAAAACGTGATTATTCCCCTAAAAAGAATCTTTAAAATAGTAATATCGCCCTGCATTTTGATACCAAGAGTATTGTCTGAGCCTCACTATGAAACACTACCGTAATCTGAGTTAAATGTAAAAAGTATGGTCTGCACAGAATGATTTATGCAGAACAGACTCCACGAGGAGGTGCCTCACTCTGTAACGGATTTGGTCATTATAATGCAAATCAAATTACTTTCTGCATTCAGATCTTATGGCTCCTGGATTTCCCTGACAAATACTGACTGAATGCCTACTATGTGTAAGCACTAGTTTCAGTTCTAAGGAGATAACAGTGTACAATAGAGAATCTGTTTCCTCACAGCTGACATTCTAGGTCAGGGAAGGTACGACAAAACAAGTAAATACGTCAGGTTCTTATTTACGCAGCGTAGTCCAGAAGGGCCTCCACAAGAAGGTGAAATTTGAGGATGTGATCAGAAGCCTTACAGAATCGAGGGAAGAGTATTTGAAGGAGGAGCGAGCACAGAGCCCTTGTGAGGAGTCCGCCTGGCAGGGAAGGCGAACAGCAAAGTAGATCATTGTAGCTGGAGCAGAAGAGGGGAGGGAAGCCACGGTAGGAAAGGAGGTCACGGTCACAGTGGAGGAGGGAAGGAGTGGTCCACAGTTCTCTTGGGCCCTTTAGGCAGGGTTTAAAACAAAACAAAACTATGCTCGGTTCTCAGCAGAAGAATGACAAAGACCTGTCTTAAATTTTAAGATAATCTCCAGCTGCCCCTTGGAAAACAAACCCCAGGAAGGCAAGGTTAACAGCGAAGAGGCTAATTAGGAGGGGAAATACGACTGGCCTCACTAGGTCATTAAGTAGCAGAGGCAGAGAAGGGTGGTGAGACTCCAAACATATTTCAAAAGCAGAGTTGGTGGAAGCTCTTGATGGTTTGAATGTGGACTACAAGAGAAAGAGAAAACTGACAGATGATCATTATTAAAATTGATTTGAACAAGCAGAAGGATAAGATGTCCATTTACTGAAGTGGAGGAAAGACTAAGAGAGGAACAGATTTGAGGAGAAAATCAGAGTTTTATTTCAGACAGGGTAAGTTTGAGATGAACGTTATCTACAAATGGAAATGTTAATGAAGCAAAGCGGCTGCTATACAGGTTTGGGTGCCAAAGAAGAGGGGTGACTCATCTATAAGTAGATCTTAAATCCACAGGACTAGATACAAAATCATCTAGGAAATAAGTGCCCATAGAGAAAAGATCCAAGGACTGAGTGTATTTTATTTCTCCATATTTCATAGTGCAGAAAAATCTGTTCCATGGGGGAGGGGGACCACAAAATCATTTCTCCTCCTAATGAAATCATTCTCTAATATAAAGTCTCATTTTTATTTTTGAGTGTGCATAAATATTATGCATATAACTCATGTACACATAGACTTTTCTATTAGTTAGGCTATAAGTGGCATAAACATCTGGTACGACTCAACTCCAGTTATGAAATCGCTACATTTGCAAGGTTCAGGAGAGAGGAAGGAAAAAAACTGCAGCATCATGTCAAACAACTCAGGTGACACAAAATTTAAAATTTGAGCCTGTGTGGCTCAATCAGTTAAGCGTCTGCCTTCGACTCAGGTCATGATCCTGGGGTCCTGGGATGCGGCCTGCACTGGGCTCCCTGCTCAACGGGGAGTCTGCTTCTTCCTCTCCCTCTGCATCTCCCCCTGCTCACGCGCTCGCTCTCAAATAAAATTAGCGACAGAATAATTCATTTTTATTTTTATATTGTGATTTCTAACTTTTAGATGAGAATTCTCTAATGACTCAGAATAATTCATTCTATTCTTCTATTGTGATTTCTAATAACACTAGCATTAAATAAAACGATAAAATGGGGGCGCCTGGGTGGCTCAGTGGGTTAAAGCCTGTGCCTTCGGCTCAGGTCATGATCTCAGGGTCCTGGGATCGAGCCCCGCATCGGGCTCTCTGCTCAGCAGGCAGCCTGCTTCCCTCTCTCTCTCTGCCTGGCTCTCTGCCTACTTGTGATCTCTCTCTGTGTGTCAAATAAATAAATAAAATCTTTAAAAAACAACAACAAAAAAACCCCCCAAAAAAACGATAAAATGGTAGAATTTCAGAATTAGAACACACTCAATCAGACAATTATGAAGATAAAAAAACATATTAAAGAGGTTCAGGCTGGAATTACATACTGTGGATAAGAAATTATGAGGCTTAATACTGTTATGAGAAAAATATGCTTGGTCAAATGCCAATGGGAGGGGGAACCCACAAACACAATTTCTTTTTTTAATTGTAAATGGTAGTTAAAAGTGTAAATGATAAGTGTAAATGATAGTTAAAAAAAAAAATTCTGCCCACAAAGATTCTTTGTCTCACACTTAATTTCCATGAAATTATTTCCAGGAGATACTTTTTTTTTTTTAATTATTACCACATTATACCAGCAGGTGTCACTAGTAAACCATTTTTCTAAGAGTCTGTAGCTCTGTGAGGTGATTTCTCTATCATTTTGTCACATGTTCGCCCTTAAAAATACATTTACTGACACTCGACATGTTGTTAATCTTAGTTACATTGCACTAAATTCCCACAAGTAAATACCGTAATATTAAACTTTTAATGATAGTTGATGTTCCTATGGTTCATAGAGTTATGAAATCTTTAAGAGCACCCTATCATTTGACACCAACATAAAATCTGATGTGTACATGTGCTATATCATTATGTTCTCTATTAAGCTGAAAACAATGAAAACTATTTTGTTTCCTACTTTTTTATATACACAGTTTTTATTTGCTAAACATAATGGGATATAAAAGATGTAGTACTTTACAAATCTTTAAAACATTTCTTGAAGGCAGTGCATGGTACAATGGAAAGAATCTTGATCTGAATGATTCATAGTCATAACTTCACTCCCAACCTGGAGTAAATCATTTAACTTTAGGGTTCAATTTGTTGTCTGTTAAACAAGAGCCTGGAAGTAAATCATCTTCACAACTGTCTGATTGAGTTCTAATTCTGAAATTCTACCAATTATTTTATACATTTTATTTAATGCTAGTGTTATTAGAAATCGCAATAGAAAAATACAATGAATTATTCTAAGTCAGAGAATTTTAATCTAAAAGTTAGAAATCACAATATAAAAATAAAAATGAATTGTCACTAATAACATAAACAAAAAATGATCTCATCGAGGATAAAAAATTTTTTAAAAACCATACCAACCCCACCCCCCCAAATTTGCCCTAGTTTACTGGCCTGCCACTAATATTACTACATTTGCTTATTGTTTTGTAATACTTACTGATGTAGAACTTATTCCTGAAAAAGGTTCAAAAGGAACCTTTTCTTTTTTAACTTTAAGACTACAAGACCAACAACTGGGTTGGTCTGCTATAGAAAGACCTGATAAGAAACACTGTCAAATAAAAGAAGGAATTCTATACATATAATCTCAATAATGATTAAATGTAACATTACTGGCTATATTAAATATCAATGCTGAAATATAATTAATGACAAAATGTAAAAATGTTGTTTAGTGTATACATATAAAATGTTATATAGACAGTGGTCAAAAAGATATACCCATAACACTTGATAGTAGGCTACCTAATGAAGTTGAATGGGTTAAGATGTGTGAAAAGAATATAACCTTTCACTCTCTATATTACATTTACTAAAAAAAATTTCACAAGTATAAATTTATATATTACTTGTGTAGTTTAATTTAAAACACCAATACTTGAGTACTCAGGAACAAATCAAACAGCGCAAAAGTTATTCATCTCTATTTCACCCCCACAATGGCAGAAAATATAAACTCCAAGTAGTCAACTTCATTAATTAGTACTGCTGTAAAAGTTTTGCTGGAAGCCATAAAATTACTAACGAGATAGTTTAAGTTAAAATTTTCTGAAACTGTATCCCCAGTGAACATGGATAATTAGGTGACTAAAAGGATTAAAAAAAAAGAAGAATATGCATTAAGTATCAATTTGAGAGTTCTTTTGTCCATTTTCAATCATCGAATTGATTAAAAGGAAACTCAAATATTGATTAAATATTACATTGTCTATATTTATTTGCTCAACAGTCATTTATTTATTGGGCAGCTCATACACAGAAAACACTGTACTGCTGATCCCTTGAGGGAGACAAAGATAAATTATATGCCATCTCTGACTATAAAAAAAAAAAGGTACACGCAAAGCTCTGTGTATGTTTGTCAACGTTAAAAATAACCCTGACGAAAAGTTATAACTTTGATTAAAAGTTATGACACAAAATTTCTTGTATCAGTAGTGCTTTTTCAAGAGCTTAATTACTTTTCTGTGCTTTATATTTCTAATTCAGCTTCAAATTTCTTTAGTCCAGTCTTTTCATTTATCTTCTTAAATTATCTGATTTGAGAAAAGCTGTATATGCAAAACCATAATTAATGATGCTAGAAGACTGGCAATAAATAAAGATGAATGAGATTTAAAATAGTTGAGTACATCGATAAGCCTTAAAATATTCTATTCTGTTGATTATATCGTAATCACCTAAGTCACTCAGTATCAAAAACAAGTTCCATTATCATATATGAACAAAATTATTTAAAATAGAAAATGCTTAAACTTCAAGTATATAGAAGGTATAAAAAGAATGACAAAGTTAATTATAAATAATAGTTACAAATAATAGCTGAATCAAAATAAAAATTTTTATTTGTCTAATTATTACTGGTACTAAAAACATAAATATATTTAGAGTGAATATGACTGAAAGTTTAATGTGAAAGTTAAAAAGGAACCAGAATGTCTATTTAAATGCTTCAAATCTGTGACTCACTGTTGTATTTATTATAAAGAAAACTCATGCAATTTTATATAGTATTTTTTTAAGGATTTTATTTATTTATTTGACAGCGAGAGAGAGAGATCACAAGTAGGCAGAGAGAGGGGGAAGCAGGCTCCCCACTGAGCAGAGAGCCCGATGTGGGGCTTGATCCCAGGACCCTGAGATCATATCCTGAGCCGAAGGCAGAGGCTTTAACCCACTGAGCCACCCAGGCGCCCGCCCCTATAGTATTTTTTATTTTTTAATGAAAGAAAAAGTCCATGATTTTATTGAAATGCTTTAGTACACTGGCATCTGGGTGGCTCAGTGGGTTAAGCATCCAACTCTTGATTTCAGCTCAGGTCATCAAGGCTATGAGCTCAAGCCCCACAGGCGGGCTCCTGGCTGCACGTGGAACCTACTTAAAATTCTCTCTCACCCTCTGCCCCTCCTAGCCGCCCCACCATGCACACATGCATGCGCTCTCTCTCTCAAAAAAAAAAAAAAAAAATTTTAGAATAGTGTTGAAAGATCTTAAGATCATATATTCTAAACCAATATAAGCATTGAAAATGACATATTCCTAAATCTGGTTTCTGTTGACATCTAACAAAGGAAGGTTATAGTATGCATATCCGTAAGTTGATTAATATAATTTATGTTAGAGGCTGAGCAGCCCTATAAGAATATATTATATAAGAAATATTCTTACTTCTCTGGCTCCCTTTTCTGGCTAGATATATGCCAAGTCTAGCCCATTCAGCAGAGTTGGACAGGGCCGATGTGCTTGGTGGTTTCCTAATGTTAATGAAAACGTTAAATGTTTCCACAAGAGATGTGCAAGTTTTGGGATTAGGCTGCTCTTGAGGCCAGAGGCATCATCTCTGTCGAACTGTATAGTTTCTTTTTAGGTTAAATTTTTCTTATTTTGTTTTGAAAACTCACATAAAAGCATAAACCGCTTTTTCTCATTAATTTTCCTAATCCATTTTCAAGTGTAGAAACTTACCTAAGTCCTCAGTTATAAATTAGTAACTGAAACTTGATCAACAACTACAGAATTTTGATTGACACCTGTTTATCATAAGAATAACAAAAAAAGATCGACATGGAATTAATTCTAGCCTTTTATTTTTGTTCTGTTTAAAAGAAAAAAAAACCCCTTCACTGTCCTAATCACATAGCATGCTCCATCAGCTTAAGTCAACAATTTCAATTTACTACTCACAACTTGGGGTGCGCAATTAAAATACATTACTTACATACACAATGGGCTTTTCCTCTTAGGTCTAATATTATTTGGCTGATAGACTGAGAGAGATCAGTTTCAGCCTGCATATGGCACTGATATGAGAAAGCAAAATAATTAATGTTATGTTCCTATCTTAAGGACCTCATACAAAAATCTCCAGTTGGAATAGCAACAAACCAAGAAATCTGAGGACTATTATTTTCTTTGCCTCATGAACACATTACACGTCTTCAAGCTAAATATCGATTGCATTTCTTTAAACATAAGCGAATTCTCTGAGTGCATTAAAAACGTTATTTTTGATTCTGGTACTTTATTTCACACGGAATGGAACACTGGTGCGTAGCTTTGTTCTAAGGGACCTAAGGGACGGTGCTGAAGGGTAATCAAGTGTGATCGTAAGTCCCCAGATGATTATGGTGCACTTTTTCTGGTGTGTCCTAAATATAAATTGGAAACATTTGGGTAACAAACTTACAGTAACAACTCCAAGAGAATCGTATTTCTCCTTAAACTTGCAGAGGCTGGAACTGTTTTTGCTTTAAAATCCAGACTAAGGAAGGTCATGCTCCAAACTGACTTCAATTGCTAAGGAACCAACAATCACCTTTAGAATGTTTCTAAAAGAAATGTGAGTTAGGGTGAATTTCCCTCCCAAAATGAACTAGTAACAGCAGTACCAGTCAAGTTTTAAAACGCTGGAAAGAGCAGGAGATCTGAGTTGCCCTGGGACCCAACCTGAAAGGCCTGTTTGCAGTTGCTGAGGAAATGGCGTGTGTTTAGACTTGACAAATTAACTGGAGGCAAAAACCAAACTTAAGATCAAAATGGTGTTTTATGTAAATCCAAGGAAAAACTTAGCAAGTTTCTTAACATCCTGGCATTGCTATGGCCACAAATTATTTACATTAGACAGAATTATAACCACAATTCTGAACCAATCTATTTTTTTAAAGACCTCAAGACTGGCAAGTATTTTCGTTTCTTCCCCCTCCTATAATGGTTGTAAAAGAGATTAAAACAAATGCTTTCAATTACATAGACTCTTTGAATCAACGTTAATTTGTTTTCAAATGCATGTTGGTATCTATGTCATTAAAATAATAATGGCAACTGGTTTTCATATTGAACAAAATGAGCAGCTATGTGAAACTAGAACATTAGGCCACACTTTTTCATGAGCTTATGCTTATTCAATATCAAAGTTCAAATCCTAAAATAAATAAAATACTCCATCTCTGGGTAATGGAGCAAAAACAACATTTTGGAAGCTTTCAGAGAACTATTTTCGGATGAACTGAGCACTACAGAGTACCCCAACTCTAAAAGAAATACATTCATTTCAAATACTGCACGTACTTCATTCATCCCAAAGATTATGAACTTAATTTGTAGTATGTTTAATAGAAATGGGGCAAGTTAATCAATACTGGAATTCTGTTGGCCAAAAGTATTAGAAAAATGAAATACTGGAACCTGAGAGAACTATATTTTACAAGTTAAGAAACCAAGGCCCGGAAAGGTGAAGTGATCTGCCCAAAAACAGTTTGTTCCTTGACACCCTCACACAATAGTAACATCATTCTACATCCCAGTTACTACCTTTCTCCCTGCTGAGGTCTCCCGGTGGAGAAGAAATACCACAGAGAAGCAGTGGGACCTTGGGCCATCGAAGGGAAACCACAAAACACCTGAATGAAGGGAGAGAGCAATGCTCTTCCAACTGGTTCTACGCAAAGACTTCACACAGTACTAAAAGGCAAGGAACCAATTTCCATTTCTTCACTTTCACGTGTCTCTTAGCTAAACCTGACTGGACGGAGAGTGTCCTTTGCTCAGGACTCCACGCTGGCCTCTCTCACCAACTTCCTCTTCAACAAAAGCTATTATTCCGAGCAGTCTCTCCAGGACTTCCTGGACAATCATAATGCCTACCCTTGGTATTAATTTGCCACCTTTAGCAAGGAAAATTCCCAAAGCACCTTACTGTAAGACATGAATACACATGAATACAAAAAACAGTACTGAGGGGTGCCTGGGTGGCTCAGTGGGTTAAGCCTCTGCCTTTGGTTCAGGTCATGATCCCAGGTCCTGGGATCGAGCCCCACATCGGGCTTTCTGCTCAGCGGGGAGTCTGCTTCTCCCTCTTCCATTCCCCCTGCTCATGTCCTGCTCTCACTGTGTCTCTCTCGCTGTCAAATAAATTAATAACTAAAATCTTTCAAAAACAAAAACAAAACAGTACTGAGCTGTGTTTCATTACAGACCAAGTAAAAAATTGGACTTCTCAAAGAGACTCTCCCTTATCTATCTTTCAGTAGTGAATGCTATCAGTGTGATGTTCAGATACATTTTATACTTCCTCACCTCTCTCATTTTGGTCATCCTTGGTCCTTCAATATGCACTGACCTCATTAGCCACCCTTCTTATTTTTGTTGTTTTTTAAATTTTTTTTTTTTTTTGAATGTCAGAGACAGAGCATAAGCAGGCAGAGAGGCAGAGGCAGAGAGAGAAGCAGGCTCCCCGCTGAGCAAGGAGCCCAATGCGGGACTCGATCCCAGGACCCTGGGATCATGACCTGAGCCGAAGGCAGTGGTTTAAGCAACTGAGCCACCCAGGCGACCCGCCACCCTTCTTTTTTGAAAGAATTCCTACTAAGTCCATCGGGATGGCATTTTTCTCCCACAATCAGATGTGACTGTTCCTTTCTCAAACTCCCTTTGCTCTTTGTATATTTTTAGCAGCTTTTATTTGAATCTGACTTAGTAATGGTAGTAATTTTCATGGTTATCTAATCCACTCTACCAAGTTTATGGTTTCTTACATTTTGTTGTGTCCATGTTCCAGAAATCAAAGGAGCACTTTATAGAGTTTACTTCTTTATTAATGAAGTTGGGAAACAGTCTGCATTTTGTTGCTATAACACTTATTGAGTAATTAGAGTACCCAGGAACATGAACTCACAGGCTGTATCAGTCGGGAAAGGTGAGTTCTCAAAGTGTGGTCCCTGAAACACCTCAGCGTCGGATGGTGACTTGTTAGAAATGCAAGTATTTGGTCACCACCCCAGACCTACTGAATTCAGGAACTCTAAGGAGCCCAACATCTGTAAAACTTATACAATCGCCTTTTAACAAAATCTTCACATGATTCTCATTCATGCTCAAGTTGGACAACCACTGGGCTAGGTTATGTTGCTGTAATAAAATTTCAATGGCTTTCAACAACAGAAGTTTTTTTCTTGCTCATGGTACATGTCAAACAAAGGCTGGCAACGGCTCGAATTACAGGTCATCTTTATTTCAGACTTGAGGGTGAGGAAGAAGCATCTATTCAGACCTGCTGATTGTCAGAGCAGAGAAGAAAAGAGAATACAGGACACTATGATCCAACTCAAAGCTTCGGCTCAAAAGTAAATATAAATCATTTCCACTCCTATTTCATTCGCCAAGGAAAAGCTGAGGCCTGGATGAGGTCAATACGATAGGGATTTTTAATGCTTCCCCAGGGAGGAGCAGCAAAGCTTTCTGAACAATAACACAGTCTACCATACAGGCCAAGGATATCATTCTTGAAGATCAATTGTATTTGTTTATTACATTTATGGAAATTCAAAGCACAATTCCCTTTTTTCTCCCAAATCCTACCATCGTTTAGTTTCTTTCACAACAACTTTACTATCTCACTTTAAAGAATCCTAAAATCTTTAGGAATTGATTTCAGAAATAGGCTTATCTACAACATACTAATCAGTATTTTACACATACGCATAAATGGGTGTGTGTTTGTGTGTAGGTGTGTGTTCTAGGCTCCATTTTTTCCTATTTATTAAAGCATTCTGGAAGTTAACATTGTTCAATTCTGTATCCCAAGTGCCTATAGTAATGCATAGCACATAAGTCACTCAAAAGATATATGTTGAAAGAGAGAAATTTTCATCTGTGTAGTAACCGATAACATCATACTTCATATATTTCTAATTGGGTACCAACTTTCTTGGTTTCTTTCTTTTTAACAGCAGTTCCAGAGTTTTGGGGTTTTTCATATTCAGTTTCTCAAGAAATTTATATATATATATATTTAAGAAACTTTTTTTTTTTAAGATTTTATTTATTTATTTGAGAGAGAGAAAGTGAGAGGATGAGAGGGGAGAAGGTCAGAGAGAGAAGCAGACTCCCCGTGGAGCTGGGAGCCCGATGTGGGACTCGATCCTGGGACTCCGGGATCATGACCTGGGCTGAAGGCAGCTGCTTAACCAACTGAGCCACCCAGGCGCCCTTAAGAAACTTTTTTAAAAAGATTTTATTTATTTATTTTGAGAGAAAGAGAGAGCATGAGCAGTGGGGAGGGCAGATGGGGAGGGAGAAGCAGACGCCCAGCTGAGCTAGTAGCCCGACCTGGGGCTGGATTCCATGACTCGGGATCAAGAGAGACAAAGGCAGACACATAGTCTATAGCCAACTGAGCCACCCAGGTACTCAGAAATTTGATATGTTTAAATTACCTACCCTGACACTTACTAAAACTCCCAGCGATTGTCCTTAATATCAATTTGTATTAATTTTTTTACACTGACAATTTGGCATGAATTTATATAAACATAAATATGCATGAATAAGCCTAAAATAGGAGTTTTTCAGCTTTTTTTTAATTAGGAGTTTTTTGGGGGCACCTGGGTGGCTCAGTTAAAGCCTCTGCCTTTGGCTCAGGTCATGACAGGGTCCTGGGATCAAGCCCTGCATTGGGCTCTCTGCTCAGCGGGGAGCCTGCTTCCCTCTCTCTCTCTGCCTGCCTCTCTGCCTACTTGTGATATCTCTCTCTGTCAAATAAATAAATAAATAAAATCTTTTTTTTTAAATGAGGAGCTTTTTGTTTGTTTGTTTGTTTTTAAGTAGGCTCCGCACCCAACATGAACTCATGTTTGAACTCATGACCTTGAGATCAAGAGTTCCATGCTCTACACACTGAACCAGCCAGGCGCCTCTAGAGCTATTTTAAATATCCTAAATGCAATATGAGTGACCACAATGTAAAACTATCAAGTCTAACAGGCAGGACCAGGGGTGCTGATATAGTTAGTTTTGTTAATTTACTAGGAATTGTACCTGAGTAAAAAAAGGAAGACCGTAAAGTTTGTAGATTGGGGCATTATTCACATTCAATCATCATTCATTCACTTATTCACACATTTCACAGTATTTCACAAATATTACTATGAGTTGACTATGTACCGGGCAGGTTGCCAAGTACTGAGAATAGCTGTTTTCCCTGTTTTCCAGTTTCCAGAAGTTCACAATCCAGAACGGTGTACATATAAGCGAGAAGTGCTACAATATTATTAAAGGTGGGTCAGTGTAAGGTACACAGTGTTATAGGAGTATAATGGAGGA
>CM053613.1:54467480-54493193 GCA_028646535.1 Procyon lotor | reverse complement strand
GGATTGAGCCCCGCATCGGGCTCTCTGCTCAGCAGGGAGCCTGCTTCCTCCTCTCCCTCAGCCTGCCTCTCTGCCTGCTTGTGATCTCTTTCTTGATGTCAAATAAATAAAATCTTTAAAAAAAAAAAAAAGATTTTTTTCAAATACAAGACAATAGACAAAACAGGATATGATATAGGAAATCTGCTTCATCAACAACCTTTTATTATCAGATGGGCACAAGGCAAATAGCATTGTGATGATTAATTTAATAGAAAGTTTTAGACTAATACCTATTCACATAGGCAAGTCAAAAAATAGTATTTCTAATATATATTAAATATGCAGTCTATACGTATAAATAGGAGCATGATGATTATGCTGCTGGATAATTAAAGAGGAAATTGAATCTAACCTACCATTTATTGAGGGCCTATACTACAGCAGAGAAATGAGGGCCTCTGTTGACAGAGCACTCGGGAGGCCCCTAGAATTAAAAAAAGAATTCCTGCCCCTCAAGAAACTCATAGCCTAGTGAGTTTTATCTGATATTACAGAAAATAAAAGGATTTTACAAAGGATGCTACTCACAAGAAAAGGAATAGTATCAGTCCTTTCTAAAACCATGTCGAAAAAGGAGGGTCTTTAATGATGCATCGGCACCACATTTCACAATGAATGCAGTTAACCAGAGGGGACAGGAACTCCCCTATTTTTAGCACCTTCTAAATTACAGTCACAGCGCTAAACATTGAATATGTCATTCCATAATACATTAGCTCATGTCTTTACATCATCAGGAGGCCCTACCCCACCCCACTTCATGGGTGAGAAAACAAAACCAAAAGGATTCCAGAACTGGCTCTGGATGAAGCAGCCCGAGCAAGTGTGCCCGTGCTCCCCCAAAGCATGCAGAGCAGATGCTTAGATGGGCCATCACACTGGCAACGCAAGTGGCAGCAACTATTAGGAAATACCATCAATCTGAATCTACAGTTCCTAACCTTTTCTCCTTCTCTCCGGACCCGCGGCGCTCAGTGGTGTTAAACAGCTACTCTTGCTATCAGAGCGGGGTCCTCCACACTGAATGAAACCCAAAGGCTTTGTGCTGCTTAGCAATGGACCCAAGCCCCATATTATACTCACTCAGAATGTAACTTCTAGATGCCAACACGCCTTTTAAGGACTGCGTTCCTATAAAATATAGTGTGTGTTTTCAAAGGCCAGGGTGTTCAAAATCAGTTTTGCATTAAAGATCAATCATAAACCATCTGTGTTTTCTAAAGGTCAAATCTTCACTGACCACAAGTATAGATTTTGCTTCATTCACATAAAAATTGCACAGGAGGGGCGCCTGGGTGGCTCAGTCCTTAAGCGTCTGCCTTCGGCTCAGGTCATGATCCAGGGTCCTGGGATCAAGCCCCGCACCCGTCTCCCTGCTCGGCAGGAAGGCTGCTTCTCCCGCTACCATTCCTTCTGCTTGTGTTCCCTCTCTCACTGCGTTTCTCTGTGTCAAATAAATAAAGTATTTTAAAAAAAATTGCACAGGACTTCTGAGTAGTCCCTATCACTCGGGACGTAGTTCGACAGCAGTAAAGAACTATGCCCCAATCTCAGTGGCATACTAGGGGAAGTCTATTTCTAGCTCACGCTGCAAGCTCAGCAGAAGGAGCTCTGTTTACTATAGTCAGGAACCCAGGCCGATGGGGCCTCTCTATCTTGCACACATTTTCTCCATCAGGGAGATAGAAATAGGAGATATGGCAACTGATACCTGAATTTTTAAGGCTTATACCCGGAGGGGACATATATACATCACATTCATTCACATCCGTTCAGCACAATCTAGTCGCATTTAGCTTCAAGGGTCAGTAAAGTAGATGCTACCATGTAACCCAAGGTCGGGGGAAAAATCTGGAAATATTTAGTGATTAGCCCTAATAACTACTAAAAAATCTAACACGTCTTTTCTCAAAGTAAGATAAAATACCTTCCTTCACAGAAGGGGCACAATCTCTACAAATTCACTGAGTATTTCCTATGCATCACACACTGAATGAGGCCTTATCAGCACTGTCTCTAATCTTTCAGTACAATCATCAAAGGAGAAATTATTGGTATTTTATGAATGAATAAATAGGCTCCAGGAGAGTCAGTAAACTGTTCAAGGCTGCACACCCCGTGAATGGTAAAAGTGGAATCTGAATCCAGATTAGTTTGATTCTAAAGCCTGTGCTCATTCCACTACAAAACTGCTAACTGTATGTTCAAAAGGCAGTCAAAAGAAAAGAGGAAAAAAGAGTTTAAGGTTACATTTCCCCCCATCCTAACTCAAACTGAAATGTCAGGATGGATATCTAAAATCACTGACAGAAACATAAATAGTGGAAATGAGAAGCCGATCGCCAACACTTCATTTCCCAAGATGTTTTCTTTAAAGGCAGAAAAAAATCAGATGTCATCTGGAATACAAATGCACTAATACAAATAAGTATGTCTGTGAGAAAAATCAAAGGAAAAATCTTCTTTTATCAGGTATTAGTGAAAAGCAGTAAGTCATATTCTCTTCATAAAGAGCTCAATTAACTTGTGAATTGTGTTGTCTACATCCCTACACCCTGGTGGGTGAAAACAGAGTCGATAATCTCTTTATCAAAGAAACAGAAAGAACAAAAGAAAAAAGATAACGTTCTGAAAAGTGAAAAATTTTCAGAGTTTTGGCCAGCTAGGGCAATCTATCAAAAAAAAAAAAAAAACAAACCCACCAAAATTAACTTTTAGAAATTTTAAAAGAAAGAACAAAAAGCGAACCATGCAATAGGTATGCATAATACCAAATTAAATCTGGGATGAACGACAATAATTGCTGGATAATCTTTTCCAGTGAAATGAAAGAAAAAGGTATTAGCACATAGGTGGCAACCAAAGCCAATCTATCCTCACAAGAGAATCTAACGTGTTTGGTGTTCAGAAATACAGTACTTGTTGTAACACCACTTAAAGTCTATCACAAATAAAATAAAAACCCAATAGAAACATCCTAAATCTTCAGACAAAAGCTCTATTCCAAATGCTCTCCTTTCATGAAATGCACTAAGCCTACACAGTCAGATTAAATCAAGCCTGAACAGAACTTCTCAATTGTCAATAGGATATTAGTTCTTTTTTTTTTTTTACATTTGCAAAAGTACAAAAGGCTAAAGCGACAGACATATTTCACACAAGCTCCTCTAAACATAACTCGGAATGTTTCACTTAAAAGCCTGAGGTAACACAACATACCAAATATTTACGTATTTATTTTGTGCATTTGAACACTGACTCCCGAAATCTTTCACGTTATGAGGCTGATGCTTGGAATTTTTTTTCTTTCTACATGCTGAGACATTGATTTACTTGAAGAATATATTTTATGCATGAGATGTTAAAAAATGCCATATTTTATATACATTTAAAATAATGTCAGGATGAAAAAACTAAATTGTTTTTCAACGCTACTCAAGAGACAGAGATTGTGTGTGTGTGCATGCACTGCCTCAAAAGACTTGTGACGGATAAGGAAAATCATCTGAAAACCTGAATAATTGGAGGACTTCTTAGTCGTCTATCTGGATTTGAATTCCAGCCCTACATTCGATGGGACACCCTCATTTTTTATCCTTCAGTTTCCTCATCTATAAAACAGGGCTACAAATAACATTTCTGAAAGCTCTTTTGAGGAAAATAATGCACATAAAATGTTTAACATAGTCCCTGGCACATAAAAGGGGCTCAGTAAATGTTAGTTGCTGAAGCTACCGCTGTGCTGATTATCTTTTTCAAGGACAGATCAAATTTTCACAAAATACCTTCTCCTGCTTTTGAAATCTCACGGTGTTCAAATGTCTACCTGTTCTCTCATATGGCACCCAACGCGTAAGCCACTTACTTTTTGCTAATACATATCTGCAAGGACCACCAATTACCTCATGCTCCCCACATAGGCTGAAATCACAGACACCTTATGCTCTAACCAGTGAATGACCATATTAAGTGATGCACTAAGGTTGGATTTTTTAAATAATGGATTTGGGTAAGGTAACAATTTCAATAATAAGAGTTAACACTTATTGATTAATTACTATGTACAAGGTACTATTCTAACAACTCATTCAATCCTGGCAATAATCCTAGGCCTTATCATTAATCCCAGTTTAACAAAGCAAAGAAATGAGACAAACGAAAGATAATCTGTCCCACATCACACAAAGTGGAATCCAAATCCAAGCAACAAACTCCAATTCCTGAGCTCCTAGTCTTTCAGGTGAGACCAGACCATTATAAAAAAAGCCTTATAAATACCTGAGTTTAGACTTTACTTTGAGGGCAAAAAAATTCCCTGAATGACTTTAAACTGGAAGCAAAGGATCAGAATACTTTCTGGTTATAGTTCGGAAATGAATTGGACAGGTGAGACAAGAGACGTGTTGAGACCTCTAAGAAGGCAGCTGTGGAACAAAGGCAAAGGACTCCTTGATCAAGGAGGAGAGCAGCAGTAGTGGGCCTGGAGAGAGTCTCAGGGATTCGACATTTATTAAAGAGACAAAACACATAATTCTTGGTGACTGAATATATCAGAGAAATTGAAAAGGAGAAGTGTGGGATGGTGGCCAAATTTCCAACTGGGGCCAACTGGGTAAGTGGCATTTCCATTTGTTGAAATGACACTTGATGAAAAACAGAGTTTGGGGAGGGGTTGAGACAGAGACAATATGTTCATTTTGGGGAAACTTTATTTTGAGGGGCGGTGAGATAACTAACCAAGCAGTTCCGGAGAGATCTGAGACACAGATATTGATTAGGGGGTTGTCAGTATACATGGTAATTGAACCCAGAGAACAATGTACCCCCAGAGAGTATGAAGAGAAAGAACACTTGAGGTCCTAGAAAGAACACTGAATGCAAGAAGACGTAAGGGACGGTAGAAGTAAGAGAAGGACAAAGAGGGGACAGAAGACTGACGAGACAGGAAAAGCACGATTTCGGGAAACTAAGGAGAGTGTTTTACAGGATGACACATGGACGACAATGTCGCAACCAGCTGAGAGACCTGATAAGAACATAAATGTCCCCAGGAGATTTGGTTACAGGGTGTCTTTGATGATCTCAGTGAAATGAAGCTCAGAAGCATAATATATGTGGAAATCAGATTTCAGCGGCAAAGAAAAAGGCCAAACAGCAAGTATAGGCAAATGATTTGAGAACTTTGGCCATCCAAAGGGAGAAAGAAATCCCGTGGTAACTGGAAGAAACAATGGGGCAAGAAAGGGTTCCTTTCCTCTCCTTGTCTCTCCTTTTCTTTTTAACAGGGAAACATTGTTCTAAGCATTTCATCTTCCAAGTCTTTCCTGATGCTATCAACTCTATGTGCATTACTGTCCTCATCACCAACCTCTTAACCTCTTGTGTTTAAATCCTACTCATCTTTCAAGGCTTGGATAAGATACTATTGTGAGGGAAGCATTCACCACACTTACTGAAACTCATCCCAGTACCCTTCCTGTTCATTGCACTCACGGTACTGGTAGGATACGGCACACGCTAGATTAAAGTAACTGATGTACAAACATCTTAGTCCATTTGAGCTGCTTTAACAAAATGCCATAGACCCAAGAGCTTTTAAACAATAGAAATGTATTGCTTATGGTTCTAGAGGGTGAGAAGTCCAAGATCAAGGCACCTGCAGATTCAGTGTCTGGTGGGAACCAGTTTCCTGGTTCGTGGATGGCACTTTCTTACGGTGTCCTCACATGGCAAAAAGAACAAAAGGGTTCCACCTGCATAGCCTAATCACAGCCAAAAGTCCCCTGCCCTTCTATACCTCACCTTGAAGGGGACACAAACATCCAGACCATGGCAACAAGTATCATCTCTGCTGGCAAACTGTGAATTTTTTTTTAAAGATTTTATTTATGTATTTGACAGAGAGAGAGAGAGAGAGAGCGAGCACAAGCAGGGGAAGAGGCAGAGGGAGAGGGAGAAGCAGGCTCCTCGCAGAGCAGGAAAAGCCCGATATGGGACTCGATCCTGGGACTCTGGGATCATGACCTGAGCCAAAGGCAGTGACATAAGCAACCGAGCCACTCAGGCGCCCAAACTGTGAATCTTTTTAATGACCAAAGCACTGCACATAGGAATATTCAATATTTCCTAAATGAACAAAACTCAACCAATACAAATGAACAAAACTCAACCTCAACAAATAATATATGTGGTTATCATTACGGCAGATAGAAGGGGAAAAACAGAGAGAGAAAGCTCTAGAGAGGACTATAACAGATCTGAGAACACATCACCAATCCCAACTCCTACCACCTGGCCTGTGATAAGGGCAGCTGGAGGCATTGTGGACTTGGGAAAAACGCATTTACCCCTCACCCCCTATTTTCTACAGGGACACTGTAGTGCAGCACAGAGCTTCCCAATGGGTGGGCCTGCCACAAATGACCGCCTAGTATCACTAGGTACCGAACCCTTCTTTACTCTGACTTGACTCAGTGGGGCAGAGGGAGAGACCGCTGGGGTATCCATCATCTCCAGGTCAGTTGCCTCCAGCTGCAAGCAGCTTTCAGCCACTTCCCTCACCATGCTGTCAACACGCATACTTTCTATGTATGACATGATATGAAAAAGACCGGAAGTTCTCGTGTGGTCAGATAGGTGAGAATATGAGGAGAACAGGTTCTGAGATTAGAGAGACCCAAATGCAAACCTCACCTCTGTTTATTTCTAGTTATACAAACTGGCTTTCGGGCTCTGGGGGACACTGACTAGTGGGGTGGATTTTTTTTTAAGTCCCAGGAACTTTGTAGACTATTGACATGTAAAGTTCCTATTCATATAGGACTCCTTCAAAGCTGATAGAACTTAAATGTCTGTTCCTCAGATTCATGATATTTGTCTCTTTTACTAGGGTATTGTAAACATTTAAAAGGTCTTTCATTTATGTTGCATTCCCAGAAATCAGACTTTCTGCACTATCTCCTATAGAAAAGTGTTTTACAGATACGAGAATATAGAAGGTTCTAGTTAGGGTACGTTAGTCACATGTCACAAAACTGGGCACAGAAATAAGGCATGCTGTGCCCAAAGTGTGACCTGTAGGACTCCCACCTTGTACATGAACACTCACAGGGTAGACTTAACTGACAGGTGGGGAAAAAAAATGGGAAATGATGCTGAAAAGAAGAGAGATGATGAATTTAAACAAA
Source organism: Procyon lotor (assembly GCA_028646535.1). NCBI lineage: Eukaryota > Metazoa > Chordata > Mammalia > Carnivora > Procyonidae > Procyon > Procyon lotor. Next base: position 54,485,964 of record CM053613.1, on the reverse strand, counting down.
AAGTTCACCGCCAAAAAGAGAGGGAGGGCGCCTGGGTGGCTCAGTGGGTTAAGTGTCTGCCTTGGGCTCACTGAGGTCATGATGTCGGGGTCCTGGGATTGAGCCCCACATCGGGCTCTCTGCTCAGCAGGGAGAGGGGTTCTCTTTACCCCCTGACCCTCCCCCAACTCATGCTCTGGCATTTTCTTTCTCTCTCAAATAAACAAATAAAATCTTTTTAACACACTGAGTGTGGTGCATGAACAATTTATCTTGTAACACTGAAAAAATAAAATAAAGCGTTTGGGGGAAAAATTAAAAAATTAAAAAGTTCGACTGCCAAGAGAGGGAAGCTCGAGTGCAGGGTTAGCAACAGGGCAGGAGGTCACAATCCGCAGCAGATCCAGATGTTATTAACCTGTAAAAATAGTTAAACCCAGAGGAATTATGATTTGGAAAGAATACGTTTAGACAAGTGGGTGTGGTCAGTCTAACATCCATGTAATTCATTTCTGGAGAGGAAACGGCATTTGGTTCTTGAAGAGAAATGAAGCAGAACAGAATCGGATAATCAGAACTAAATTCAGTAAAGCTACAAGATGAGACTCGGGAGATGTTCTAGACGCACAACAAAATACTAGCCACTCTCTCTTATGACAACAGCTGTTAGTACCATTCCAATTTCTGTTTTATGTCAAAGTGTCATATTTTAATTGTAGCTTATTATTTCTGTAGCCAATTTGATCTGAAAACTAAGAATGTAAAAACCTGTCTTCTACAACCTATGCTTTAGACTCGGCTTTAAAAAATAACAACCTCTCTTTATAAAAATCTCTCTGGAGATCTAGTCAATTATTTTTCAACAAAATAAGCTTTAATACCAGACATAAAATAAAGTCCTCCAAGGCAACGAATACAGAATACAGTTTAATATGTTTCTGAGTTGCTACATGAAATTAATATAATTTACCTTTAGAAGATTAAATTTAAGTGACAACTGAGTATATGCACTGGCCTTAAGGCTGCAACTATACTGCGAAAATTAAAACTGAAATCCTTAAAATGTACAACTGCTGTTTAATAATCTGTTCACATTTCTTAAAAAACAGGATCAATTCATGAGAAACTTTCAGGGATGATTATAAATATATGCTAATGTATAGTTTCTTCATCTTAAGAAATTAATAATAAGGCATAAGGAAGGGTAGCATAAATTTAATTCCATTCTAAAATGCCATTCACAGACACATTTGTCACACTTAAAGTGACATGATTGATTTTTAAGGGTAAGTGCCATAAAGCAATTCTAGCTATTTCCTTGACAGTGTATAATAAATCAAAACAAAACAAAACAAAACAAAACCCAGAAAGTAAAAAAAAAAAAAAAAAAGATTGAAAAAGAAACAGGGTGGAGTAGAGCACAGGCAGGGAGGAAGATAGGGAAAGAAAGAGAGAGAGGCTGAAAGACAGAGACAGAAAGCATAGCCATCTGACTACAAAGGAGCTTTTCTCCTTTCTGGTTTAAAATCTAGTCACAAGAAAGGAATTCCAAGGATTTCTAATGGCAATAATCAGAAATATTACTCCAAATAAAAGATGAATAATCCCATGAGACGGTATTTGTTATAGTTAAATCTATTTCATACACAAAACCCAAAACATGTGTTGAGAAAACTGTGACCAAAGTTCTATCTTCTTTAATTTCTAGATCTTTGCGTTTAATTTCATCTTTCCTTTCAAAAAGGACTTTCCATTACATTGTACATTTAAGAGTACAAAAATAGCTGAATCTTTTGCCATGTCCCTCACATAAATTTCTAAATATTCAGCTGTTTTTGAAATAATTTATACTGATTAAAGCAAATTATTCAAAATCTGACTTCTACCTCTGCCCTAAATGCCGACTGAGCTAAGTCAAGTCACAAAAATCCTCAGAGATTCTGTTTCCTCACTAGAAAAGAGACAACGCTGTATTACATAATCTCTCTAATTTGCTCCCTACTCTAAAAATCTACGATCCTCTGAAACATTAAGTATTGGTATTATTCACTTTAAAGGAAAATACTTTTGTTTATGGTATTTTGCAACATATCAAATGAACTTCAACTAACAGCAAATCAGCATATAGTCCATGAATTCTTTTTTTTTTTTTCCAAAGATTTTTATTATTTATTTGACAGAGAGAAACACAGCGAGAGAGGGAACACAAGCAGAGGGAATGGTAGCAGGAGAAGCAGGCTCCCTGCCGCGCAGAGAGCCCGATGCGGGGCTCGATCCCAGGACCCTGGGATCTGACCTGGGCCGAAGGCAGACGCTTAACGACTGAGCCACCCAGGCGCCCCTAGTCCATGAATTCTTAAACCTCCCTTATTTTTAGGCCAGAATAAATAAGCATCAAGATCTATGTCAACTTATTAACTAATTGCTACAGTGAAAGTATCACAGAAGTATGGCTCTACTAGGATAAATAACAAGCCCCCTGCAAAAAAGGAGGGGCGGGTAAGGCCAAATCTTGAGAGCCTTACAGCATAATAGAAATCCGGAAAGAATGGAAAAGAAGCCAGGATGATATTGCAGAGGTAAAAGGTGTAGGATCAGAAGTTAGTAAATATATTTTAAATGTGCTCTTCACTATAAAAAAATTATCTAATCTTCATTTAGCAGACTACATTTAGTAAGACAATTTATCTTAGTTTCTCTATTTTCTCTCTGTAAAACATTCTAATATTCACACTGATTGCTCAGAGATAAAAACACCACTCTCAAATATGACCACATACACATCTGTTCACACTAGCTGAGTTATATGTCTGCCAAAAATCGGTTGTGTTTGTCTCCAAATGTGTTTATGTCATTTATATTTGTTAATGTAATCATGTAGCTGACCTACATATTACATAAACTCAAAAGGACTACATTTTTTTTTCCATGGAAACTGAGCTGAATGCTTTGGAAAGGCAACACCTTGTAAGTATGGTTTATACGACAAAAACAACTCAGAACCCCAGCTAGGGAATTCACATTCGAAGAAAATGCCTTGGTAAATGAGTGGATATAGATGTGTGCTAATAAAGCACTGAAGAGAGACACATATTTGGAGATGGTGTTAGTGAAAACAAACCATATTCCACTGCCCTGAGAACTGCTTTCCCTGAGTGGCTTTGTCCCCCCAGCGCGGGCGTCAGAATGAATCCTGAAAGTGATCCGCAGGCCTAGAGTACGGATGGCACAGAGTCGGCCCGGCCAACCTGCGTGCTACTCGCTATGCTACATAGATGACTTACAGCTAAAACTGGGATAATAAAGTAAAATATACAACAAATTAAAAGAAGTTGATGTTGAGAAAAATGTAAAAGAGAGAAAAAGAAACCTAATAATCCCTAAGCATCTGAGGTGAGTACACAAATAGCTGTTCTCTATTTTCTCTAAGAAGAGGACTTTGGGGTAAGCCCATCCCGCCTTGTTAGAGATGTTTAGGATACTTGGGGGAAATGTCCTGACTCTATATGGTCCTCTACCAGATTGCCAGAAGAGGCAGTAAGATTGAAGTCCCCGATATTTTTTAGTTTTAATTTTATAATTTATTTCTTGAGGTGACTTACGGATTTGCTGCTCAGGATGTGGTCCCAGGGCCAGGAGCACTGGCATCACCCAGGAACTTGCTGGAAATCCAGAAGCTAAAATCCCACCCCAGACCAACTGAATCATCATCTGTATTTTAATAAAATCTCCACGTGAGCTGTATGCACATAAGAGTTTGAGAATTTCCTTATAGCTTTTACATCAGACATTTGAATTTGTACTAGTTCATTTTACATCTCTTGAACATTACTAAGTGTGTACTTTGGAATCAATAAAAAGGAATACCCATTTAACAACAAAACCTTTCTTTTTCATCCTTATTGGAACTATTTTATTTCTGCTCTTCTAAAGAATATTTTTTTTAAAGATTCTATTTATTTATCTGACAGAGAGAGAGAGACCACAAGTAGGCAGAGGCAGGCAGAGAGAAAGAAGAGGAAGCAGGCTCCCCGCTGAGCAGAGAGCCTGACATGGGGCTCGATCCCAGGACCCTGAGATCATGACCTGAGCCCAAGGCAGAGGCTTTAACCCACTGAGCCACCCAGGTGCACCTAAAGAATAATTTAAAAGAACCCTATTTCACCAGGCTGATATTCTTTTAAGGTAAAAGCCTTATCAGTCCAACTTATATTGATTTACATAGTTCTTCCTATCATTAGAATGTAATAGAAAATTATAAGGGATATAAACTAAAATCCAAAAGAAAGAGTCAGTAACTTTAGTAAAGCAATCAAAAACTTTAATGACTATAAAAGGCTTAGGATTCAAGTAATTTCAACAAGGCTGGTTTGCTATTACAAATTTCCCTGCATATTTCATACCAGAAGTTGCTAATAATTTTAAGAGGTGAGGGAAGTCTCCTCTTTCATGAGAATCCCTGAAAATATCTTAAAATGACACTCTGCAAGAAGGGTTTGTACCTCTTATAATTGGTACAATGACAACTGGTACAACTGGGAATTACCCAATTTCAAAAGCATCTTTTTAACACTCAAGTAAGAAACAGAAGTTAAAATAGCAATTGTGCTCCTATTACTAGAGCTTGATGTTTCTGTGATAGAAGACATTAAATCTGATAGGCTCAAGTGCTTTCCGTTATCTGATTCTGAATATCATTCTTATTCTGAATGTGCCTAAGGAGCTTAAAACCTTGTGAATTACATACTGCATTTTAGTGAACAAAAAATCCCCTCAGAAAGACATTCCAAGGTCGCTTGGATTCAGAGGACCTGGGCTGCCACAGGCGACTTACTCTCTAAAGCCTGAGAACCCAAAGTCCTGTTTTCCTTCCCCTTTTATTTTGCATTTTAGGATGACGGGAACCCGCTAAAGAGCTAGCCCTCAGTCACCACCCAGGTCCCACCAGTACAAAGAGGCTTTGTGATTGACAAGAGCACATAAAAAAGGGAGGAGACCCACTTTTTTCTTCCTTGAGGGAAGACTATGGGTGAAATTTTAGAACTTAAAAGCTTCTCCCATTTCGACCATCTCACCTTGCAGGTAAACACCTTCCTGGTTCAGTGACTCAATCACACATTAGAGACAGAATCTGTGCTGAAAACTGATCATGGTGGAAAAATATTCTTTTACTGTGACTTTCAGCTCAGTGCAGCTGCAACGTACTTCCTCCCCCAGAGAGCCCTGTCACTAAACCTGGGCGGTACGAAAAATAAGCCTTCGTGAGCGGAGATTTTATTTGACATTTTAAGGATACAGATTGTGATAAATCCAAATACTTCCCATTTTTTGCTGTGACTTTTTAAAAAATGTCTAGAATAGATCACGAAAGAAAAAAATGGGTGATATAGGATATAAATAGGAGTTCCTACTCTGCCCTTCCATTCAATTCAATAATTTTCTCTCTTTTTTTAAGATTTTATTTATTTATTTGACACAGAGAGAAAGAGATCACAAGTAGGCAAAGAGGCAGGCAGAGAGAGGTGGAAGTAAGTTCCCCCCTGAGCAGAGAGCCCGATGCAGGGCTTGATCCCAGGACCCTGAGATCATGACCTGAGCTGAAGGCAGAGGCTTTAACCTAATCAGCTACCCAGGTGCCCCAATTCAATAATTTTCTATGGCAAGGACAGCAATTTTGAAACACCTCCCTCAAGATAAATAGAAACTACAGCAAAGTTCTTCTTCAAAATATAATCAATATCAACATATAATCAAATATAATCTATGAAATACATATTCAAAATATAATCAAGTCATGAACTAATAATTTCTTGTGCCAAAGACAGCATAATTTAATTTTCATTCAAACTCAATTAGAATGTATCAGCAATGAACTTTCTAGGTATTGAAAGAACATCCTCATGATCAGTCTTTAAATGGCAATCCACAACTTTTCATTTTGATAAGCAAGAATGATTCAGACTTATACTTGAGAATATTTTCACTAAACGCCTGCTTCGTATAAATTAATTTATCTCATCCTTCATCTTGTTTTCCTCCAGTTAATAAGTACTTTTGGTATTGTACCATATCTGCATATGTTTCTGAAATTAGTCTTCATTGGCAAGCCTATAAAACTTTTTTGAAACTGCACTTTTCGAATGCTACTCCCAAGTAAAAAATTTAACATCCTACCTCAGAAATATCAAAAAACAAATTTCAGCATAATGCTGTATTAGCAATCTTACATACACTTGAGACTTCTATGGTAGCTTCCTCTTTTGTTTTCCTTCTATTTCCAAAGTGTAATGTCTCTCAGCTAAGAGCATGCACATTCTAAACTGCAGTTCGGACCATTCTGGAAAGACAGCTGACAAGCCCTACAGGGCACGTGCGTGTTCTATATTCTGTCATTCTCCAAGGGAACACTCCTTCAAACAGACCTGAGAAAAAGGTCAGTTTGCTGATGTTTTCTTTCAGTGTATGCCGTGTATGCCTCTGTGCCCATGAAAACCAGGAGCATCCCTGAGATGCAGCAACCAGAAGGATATCCGATGGTGTTAACACAGAAATGCCATGCCTCTGTGCAACAAAGATTCGTTTCTAGATCAGATTTGTTTAGTGACACGTTAATTGATACAATTTATATAATATACAACTATTTGAAGTGTAACATTCAGTGATTTTTATGGTCCCAGCTTAGTGTACCCATCACCATAATTACTTTTAGAACATTTTCATCACCATTAAGAAAACACTCATTTGTAGTCATTTCCCATTCCCTGCAAGTCCCCTCGTCACAAGCAATGTAAATCTATTCTCTACCTCTATGGATTTGCCTGTTCTGGATAAACCATATAAATGGAATCAGACACTATGTGATCTTTACAGCTCAGACTTAAATAATAAAAAGAGCTAACATTTATTGAGTGTGTACAATATGACAGTCATTTCGTTCTTACAATAACCCCATAAGGTAAGCACTCTTATTATTCCCACTTCAAGATGAGAAAGCTGAGGCACAGAGAGGCTAAGCAGCTTAGCCAAGATCACAAAATAAGTTAGATGAAGTGAGGATTTGAACATAAGGCAGCCTAGCTCCACAGTTCATGCTCTTAACCAACTCTACCACACTGTAGTGCCCCTTACTTATCTCTAAGACAACTTACAGGGTAGAAAACAACAGGAGCAAAGAGTCGAGCTTGAAAAAAAAATTAGTGAATTACAGCATTCCTCATAACCAATAAAATAAGCAGTTAACTGCTTCAAATTTGTACATCTCTTCAATTCAAAGTCTAAGAACTTTCTGTGATTAGTGATAAATCTCCTTAAACAAGAAGATAGCACAGAGAAGAGGATTCTCAGAACTTGAAAGACTAGACACTTGGAATCATGATCTTAGTCATGATCAGCTTATTAAGAGTTATCACCACTTTCTTTTAGTGAAGAACTGAAGACTGCTATCAGAATCCTTTCTACCACCTCTAATAATTTGTTGTGTGCACCCGGACAAGTGGATGTGAGTATAAGTGTGTGTAATTCAAGAGAAGGCTTGCTGCTTAGACTAATCACAGAAAGTTCTCAGTCTTTTCTAATGCAGATATGCCAAGAAAAGGCATTTCATCATCTAGCAACATATGATCTCATTTGAAAAGCTGAAGAAAGAACATAAAAATATCTATGTGGAAGGAGAGGGGAAACAAGTGAAGGAGGGGGAAGAAAAGGAATAAGGAAGGAAGAGAAAGAGGAAGACAGAGGGAGGGAAGGCAGGCAGGTGGAGAGGACAGAAAGACTCACAAATACATAGCAAATGGCCGTAAGGATATACACAAAGGGGGTAGTTATTCTCTGAAAGATTTTGTTTGGTGTATTTTTCTTCAATGAGCAGAATATACACAAAAAATTAATATAATCTTAATTTGAGGCTATTTGCCTTCTAATGTGTTTTACAAAATTCTGGCTATTTTCCTAATTCACAAGGCTTACGTCTCATTATAGAGTAAGTTTAGTCATTCTTCTATACCCATCTTAATTCCCAAATTAAAAGATCTCTCTAGGCATTATATCATGACTCAACCAAATAAACCCAAAAGGTAATTCTTAGAAGTACCTGTAAGTAGTACTTCTTTATAACCTCTTCACAGCTAAATAGCTTCAAGCTTCTCTATTTATCACTCATAAATTATATTCAATTCCAAATAATTTTAATCTCACATTTGCAAAACCATTATATTTATATAAGTCTCAAGCCTGAGTGGGATGGACTAAGTCATAATTACGACTCTGGTGTACAGGTGTATAAGACTGCACAGCTGGAATCCCTGGTTTTGGTTAATACTATAGATTTTCTATTGTATACAATACAGTGGTACGGGGGTTAAGAATGAACAATAAATTTTATTCAAAGGAGTTTGTAATTTCAGACTTCATTTAAAAGACTCCCATTAAGAGACTTTCCTTTAAGGAAAAGGAAGCTTACATGGAGACAGTAGTTGGCCTACACCTCGGGGTAGCAATGAGGTCTGCAGGCCAATTTTTGTAATGGACACCTGAAATATTAACGCATTACATTAGAAAGTTGAAAAGCCCTTCTGAGTTGTCTTAGTTCAAGCTATTATAACAAAATACCAGACACTGGATGGCTTATAAATGACAGAAATCTATTCCTCACAGTTCCAGAGTCCGGGAAGTCCAAGACCAGGATGCCAGACAATTCGGTGCCTGGTGATGCCCATTTCCTCACTGAGAGCCAACTTCTCACTGTAACCTCATTTGGGAAAAAGAGCCCAGGAGCTCTCTTGAACCCCTTTTATACAAGAAGATGATATACCAGCAAATTCTGGAAAATTGCCTTTTATAGCTACACTGGAGATACACAAATATGAAGGCTGATCCTTTCCATACAAATGGGCACTCTAGCCACCATAACTTACACGTCCTCTTTTTTTTTCGTTTTTAAAAAAGATTTTACTTATTTATTTGGCAGAGAGATCACAGAGAGAGGCAGGCGGGGGGTCGGGAGGGGGAAGCAGCTCCCTGCTGAGCAGAGAGCCCGATGCAGGGCTCGATCCCAGGACCCTGAGATCATGACCTGAGCTGAAGGCAGAGGCTTTAACCCACTGAGCCACCCAGGCGCACCCTTAGGCCTCTTCTTATCCCATTGCTTCTAGCAATTGTTTCCTCTTTCTTATTCCTCCTCTTCTCTATCATTCCCACCTCTACAGGAAAGAGATGAAATAGTCAACTGTGAAAACAGGGTCAAGTGCACGGCAGCTGTTTGAAAATGACAAAAAAGTGCTACAGACACTTTCAGGAATCACCTGTGGCTTTATTCCGTCAAGTTATGATAGAATATGATGAAGTATGATGCTTAGAGAGATGTGGAACTTGGAAGGAAAAGGATGCCCTGTTTGGCTCCATTCTTCTTCTTCTTCTTTTTTTTTTAAGTTTTTATTTTAATTTCAGTTAGATAACATATTGTTATGTGTTATATTAGTGTTATATTACTATATTAGTAATATATATTATAGTAATATTATTATATACTATATATTATATTAGATTCTATTAATATATTATATATGTTCTGTTAATATATTATTATATACTGTATATAATATACTCGTATATAATGTACTATATATAAAACAGTAATATATTACTATATTAGTGTTATAGTGTTATATTACTTTTAGGTGTACATATCGTGATTCAACAATTCCATAAAGCACCAGGTGCCCATCACAAGTGCACTCCTTAATGCCCATAACCTTGTTTCGTTCCATTCTTTACCCATTTTAACCTCTTTGGATGTTTTGTTTTGTTTTGTTTTTTAAAGATTTTATTTATTTGACAGAGAGAAACACAGCGAGAGAGGGAACACAAGCAGAGGGAATGGTAGCGGGAGAAGCAGGCTTCCCGCCGAGCAGGGAGCCCGATGCGGGGCTCCATCCCAGGACTCTGGAATCATGACCTGAGCCGAAGGCAGACGCCCAACGACTGAGCCACCCAGGCGCCGGTCTTTAGATGTTTTTTAAGCCAATTTCCAATGGATAGACTAGCAAGCAGCTGAGAGTAAGGCTGGCAACAGAGAGACACAGCCAAATCTTGCCGCTCGGGGAATTTGGGGCCAATACACTTCCTTCCTCCTCACCCTCTTCTCTACCCACCTACTCCCAACCCCTACAGTGCCCATCCACAGGATACTTCCAAGACCCCTTCTTCTCCAGCCCCACCTACTGCACTGCCCCAACAACCCTCCAGTCAGGTGGCATCAGAGTAGGGAACAGGAAGAAGAAAGAAAAAGGAAGACAAGTGAAAGGAGAGCCCCAGGTTAAACCATAATCCCAATCTCTTGCGGTACTAGCCTGTTTTTGTTTCTTTTGGGAGAGAGTCTTAAGCCGACTCCTCACAGAGCACGAGCCCGAGGCAGGGTTCCATCTCACCACCCTGAGATCACGACCTGAGCCAAGACCAAGAGTCGGACATTTAACCAACTAACCCACCCAGGCACCCCTGTTTCATTTTGTTTTTATCCAGTCTCTTCCTGAGAGGTCTAATTCTGTTCTTCCATCCCCTCACATCCCCGTCTCCTATGCTCTGAGCTCTTGCTTCAACAGGGGACGCTGTGGAGTAGCTCAAGAACTGGATAATTCCCAATCTTTCTGCTTCAGCTCTAGCATATTGGAAATAAATGTATTTTCCCAAAAATATATTACCATAAATATCCTTTGTTTCTATAGTACCACTGGCACTACACTCCAAGTACATTTTATAGATTCATTTATACGCTAACATTAAAGGATTGGCTTGGAAACATAAATATCATTTAAAAAAATATTTTCTTGAGGGATATCTGTTCTAAATTCTCATTGCCACAGGGATACTTTTATGGATGAAAAATTTAAAAAGAAACCAGAGAAATAATTTACTGAAGCCACAGAATTAGTAAGTGGTAGAGCCAAAACCTAAAGAGAGGTTTGTTCGAACGTGAGGCACTAAAAACTATACAATTTCTATTACACCATAGAACCTCCAAAATCACATCTATGTGTTTCATTAAGTATATAAAAATTCTGAAAAGCTAAAAATTTTACTTTTAATCATTAGATACTTCAAACTCAGCATCATTTATTCAAATATTTACCCAAAGACCTCCAGCAATAATCACCAATGCAAATAAACCATTACTGACAACATCAGGAGGAAAAAAATGTATCTACATTATTTCAAGAATTCACTACCAATGTTAGAGATTTATCCTATCACTTCTCTTAGTTATATTTGATTTGCTGAGACTTCTGTTAAAATAACAGATTCTTATACCCAGGAGCGATTTCTTGTTGCTCAAAACAGAAATGCTTTATTGAGAAATGCTTTGTTAAAATCTTCTGTGAACCGTCATTTACAAAACAAAAATATTTTTATTTCTCTTAAGTACTTAGGAAGAATTATTGATGACAATTATTCTTCCATCAATAAAATAAATACAACTGTAGAACTTGGAACAAATGACTTCTTGTTCACGACATAAATATTACTACTATTAAATTCTAGCTACCTTGTATCTTACAGATTCAATAAAAAATAAATACAAATAAATAGTGCCAACTTGATTAGGTGAACAGTGCTAACAGAAGTTAAAATTGTTTCAGGTCATAAGCGTACATCAGGTTCTTAGTTAAAAAAAAAGATAAACATAACTAAGATTTATCCTCTATTTTATCTGAACTGCCATCTTCGTTCACAGAGGCTCCAAAATCCAGTGGACCCACGGAACTCCTTGAACAAGCCTACTGGCATGTTAATGGTGTAAACTCTTCACTGTCATCACTTCCTGAACTTTGACATCGTAAAAAAAAATAAAATAAAATATTTACATTTAGAAAAACACCCCCAAATGCAATTTTTATTCTTGAAAATAAAACCTTGAAAATATTCTTGAATATTCTTGAATATTCTTTCAAATACTCTTGAAAATAAAAAAAGAAAAATGACCACTCCTAACATGATTGCACACCATTAAGTCTGTAAGAAGTTGCATTTCTCCAAACAATATTTCTCTTCACTTTCTACTAAAAACAATAAACATTTATATTAGATATAAAATGTCTGAGCAATTTCTTTATCAAGGCACAGTACATCAAAGGCTGCCAGGCAAAAAGTGAAAAGAGATTTGCCACAATTTCTATCCATAGATGGACTACACTCACCACACAGGCAGAGTAATTTTCTACCTCCCAGAAAAGAAAGATTACAGATATTGACTTGATAATAAGCCCAGCATTGTCAGAGAAAGTGATTTACAAAATTCTGAACCTACGTTTTCTCACCATTTTCTCACCTTTTCCACTTGCTTTGAGGAAAGCAACAATTCTAAGGATCTCTACCTTTATCTTTGCATAGGATAGATTTTGCATTCTTGGTAAGCTCACTAGTTTAGTTGCCAATTATAGAAGTACCTTCATCTGCATATATTTTCTGAGGAATGTTGGTTTCCCAAGCCCATGTCAATTTTTACTATCAAGTTACTGAACCTTTTAAGAATGACAATGATTTTAGGAAGCCAAAGGCCTAAGATTTTTTTATTTACTATCTTTTCTATAAATATATCAGTCCTCTTCCACTTTAACCCTATGTTCAAGGCTTTCAAAGAGAACTTCAATTTCCTCCTAATCATCTAACATGATCTCTCTCAGACAAATAGAGGTGTAACAATCTAGCTATCTGTGTTGACATTTTGGACGGCATTTTAGACCATTTTTCTTCTCTTTCCTAATTCCCCAACTCGTTAATTCTCTGGCTTGTGTAACCTTCTTTTACTCAAACTTTCCCATAGTCTAGTTTCTCTTGCCTAAAAAAATAATAAACTAAGAAGGAATCCAAAAGAAAACCTTACTCCTGTAACAACTTGCCCTTTTTCCTCTCAAACTTCTTGAGATCATACTCATCCTGCTTCCTTAGCTCACATTTTTTTTTGCATTTATTAAAAAATTTTCCCCACCTTTATAAAAAAAATCGACAAATTTAATTGTGTACATTTAAAATGAACATCAAGTCACATTTCTCAATCTACTATCCCAATTCAACAACAAAAATTTCTCTAGCTGGTTACCACTGACCACCAGGTTGCTAGAACAAATGAATATTTTTAGCCCTTACCTTAATGAATATATTTACAGCATTAACACTAAAGATAATCCCCTCATTCTTGTAGTTTTGCATTTTAATTAACTTTCTTTCCTAGTTTACAGACAATAATCACTACTCATAACTCTACTTCTGCTAAAGTAATAATCACAGAGCTAGGTGCTCACCTGAATTAGCTCAGTGTTTTTTCACACTGCCGTTGTACTCATTAGTGGTTCAAAGCCACTTTTTAAATAAATAAAATAAATTAGAATAAAAAATATTCAAATGTATGCCATGTGATAAGTTTAAGTATTACTCTGGAAAATTTATGTGTGTGTACTCACAATATAAAATGTAGTTCTCATTTAGGGTCATATTCAAAAAAGTTTGAGGGCGCCTGGGTGGCTCAGTTGGTTAAGCAACTGCCTTCGGCTCAGGTCATGATCCTGGAGTCCCGAGATCGAGTCCCACATCGGGCTCCCTGCTCCGCGGGGAGCCTGCTTCCCCCTCTGATCTCTCCCCTCTCATGCTCTCTCTCTCTGTCTCTGTCTCAAATAAATAAAAATAAACCTTTAAAAAAAAAAAGTTTGAAAGACACTGTGTCTAATTTAACCACCAGAACCCAACCTCTGAGATCCATATAATAACTTATATTTTTTAATAAAGAAAAAACTGAGCATACCGAAGTTGTATAATTTGTCTGTACAATCAAGCATAGCCTCTATTTATCCCCTAAGCTCCAAATACCCAGGTGATATTTATATCTCTTAATGTATCTTAAACGCACTTCAACATCAATATTTGCAAAACCTGTACTCAATTCCCACGCATTTTCTAATTTTCTAATTTGTTAATTTCCAGTGTTTCTTTCTTCTTCATCCAAGCATCAATCCTCATATCTCCGGGACCCTGAGTGGCTCAGTCCTTAAGCCTGCTTCTTCCTCACCCACTCCCCCTGATTGGGTTCCCTCTTGCTGTGTCTCTCTATCAAATAAATAAAACCTTTAAAAACAAAATCTCATATCTCAGGCTGATCCACTCTTCACTATGTCATTATCATAATAACCTTCAGTCACACTCCCACCATTTCCTTCCAGGATAACTGCAACAGTATCCTCCCATTACCTGCCATTATACCCCCTCCAAACTCCCAATTCACTCTCTGCTTTGCTGGAAGAAATCTCTTCAAAATACAAATCTCATTATTTAGGGCAAACTCTCCTAATCTTGAAGTAAAGCTTTTAAAGTTCAAATGCCATACATAATTTTCTAGACTGGATCTTTGTGTAATTTTAGGCAATACTTTAAAAAATAGAACCTAATTGATATTTAAAGAGCTTTTGTTAAAAATCAATAATGGTCAAAAGACCCAGATCAAGTTCTTTACTTGCTGTTAAAATTACTTCAAAGACACTAGGTTAGGTTTACATTAAGAAATTAAAGGACAATCACAGATGTCTCTCACACAAAAACATAGACAGCCTGTAAAAAGTGTCATTTCATTTTCTTAAAAACAAAATATATCCATTATCTTGAGACTTAGGAAACAGTTTATTATTTGTACCTTCACAGAGAGTTGACTAGGACTCCTCAATGGCGGGCATTAACACTGTTCTAAATAATGTTTTAAAGACAACAATCAACTTTAATTTGCACTGGATTCTAAATAAAAATGCCATGTTTTTCAGTGTTTATGGCAGATTAAGGTACGTCTCCTTGTGAATCAGTCATACACAGTCCGTAGATTATCTGCTATGACAACAAGCCTAAGCCTTTCGATCTACGTGTTTAAACAAACTGTTGGATTTGTTGCTGACTTTGCAAAGGCAGGTGGAAAGAATTTCTAGCTAGGTACGCACCAGAATGGGATCAAAGTTGTCATGATATGCTTTATGATACTGTCTATTTTAAATTAAATTATTTTTAAAAGTGAAGCTGAATTATTTCACTTTCCTAAACCACGGGTTCTCCATTCAGATACCTAATGCTGAAAATAAAACCAATAAATAAATTGTTTAAAAGTGTAGCATGTTTCATTGTTTTTTTGTGAGCAGGATTATGTATAATAGTTTTGGCATGCTGTTTGTGTTGTTGTTGATTCTTTCCTTTGCTTTTCAGTTAAAACAAAAAAGAGCTAAGGGTTCAAAAGAAACTAATTTCTTCTCTCCACATGACTGTTGGAAAGATCCTAATCAAACCTGATTCAACAACTATAATAAATCTTGGACTTAAAAATAACAGGTTGCTTTACCCATAAGTACAAATTTGGAAGTTAAAAAAAAAAGTGCTTTAAAGGTATACATGAGAAAAAATATTGTACCAAACTGTCAACCATGACTTCTGCTTCATAGTGACAGCCTTGCTCTAAGACAAAGTTATGACAACATACAAAATAATAACATGATTGAACAATGAAAGAAGAATCATTATGAAGAATGCCCACTGGGGGGTTGTACAGAAAGACTTCTTTCAAAATATCTTCAGAACATTATACCCTAGTTCCTAACAGAATCCACAGCATATGTTGATATCAAAAGAAACCTGGATGGATGGCTAGGACAAGAACTCTCTTCACGTTTTACCCTTCCTTAACCCAAGCCTCTGAAGTTTTCTCAGGATTCTATCTGAATGTAAGCCTTATTTCTGGTATACAGATTAAAAATCAAGATCACTATGTACAAGAGAATGCATGTGAAAAGAAAACTGTACCTATTAAAAAACAACAAAAGAACTACTAAAAAGTAAGATGTTTTTATTACACATTTTGATACCCATCATTTTAATACTAAGAACACTGCATTACTTTTCAAGTAAATTTATACTGTAACCATCACATCCTATATGTCACTTTTAGAAAATACTACGGAACTAATTCCTCAAGTCTCTCATTTCCCTTTTTCCCATTTATAGGTTAGGCTAAACACACAAGCTGATTAATTTCTGACATCAAATGATTCCCTTACCCTCTCTTCTCAAAGGAAATTACCATAAATGAAGACGTAGGGACAATATCTTTTGATATTTACTTATCTAATTTTAAGCAGTTAGAATTAAAATTGTTAATAAATGGAAAAAATGTGACCTCAAGTATCTGTATATAAAACTGAGTTTTAAAAATAAAAGATTTTAATGCAATTAGACTCGCTAAATGCTATGTACATGTTGTTTGTTTATTGCAAACATAAGCCTGAGTTCAAACATGTAACATTGTTTTGTTTGATTGTAGTACTTTATAAATGGTTTTATTTTACCATTTGCCAAACCTCTTTTGTTGAGTTATTCAAACTAACTTTTGCCAAGAGCACTAGGAATTTGGTGATAGTGCTTCTTTTAGGAGAAAACAACCCCTTTCCTCAGAAAACTGAAAATGTTTGTCTTGGCACTAAAACCTTGTATTGAGCCTTCTGGAAAGTATTTTAAATTGTTGTTTTTAACCTAGACTTTGTGACTGAAACAGGAAAAGGTTTCATAGCTCTACACCAAAATACATATTTATAGGACTGATTTTCTTCCTACACCAAAAATACTACGTTGATGGCAGCAGTTTTCAAAGTACGATTTCCGAGGACCAAGCTAAAACTTGAGCATTATCACTATATTCAACAAACAATTTGTTTTTTAAACCTCAAAAACTGACGACTAAGAAATGCTAACTGTTGATCAAATACACTGTCTTTAAGTGTCATACTGGAAGGACTGCTGCATTTACCTATCTTCTTTTAGGAATTTTCACCAAAAGAAAATTTATTTGGTATTTT
This sequence comes from Procyon lotor, assembly GCA_028646535.1. NCBI lineage: Eukaryota > Metazoa > Chordata > Mammalia > Carnivora > Procyonidae > Procyon > Procyon lotor. The sequence continues at coordinate 54,469,117 of CM053613.1, read as the reverse complement.
ATTTTCCTCCTGTGCATGTCAAAAGAAGATAGGTTTCTAAGTTCTTCTCTTTTTAATATTCTCCCCCATAGGTATGCTTTGCCTTCAGACAAGATAGACATAAAGATCAAACCACGTGAACTTTGTACAATATTGTTCTAAAAATGTATCTGAATACAATACGCAATTTTTGGAAACTGATGAAACGATGCTGTCATTGTCCCTAACTCCTCCACCTCACCCCTAAATTGTTAAAATATAAGAAAGAGACCATATGGTAGCTCAAACAATTTCACAAAGACCTCCAGAGAGCTGCAATGATTTTTCAATCACTAATAACTGACAAAAAATATTATGCATCTACCACCAATCCTTGGCAAATCAAGGTCTCCCTTCTTGAAATTTGATCCATTTTTCCCTTCTAATGGCCTGGCGGTCCCTTTACAAGAATAATAGCAGCAGCAGCACTTTGTGTATGCAAATTTTTTGATAAAGTCATACTAAGTTAAAATCCTATCATTGTGTTTATCAAACATTTATTAGGCTGTTCTGGCAGGAAATTAGTTGTTTTAAAATTCTGGTATGGTTGAACCATCTGATTCAGGCAAAAAGAAAAAAAATGAAGATATCTACCAAATATATCTTACTAAAATCTGCAACTGTTTTTATCAATCCAGTACTAATTTTATTTTTAAAAGTTTGGTCCTTCCTGCTGTGATTGAAAAAAATAAAGGAAAAGTCTATTCAAATAGTGTAATAAGAGCGAAACAAATGGGAACTACTGGTATCACTGACGATAAAGGTTAGGAAGGTGTAGACTCTTCCCAATCCAAAATCCCCTTCCTGTACAGCTATGGTTATAAAACAATGGTACCCTTATCATTGGCCTTGAAATCTTGAGCCATCCTAACACTCCTCCACAGGCCTCACAGTTTCAGGTCAATGAGAAATACAACCCTGACATTATGGACTCAGTCAATATTTTAAAGACAGTGATTAATGTGCTAGGTTACCTCTGCAGAAAATTTAGATTAAACCCTATCATCGCTTTTTTCTTAATTAAAATGTTGACTGTTTTATTTATAAGGAGAGTGAAAAACACCTAAAATCAGGTTCACAAAAAACAAAAATTCACTCATCAGTATTTGAGACTATTCATTTATATATTTATTCAGCCTCCCAAGAAAAACCTATATAAATAGAATAATACGGAAAAAAAAAAACCAAACAAATCTTCTTTCCCTCTCTTCTATTCTACGAGGAAGCAGTGATTTATCTCTAACCACTCTGGGGAGAAAACACAAAAAGGAAAAACGGAATCTCATGCCACTTGTGAGAAATAATTACTTAGGGAACAACTTTAGTTTCATGGCTGATTTTAAAAAAACCACACAGAAACACCACTTTTTCCCTTAAAATAGATAGGTGTAACAGGACATACCTGAAAAAGAACATGTACATGGCAGCTGTGACGCAGAACAAAAGGACCTACAACAAGGAGAAAATATATTACTTGCCAAAGAACACGGATACCATTTGTGTGTCTTTCTGTTCCAATTTTCATCCCAGTTTAGTTACCATACAGTGTCATGCAAGTTGCAAGAGAACAAGACAACGATTCCCCAATTCCATACATCACCCTGCACTCATCAGGGCAC
>CM053613.1:54441458-54466980 GCA_028646535.1 Procyon lotor | reverse complement strand
ATTCACGTCAAGGTGGCTGTTAAGTGACCTCGGCCACAAAGCTCTTTTCCTGAAACCGTAAACACTCTCCATTGTCTGGAATGTGAAAGGAAAGGCCCACAGCCCCGTGAGGGCTCCTAATCCCGGCAGCACCGAGGGCCACCGCTGACCAAGTGTACTCTCCCCTGAGAAGGCCGGACGTTTGCAGAAGGGACACGTTCAAGCCCAGCAAGCTGTTGGGGCACCCGCTCCCGGGCTCGGCCGTACCACTTCACCCAAGCACTCCGATTATTACTTCTTTCACAGATACCGAGCACCTACTCTGTGCCTGGCCCTCTGCCAGGTGCTGCCTCGGTCGCACGATCACTGAGCCACCAGAAACGCGGGCGCCTGACACAGCCCTACAGTCAGTAGAGCGAGGCCGGTGCCCCCACTGCACCGTCCTTCCTCCCCTTCCCGGGCCGGAGTCTCGGCGCAACTCCCAAGACGCTGGAGTGGAGCGTGAGTAAGGGCAGGCCCTGCCCCCGGGTGCACGCTCCAGGGCCCCGGGCAGCTCTGGGAACTGTCTGCAGGCCGCACAGGGAGCTCACATGTTGTATTTCAGAGGCGACGTAGTCGCAGATGGAGTTCAACTGGCCCTTCTGGGGATCATTTCTCATGCTCCTGGAACCCTGACCCGGAGTCCAGCCAAGGTACTGGGGCTTGGCACCCACACACACACCAGGGACCCCCCCGCCCCCGCCCCGTGCCCAGTCAGCACGTCCTCAGAGCCCTGAGACATTCCCTCCCAAAAGACACAGCAGACTTATATGCATCTTTACCTCAGATGGCTCAGGAGCCCCCAGAAAACAAAGAAGGAAGGAAAGTGTCAAACCACGGACGTAAAGCTCAAAAAGGGGATAGGACACGCGTGTTTCCAGAGTCTGACCATCTATTCGGGAATCTGAGTCCCTGGAAATGTTTTTCCACAAAGAAATGCGATAAAAGAGTTTTCCTACCTGTTTTTGAAATAGGGGGTGGGGGGTGGGGCAATGAATAAATAAATGAGTCATTCATTGCAAAGTAGTTGCCGAAGCAAAGATAGGCATGAGCCACAAGGACCTGTGACATTGTCAACCATTTGTCCCAGAAATCTGATTAGAAGGCCTAAGGCAGGTTAAGAGAGAGTCCAGTTACAATTTTAAAAGAATTGCAACTTTTTGAGAGGCTGCTAGGGGGGTACCCCATTGTGAGGAACATAAAGCATAACTTTTAAAAGCTCTGGATACCCCTGCGAAAGGCAATTAAGACCGGTGTTGTTAAGAGTTTGCAGTTCATTTCATATGGTCTACACTTTATTCCCTACTAACAACCAACCAAGCTCCTGGCTGGAATTCTGGGGATTCATTAAGCACCATATAAATACTCCAGGCCACACTGCCTCCAATGAAATCTTATAAGGAGCCTTTGCCAATTACTAGGAAACAATTATGCACCAAGTAGTTGGATTAGCTGTCCTTAGTTCTCTCTACAGAACAGAAAAGTCTTCATTGTGGTCAAGACTAGACTGATAACATTCTAATGCTAAAGAAAAAAAAAGGCACTATCATTCTGAGAATGCAAGCTGACCATAGTTTCAAAGTCAGTTGAGTATACTATTATGTCATGGTCCAAGAATGTGCTTTTAATTGTAATTGACACACACAAATTACACAGCTAATCTGTGTGAATGCAAAGTTGCCAAGAAACTTAACATTTTAGCTCTTCCAGACTGGCGTCTGCAAAGATGTAATCACACAAAGTAAAATATATTAAGTCCCCATTCCTCAATGCAATAGGTCTCCGGGGTTGGTAAGGTAAGTCGACCTGATAAATCTCATTTTCCTCTGAATTAAATGATTGTCAGAAAGGGAATCACCCTTACTTTCCCCCTCATGAGGCATGCTGCAGTGCAAAAAAAAAAAAAAATCCTATAAAAATACCTATTTTGAGTCATTAATGCGAAACGAAGAAAACAGCAGCAGCCTACAACAGGGATGTTGAAATGTAAGAGAAAGAGAGAGAAGAAAAATCCACTGGATACCTTATGGGTGTTTGTACATTACTTTTGTTTTTTCCAACAATTCTGTTTTATGACAAAGGCACTGAAAGGTTCTGACACCACCTCTTGGGAGAGCAATCCACAAAGCTCTAAAGACAGCACACCACAGAAAATGTTTATGTTAGATCAGCCCAACTATAAAACTCTTGTAACACTTGTCTGAACTCAGTGTCTCCAGTGTTTATAGATTGCTTTGCTATCTGAAAGACCCAGTTAGTATTTAAGATTTTAAGGGTTAAAAAAGTTAATCTTTCTCCCTGCGAGTTACCTGCTCACAGCTCAGATCTCACTCTGCAGGGAAAAGCAGCATCGCCCTGGACCTTCTCCTGGAATCTAGGCAGGACCTCCCCGCTCCAAGCTGCGACCTGCTAAAGTGATCAATGTTTTGATTTTTCACAGCTTTGAAAGCCTCTAAGTGGCTTTTCCATTTTGGATCATTCCAAAGTCTGCAGCAAAATCATTCCTTTTATGACGCTGGGGAGCTGGGGGGCGGGTGGCGGTGGCTCACAGGGGTCACTTATGTGCTGCCAGTTTGCTCACACTGAGGTTCCATGCAGGAAACTTTTAGTCGCACTTGCACCAAAATGCTAGCATTCCACCCCCCTACCCTTCAAAATTTGGACAGCATGGAACCTGGGTAGCCTTATACCACAGTTTCGTTGCCTTTCCCAGGCTTCACCCAACCTTTCCCTCGCTTTTCTCTCTTTACCTTCCCAGAATTCACCAATCTGTTAGAACACTTCTGCCAGGTGTGCAGAGTTTTGGCAGACCAAATCCACATGCCAGAAGTGATGCCCACCAGCAAAGACATAAAAATTTTCAACATTTCCACCGCCATATTGGAGTCATCTGCAGAATACCGGAAGAGCGCCCAGTTGGAGATTTCATAGAAATAGCAGGCAATCACACAGGTGGCAGGCACCGTGTATAGGACTGAGAAGACCCCAATCTTGACCATCAGCCTTTCCAACTTGTCCGTCTTTGTCCCATCCTTTTGCAGATTGGAGCGAATTTTGAACAAGGCCACTAAGCCAGCGGCGATGAACAGGGTTCCGATCACCAGGTACGTGAAGAGGGGAGCCACCACAAAGCCCGTGAGGGCATCAAGGTTTTGGTTCCCAACGTAGCACAGGCCGGTCAGTTCGTCCGCATCCACCAGTCTCATAATCAAGATGACAATGGTTTTCACGGCAGGGATGGCCCAGGCGGCAATGTGGAAATAAGAGCTGTGCATCTCGATGGCCTCGTGACCCCATTTGAGTCCCGCGGCCAAAAACCAAGTGAGCGTCAGAATAACCCACCAGATGGAACTGGCCATTCCAAAAAAGTACATCAGCAAGAAAATGATTGCACATCCTGTGTTCTTAAGACCTTCTTGGATGAGAACAGGTTCTGCTGCCTCTTCAAAATCGCAGGATATCCTTTCCCGGCCTACGGTCAGCCTGACAATATAAGCAATGCTATAAATATTATAGCACATACTGAGAAATATGATGGGGCGCTCAGGGTAGGAGAACCTGGAGGAATCGATCAGGAAGGTGAGCACAGTGAAGGCGGTGGAGATGAAGCACAGGCTGGCCCACACGGCCATCCAGATGTCCGTGAACTCTTTGGCCGAGCGGCTGTACAAGCCAGCATCGTAGCCACACTTGAGAACACAGTTCAGGCTCCTTTTCACCCAGATGTACTGATCCGAGTTGCTGCCGACAGAGTGGCACTCTTCCCCAGGCTGGAGGGGGGTTTTGTGAGGTAAGGGCACCTCCTCATCACCGGGCCCTTCCATGCACATGTGGTTGTGGTCATTCTGGGGCGGGAATTTGCTGCAGTTCAGGCTCTCGGGCCAGGCAAAGCCAAATTCCTTCAGGACGGGTTCACAGCGCCTCTTGACCGAAAGACACATGCCGCCGCATGGGCCAATGGGGATGTTGATCTTCTCTGTGCACATTGGCACATAAACCGAACAAAGGAAGAACTGGAAAAGTAATGAAATGAACAAAGAAAACAATGACTTGGAAGTCTGACCAAATGCTTGCACGAAGCGGAGTTGAATGCTTCCAGGCAAAAGTACATATCGACTTTTAAACCAGCTATAGGGACTCTGACTGTTTACTCGGACCTCAGACTAGGGTGCCTAAAAAATCCATCGAGAGCAAACTTTGCTTCTCTGGGTTCTAGCAATCCTTTCCAGGAGACCATCAATAAATAAATATATAAAAAGGACCTGAAGAATTACATCATCCCTTCTTTGCATAACGCTTAAGAAAATAAACCTTAGGACTTGACTTTGCATCTCCTTCTTTCAAAGAGCTGAACAGACAAATCGAATGACTGAGTCATTCCGGTGATGGGGTCATTTATTTTGGTCCTCACTTCTTTATCACTGTAAAAATAAATGTAAAAAAAAATGTAGATCCGGCTTTTCTCCTATTTATATTCCCTCTTTTCTCTACTTTATCCCCTCAAATTTATTTTTTTTAATCAGTCCCATACCGAAACAGAAAATGTCCTAATCGAGACACTGGTGGACCCAAGTATGGGGTGCAGGCTGAGGTCTCTGGTCACCAGGGCTTTGTTTGGCCAGGTTTCCTCAATGAATAATAATGAAGCACAAGAGGAAAATATAAATGTGAGGTCCCTGAACTGCAGTACCAGCAGGAGAGAGTCCAGTTGCTGTCCTCAATTCCTCCAGCATTGATAAACAGTCGGCTTGGCTCCTTACAGATGTTGTCTATGAAGTCTAGGGTTACAAGTAACTATTTTCCAGCATGTAAAGGGATCCAGTCCTGTCCTTCAAAACAGCTTGGCTGCTTCCCCAGGATACATGTAATTAAAAATATATATCCCTGCAAAAGCTGTTTCTCCAACAAAATTGCCACTGATGTCAGGATATGTGCTGTTTCCAAACTGAGAGCTAGCGGATCATTTCTGAAGCTTTTATAACCTAGTTCTAAAGTTCTGAACACTCCAAAGGGACGTTTCAGCAGCAACAGGTCTAATGTGTGGCTGTGAAGCCACAGTCCAACTTTTTAAAATGACCTATGTAAAAACACACACCTACTAAGTAAGCTGCCTGCCTGTTTCTTATCTCTTGGAAGTTATAACCAGAACCACGGATTTCTGAAGCTTTCAGCCTGGACAACTACACTCTGTTTTTCTTCCCAAGTTCTCTCTTGTCTAAATTTCTAAAACTCACTCAGAGCCTCACCAACCAAAACACAACCAGTGCTAACCTTTATTAAAAAATCTCTTTCAGTACCTTTAAAAAAAAATTGAATGGGTTGTTGGTTTTGTACGATTATAACCACCCTGTGTATGCAAGTTATTTCTTCACCTACTGTAGGTTGAACATCATCTCTATCATTACAGAAGCTTTAAAATGTTTAATGAGTGAAAAAAAAAGTATTTTCCAATATACAAATTACCTTCCTGAAGCTTGACCACACACTATCACCTTTTCCCCAAGCTGTGTTTTTCTCCCCGCCAAATCCTAAACCTGCTCTTAACCCTGAGGATCCGAACGATCTCGAGCCACCCAACCGTTCCTTCCTGCGTGACCTCTAAAGTCATGCGGGACGACGCGAGGAGGGGCCACTCTGCAGAAAACGCGGCAGCGGGGTTTCATTTAACAAGCCACCCCAAATTATGAGGGAGAAAGGAGGTCGGAGAGGGAGAAGTTCCCAGCTCCTTATCTCTCCTTCCAAGTCTTAGTTGCAGCTGGCTGCCCTGCTGGGGACTCGCCCACCGAGCAGCAGCGGCGGCGGCCAGAATCCTTGGCACAGATAACCCTCAGCTCCACTGGGGTTAGGGGCTTGGCCAGACACGGGTGAGCAGGGGAGAAAAACGGAAGGGCGGGGTGTAAGAGTGGGTTCTTTCGCAGGCCAGATGACTTACACAACGTTTTGGCTTCCAGTCCCTGAGAAGGGACAGAAAAGTGGGGGTGGGGTTGGAAATCACTTTTCCAGGATAGTTTTACCCTTCAGCCTTGGACGAGGGCAGGGGGCTTGGCTTGGCAAGGGCTCTACGGACTTAGCTTGGGGCGTCCCTGCCCAAGGGGTCCCGTCCCGCCAGGGGTGGGGGTGGGGGCGCCCACCTGCAGCTGGCTGGAGCAGCCGTACTGGATGAGCGGCGTGAAAGTTGTCAGCTGCAGCTCGGCGTCTGTCTGCAGCTCGTGCCCCACCAGGTTGGGCATCTTGGTCACGTTGTAGCCCAGGTTCTGGCACATGGAGATGCGGATGGGGTCGCAGCGCCGCTCCTCCTCGTCCCCGAAGCCCCGCGCTGGCTCCAGGAGCAGCAGCAGCAGCAGCAGCCTCAGACTGAGATCGACGCCCCCGGGCGCCCCCAGGACGCTCGGCACTGCGCCCCGCCAGGCCATGGCCAGAGCCGGGGGCGGCGGCGGCGGCGGCGGGGGGTGGTCCAGCAGACACCCCCAGTTTGCACGGGGGCGCCGGCTGCCCGCGCTGCTCCCAACTCCCGGGAAGGGAGTGTGATAAGGCGCCAAGGGCGAAGAAGGAGCAGCGAGCGGCCGGGTCTCTGGCAGCTGCGCGCGACTGTGTGGGATATTAGACGCCCGTGGCGGGGGCCGAAGGACAGACTGCGAGGGTCATGGCTGCAGGCGGCGAGCCCCCTAGCCGGCGCCGGCCGCGTCCGCTCCGCGTCTGGGCGAATCCCGCCAGCGCCCAGCACCGCGCTGCTCTCGCCGCCCGAGCCCTGCGCTGCGCTGGAGGTTCGCTGGGCGGTGGCGGGGCGGGACGGACAGCGCGCCTGTCCAATGGCCGGGCGCCGTGGGCAGCGAGGGGCGGGGCCGCTCGCGGCTGGAAGGGTCAGGCCCCCGCCCGCCCGCCAGCCCCCCTCCCCCGTCCCCCCGTCCCTCCCTCCCGGAGCGCCCCGCCCGGCTTCCCGGCTCTCGCTTTCCTCCCACCCGGTTCGCGGCGCTCGGGGGCCAGGCGGAGACGGAGCCGAGCTGCTCCCGCCGGGCCAGCCTGCCCCCTCCTCTCCCAGGTGAGAAACGCTCCCAGATCAGTCGGCTCCCCTCTCCTTCCCCTCTTCCGGCTGTCACCTCGGCCCGTGGCTACCTACCTATCAGGCGGAGAAACGTACACAAAGAACACGGGATTTCGATTTGCAAAGATTGTGGCTCTAAATCCTGGCTGTGTGACCTTGAGCAAATTGCTCAACCTCTCGGCGTCAGTTTCCTCACCCGTAAAGAGCCTTGGGAGGATTAGAGGTAATGCGTAAAACGCTTAGCCTCGTGCCTGGTACAACCGAGCTCGCAGCTATTTTCACTGCTAACTTGCTTGGGTTGGAGCCCGGCCGCGTCTCCCCGCCCCCAGCCTCGGCCCGACCTGCGCCCGGGAGCTGCCGGTCTCCCAGCCGCGAGTGGGGGAGGCGCCCCGGAGCAGCAGACCAGCCGCCGGTCTCGCGCTCCGATTTCCTCACCGTATGAAATGAAATTCCACAGGGGGATTCGAAAGGAAATGAGACCGGGACGCTCCGTGCTTCTCGGCCCGCCGCCCTTCCTGTCTCGGGGACACGGTTTCTAAATAAGGTTGGGAGGGTGAAAGGGCGGGAGGGGAGAGGCTTTGACCTGTGCACGGGAGGCGAAGAAGGCGCACAACCCCGGGGGTACCCTTCCCCCTGCCTCCTGGGCATCCCTCCCCGGCAGCCTGCATCTCTAACTTATTCTCCCAACTCCCGGGAAGGGAGTGTGATAAGGCGCCAAGGGCGCCTAATTCTAATGCTGTGAAGGGCCCTGGAGGTCTGGGGATGACCGGACCGCTGTTTTGAACTAATTTTCTCCCCGCCTCTCCTTCCCAGCCCTCCTCAACTCCACTGCCCACCCCCTGGGTGGAGGTTTGTGCTGGTTCACCTTTTCCCTTTCCAGTCGGACCAGTGAAACCCTCAGCAGGTGGATTTCTAAACCATTTACTTATGCTTGACTGTGGTAAAGCTACTGTGCCTCTCTGAACCTCAAATGGGCCCTTGTAAAATAAGGAAATTCGAGGGGCACCTGGGTGGCTCAGTGGGTTAAAGCCTCTGCCTTCGGCTCAGGTCATGATCTCAGGGTCCTGGGATCGAGCCCCGCATCGGGCTCTCTGCTCGGCAGGGAGCCTGCTTCCCTCTCTCTCTGCCTGCCTCTCTGCCTACTTGTGGTCTTTCTCTCTGTCAAATAAATAAATAAAATCTTTAAAAAAAAAAAATAAGGAAATTCGTGTCTACCCCCACCTAGTTGTTTTAAGAGTTAAATGAGAATGCCGGTAAATCATTTAGCACAGTGTCTGGCACATACAGAGTAAGTGTTAAATGATTTGGTCTTTGTTGTTCTGAGGCGACCTCTTGCTTTCCAGCCAGGTCCCAAAGACATCTTCTTCGGTGCACGTCTGAAAAATCTGGATAAAGAGCTTTCTACTCTCTTCTTGAGATCTTTTTGGCCAACACTTGCCAAGGTTTTCCTGGGGCTTGGTGACAGGGACCGGGTTTGCATGGATGTTTGTATCCTCTATTTCAGCCAAGTCGGCAGATGGGAGAGGCTGGATACAGTTGGAAGGATATCTCTTCCACTCCTGTGGTGCTCCTGTTTTGCTTTTTAGTTTTAGTTTTCTTATACTGGCAACTAGACTTGACTGAGGGCAAGAATGGAATCAACGTGTTTTGGTTTTTGGCCCTGTACCTAGAACCATGTTGGGCACAGAAAAGTTGCTTTGTCTCCAGCCATCATCACAAAATCCCAGGGAAGGAGACTCTATTAGCCCCTTACAGAGATGAAGAAACCGAGGCCAGACCAAAGTAATAGTTAGAAAATGGAAGACCAACCAAGCTAGATCCCAAGGAGGCCCCTTGAAGATAAGAGGCAGGGTTATTTCCCTAGAAATATTCCCAGCTGGAATTCTACATACTCAGCACTAGGGTTGCCTCTTCGTTTTGACTATGCTGAGTAATGCAGGAGACCGTAGGCCCACAGAGATGAATAAATGATGAGATGAGGGAATCCAATGAATAGATGATCCCCACCCTCTAGGAACTCACAGGAGGAGACAAAGAAGAAACAAGACAATTGTAACTCAGTGTGGTAAGTACGCAGAGAGAGAATTGTGGGTAAATTGAGGATGGAGGTGGCTGAGGTTACAGGGCTGCTCAGAGCAGATGGCCTGCAAGATTCTGAGCTACTCAACAAAGTGTGCAATGGGCACTTCTGACGCATTTGCAGGAAGGGGAGGAAGGCTCACCTTGTACTGAAGGTATGTGTGCATGGTTTATTGAATGATGAACTCTGTGAGGTCAAGGAGCTGCACAGGGCCTGGCGTGCAGAAAGAACACCATCGAGTGTTGGAGGAAGCGATGCCATTATCAGACGGACAACCAAGAGCTTCCATAGAACCTTTACTCTGTGCCAGATACTGGGTTATGTGCTTTCTGTGCATTACCTCATTGATTTCACACAGCGGCTTGAGAAAGCTGGTGTTTTGAGGGGTTAAACAATTTGTTCAAGGTCAGGCAGTAGGTGACAGGGGACTCAGACGTGTGCCTGCGTGGCCCCAGAGTTTATGGGCATCGTACTGCTCTCACAGAGGAAACAGCTTGACGCTTCACCTAATTCCTAGTTAGAAATGACCGTTTTGCAATCTGGACTTCTCCTAGCTTCGGCATCCCTGCCCCGGCTCGCTCGAAGCACCACACCGTCTCCTTTGAGAATGCTCAAAGAAGAAGGCCCTTCCCCGGCAGAAGCTTTTCCTGTCAACAGCTTTTCTTTCCCCGGCGTGGAACTCATTGCAGGTATTTTCCAAAAAAGAAAGCCAGGGGAATCACATTTCAGTCCAAATGTGGAAAGAAAACAAAGACCACGACTTAGAGCTAAGTCTGAATGGCCCGGAGCCCCTCAGCTTCGCCTCTTACAGAGCGTTTACACAGTCGCCAGTCTGCTCCTGGTGACAGGCCTGGCATGTTTGTCTTTGTTGCAGAAAACACTTCCCTGAGGGAGTTCCAGGCCAAGGGCTCTCCGCCCTGCGATAGGTAGAGCATGTAGGAGAGGAGCAGAAGATGGGGAAGGGGGAATGGAACCCTCCATTAACCTAAAGGACAGGCCATGGGCCCCCAATAGCTCTGGCCTGAGGGCCTGGGCAGCTTCCTCTGTCGCTCTCTGAGTAGGAAGGAGGCAGCCACTTTGGAGCTGCAACAAATGTGACTTCAGCAGGCAGTTGGAGGGCTCTCTATTTGCATCTAATGAGAGGCTGGGTTCTAATTAACTCTTGTGATGTGTTAATTTTTCAACCTGACATTTTCTGCTCTAATAGATTCTTGTAATGGTTTCTAAATTAAAGGCTGCATTTCAAGACTAGGGTTTAGGTTAAAATCCACCACCTAGGGGGGTAGGGGGCCGTAAACATCCTTTCCCTCCTAAGGAAAACGTCTCATTTGCTGTTCTTTGCTAACCCAATTAAGTGCTGAAGTACTCACCCCAGAGCCTGCTTTTTATTTCCTGCGAAACAATCCAACTAATCCATATTCAGTAGCTTCCAAGAGAAGTCTTATTCCAGCCTCTCAAGAAGAAACCAGCTTCTTTGAATATGGACAGAACATTTAGAGCTCACAAAGAGCGGTCTTGATAGAAAATGCAAGAAAATAGTTCCTTATTATCCTGTTTGGTTTTTGAGGGGAAAATTCACTGGGACCAAAACCTCATAAGGACTGGGAATTTATTGTAGAGCAAGGGAAGCATGGGGAGAAGGCAGGTCCCATCCCGTCAGTTTATGGATGGTCTGGGTACGACGTCTCCCTGTGCACCCAAACTAGTTAAGAAACAAAAACATATGTACTTGAGTAAAGCAGGAGGGAAACCCTAATCTTGCTCAAAGTTGAGGAATCACGGGCCCAAGGAGGAGAGCCAAACCTCCGCCTTCTTATCACTTGCACCAATAGGCCAGGAAGAATCAAGACCAGAGAGGTCTTGAATGTCAGGGAATCAAAGCCCTCTTGTTCCTCCTACCAAGCATAAAGTGGTACAGAGCATAGTCTTATTTGTTGGTGGTGATGGTCTAATATACAGATGGGCAACCGTGATCCCACACAGGAGGCAAAAAATTCTGCCAACATACTTCATACATCTACAACTTCATTTCGTTTCAGTATTTGTCAGTTGAGCAAGTAGCAAAGGTTTAGTGATAGGTTCTTGTGGAAGTGTCACTGAGCAGTGTCCTCGGACTTTTGGAGGTCTTAGAATCCGGCCTCCAACGGGCTTACAGCCAGCCACATTAGAGGAGACGAAGACACGAGACCCAGAGTCAAAGTTACTTATAAATAAGTGCCTTTTCTTGAGCACCCTTCCTCATTCTAAGTTTGGGGTTATGTTTTGGTATTGGTTTTGGTTTGGCTTGGTTTTGATCCCTTTCACAGTCCTTCGAGGTCAGAGGCTGTGTCTTCTTCATCATTGTGTTCCTGAACAGCAAAGGAGAATCTACCTGGTCCATCCGCGACACTCTATAGATGCTTGTTGAATAAATAAATGAATAGTTCAGGCTATAAGCGCTCTCATTCTTCAGGAAAAGAGAGCCTTCATTACGTTCTGAGTAGAGGAGGCCATCAAAGTGCAACCCAACTGGTTCCGGAATGATGGTCAAGTCTACTCTGCAGGCCATGCCTACAAGATAGCTTTCTGCTTTCTTCAGGACTCAGAAGTTTTGCCAATCACTTCTCTTCCTTTTCTGTTTTCCTTGCAGATTCTTATATGTTTTAAGGTAGAAAAATGTCTTGGCTAGAATTGCTGTTTGATTCAGAAGCCTGTTTCTAAACTTCATGAATCAGCCTGAGATATTTTCTTAGCATTGCTCATCAGCTAGTTGACCACTGGTCTCAAAATTGTCCACAGAAGGTATTAGGGGCGCGCAGGTGGCTCAGTGGGTTAAAGCCTCTGCCTTCGGCTTAGGTCATGATCTCAGGGTCCTGGGATCGAGCCCCGAGTCGGGCTCTCTGCTCAGCGGGGAGCCTGCTTGCCCCCCCCCCGCCCCCCTCTGCCTGCCTCTCTGCCTACTTGTGATCTCCCTCTCTCTGTGAAATAAATAAAATCTTTAAAAAAATTGTCCACAGAAGGTGTTAGGAATCATATAGGCCATATATGCAACAGTATCCAGCCAAAGAGTTCTAAGTCAGGAGATCACCTGTAGTAAGTTTGTAGAAGAATTGGAATGTGAGCCTAGCTGCATGTGACTTTCCACAAGACCCAGGGAAGCATAGGAGGGAAAGCACCTGTAATAATAATCTCACAGGCAGCATTCTCATCAGTTGATACAGGTGAGAAATGAACAGTAATAAAAATAATGCGAAATAATGAAAACGCGTGAACCAGTCACCTGCTGTGGATAAACATGAACTAGACTAGACAAGGTGTCAGATGGTGGTTTTAAACATAGCCTAGAGCTCTTCGACATCCCTCCCCTTGAAGGGTAGAGTTTATATCTCCTCCCCTTGAGTCTGGGAGGGCTTGTGAATTTCTCCACCAGTAGAATATCGGGTAAGTGACACCAGATGACTTCCAAAGCTATGTCGTAGAAGGCCATACAGATTCTTCCTTATTTGCTGGGGGATTGGCTTCGGACCTGAGCAGCCCTATAAGTCCAGCTCCCCTGAGACCACCGTGTGGGTTTACCAGTTGGCTGTGCCAAGTGAACCTCTCCTTCCGCCACCCTGGGCTGAGCACCAGAAGTATGAATGAAGGAACCATCTTGGAAGGAGATTCTCTCGACCCACAGGTTCCTACCCCCAGCTGTCTGAGTCATCTCAACCCAGACGTTGTGGGGCATAGAAGAACCCAGCCTTGCTGTGCCCTTTCCAAATTCCTGACACATAAAATCCATCATGGTGATTGTTTTATGTCTATCTTAGTCCATCTGGGCTGCTCTGATGCAATATCTCCCATTTATTTGTCATGGTTTTGGGTACTAAGAGTTCTGAGATCAAGGCGCCAGCAGCGTCAGTGTTAGAAAGACCCTATTTCCTGGTTCCTGGATGGCTCTCTCTTTGCTGTGCCCTTCCAGGGCAGAAGGGATGAGGGGAACTTCCGGGGTCTCTTATAAAAGGACTCCGCTCTTATGAACTAATCACTCCCAAAGCCCTTACCTCCAAAAGAGGGAATAACTCAGCTAGAAGAAGAATGAATACCACCCAAAGGCGTGAAAAGGGACCTTATATCCTCCCTTGGGGAGAAGGATAGAATGCTTTTGGTTGCATGAGGACCACAGGGTCATGTTAAGTGAAAGCACGATTTTGCTATTATCTTTATTTAACAGCTACATGTGGTTTTAAAAGGTGTGTCTGAATGCCAGGTTGACAAGGAGTGGATTCTGGTAGCTCTGTGCTATCAATTTAGCTGCAGTGGAACTCATTTGCCAGAATTCCCTTCCTTACATGGTTCCAGATTGGGATTGGCTGCAAGAGAAATTGACACAAGACTGGAGAGGTGTTTTCTACTCTGAAAGTCACAGCGGGTGCCTTCATGACTTTGGGTCGGCTTGGCTCTCTTATTGGCGGGGGCAGCGCTCAAACCTGCACGAGCTCCTCATTCAGCTGCTCTGAGTCTTGGACTAGGTGCATGAGTAGTTCCATGGTTAAAGGCTCTAGCTTCTGCAGGTCACCTGCATCAAGATTAGAGATGGTTAGACAGACTTGGCATCCAGTTTGTCCCTCTGCGTTCCAATTTGCCCTGGACTTCCCAAACTTTGTGCCTTGCTTTCCTTCTTGATGGCAGGGCTAGCTGATCTCTCATGACCTTGGGCCCAACCCCAGGCACAGAGGCAGTGCCTTACCTTCTTACTTACTTTGTAAGGAAGGACTTACTATGAAGTCCTTCGCTGGTTTCCACAGTTTTGTGAGGTCTACTCCTTGCTATAAATTCCTTATTCTACCTCACTCACAGTGACTCTGCTTCTGCAAGCAAACCCTGATGATACATCCCATCCAAATATTTGGAGGATGTTAGCTCCAGAAGCTGCCTTAGAGTTCATTTGGCCCACTCCTCATTTTATTTTATTTAAAGATTTTATTTATTTATTTGACAGAGAGAGAGAGAGAGATCACAAGTTGGCAGAGAGGCAGGCAGAGGGGGGAGGGGAAGCAGGTTCCCCACTGAACAGAGAGCCCAATGCGGGGCTCGATCCCAGGACCCTGAGACCATGACCTGAGTCGAAGGCAGAGGCTTTAACCCACTGAGCCACCCAGGCACCCTCACTCCTCATTTTATAAATGGGGAAACTGAGGCCCCAATTGTGACTTGCCCAAGTGGCACATAAATAATGAGTGATTGAACTAGTTTGCTAACCTGCTCTGTGACCTAAGTATTTGGCAGATTTCTCTTTGACTTACGGAATTGTGACTGGCCTGCTACACCAGGCCATATTACCTACGGCAAGCACTTAATTGAGCCTCTTCTGTCGGGCACTTCGTAAGGTGTTTTGCCTAAGTTACCTCATTTAATCCACATGCCCTCCAGAAGATATCCTAAATTTGAATTACTCCTCTCCACCACCACAAACTGTCCCGTCCCCATCAGCTCTCACGTGGGGTCTCCTGACGGGCCTCTTCCCACCACTGCTCATTGACAATCTCTTCTCTACATGGCAAACGGGGACTCTTTCAAACCAGCTTCCACAGATCACACTCCTCTCTGAAACTGCTGGAAACCCGTCAGTGGTCTCCCATTGCCGTTGGAAGAAAATGTATCAGGCCTACAAAGCCAGGTAAAATCTGGCCATCTTCCCTCACCTTTGGTCACACCCCTGCCTCGCTCACCACACTCCAGCCACATTGACCTTCCCTCTAGTCCTAAAATACGGCCAGCCATTTCTTGCTGTCGGGTCTGTAGTCTGTCCTCTGTGTGGAATGTCATCATCATCTTCCCCCCATCTTCCCGGGGCTGCTCCTTCTTCACAAATGTCATTTCCTCTGAGACGTCTTCTCCAACACTCCTGTTTCATCCTGCCCTCCCGTCACTCCTTAGCCCTGTTTTATTTCTTTCACTGCACTTACTGATGTCTGTTCACTGCCTTGATTATTCACTTGCTTATCTGTTAATTTTCTCTCTCTCCCAACTAGAAAGAACCTCTACAAGCACAGTCTTAACTGTCTAATTCACTAAGATATCCCTGGTGTCTAGCAGGTACTCGGTAAATATTTGTTAAGTGAACACACCTATACAGAACTTACTGTTATTCTCCCCATTTTACAGGTAAGGAAACAAGAGTCCCTGAGAACTTTGAATTCCACCTTGTAGAGGCAATAGAGCTGTCTAAAGGAGGATGCCTAATGGTCAAGAGCTCAGGCTGAGGAGTCAGGCAGACCTGTGTCATAATTCAGCAAAATGTATCATGAGATATTAGAACTGCAAGGAACCTTTGATAATCAGCTAGTTCTGTGCCTAATCATTATAGTAAAGTTAATCAGTCAGCAACTATTTCTTGAATTCTTAGAGTATGCATTGCTAAGGTAACAGAAATTGTTCCCCCAAACAGAGCGGACGCTAAAGATCACTCATTTATCACATCCTGGGAATTTCTAGATGCCTGCATTTTTATCTGATTTTCCTTCAGAAGCCTTCAGCTTTTAAAATTTTTTTCTCATTTAAAAAAAATTAATTAACATGCAATGTATTATTAGTTTCAGAGGTAGAGGTCAGTGATTCATCAGCCGTATATAATACCCAGTGCTCGTTACATCACGTGCCCTCCTTAATGTCCATCACCCAGTTACCCCATCCCCCCACCGACCTCCCCTCCAGCAATACTCAGTCTGTTTCCTATGATTAAGGGTCTCTTATGCCTTATTTCCCTCTCTGATTTCATCTTGTTTTATTTTTTCCTCTCTTCCCCTATGATCTTCTGTTTTGTTTCTTAAATTCCACATGCGAGTGAGAGCATGTAATAATTGTCTTTCTCTGATTAACTTCTTTTACTTGGCATAATACCTTTTAGTTCCATCCCCGTCATTGCGTATGGCAAGATTTCTTTTTTTTTTTGATGGCTGAGTAGTATTTCATTGTATATATGTATGTCACATCTTCTTTATCCATTCGTCTGTTGATGGATATCTGAATAGTCCTCGATTTTTTAATTTCAAGAATTTGACTGCATTTTAGGCCTTCCTACCTTTTTTTTTTTTCCCATTCTCTTTGGCCTTCAAGAATGTATACTTGGGGTTTCATGTCTGTCCTAAAACAAAAACAAGGGACACATTCAAGAAAACAAATTTCAGATGCATGCAAAGAAACTGTAGCCTCTGATAGCATCTGTTAGACTACCATTGACCTGGAAGGAAACTTCCAGATTATCTTCTGCAGAACCCCACTTAACAGATAAAGAAGCTGATGACTTCTCCAAGACAGAGTTAACACTAGATATCCTTTACCCTGCCTTTAGGACTCTTCCCATCACATCACACTGGCTTCCTTCCTCCTCCTTAGCAAACCAGGATTGTTTCAGTAAATAACAGCAGACCCATTAATCAGACCTGAAGGTTTAGCCTGCTTGTACAGAGAGCTGGGTGATAGATTGCTTAGTGTAACTGGACCCTTAGGAACCACTCTTTGAGGGATGCCTGGGTGGCTCAGTCAATTAAATGTCCGATTCTTGATTTTGGCTCAGGTCATGATCTCAGGGTTGTGAGATCAAGCCCCACAATGGGCTCCACACTTGGCGTGGAGCCTGCATAGGATTCTCTCTCTCCTTTTCCCTCTGCCCCTCTCCGACCTCCCCCCATCTCTCACGTACAAGAGTACGTGCCCTCTCTCTCTCTTAAAAAAAAAAAGGGAAAAAAGAAACCACTCTTAGAAACCAAAGAATCTACCTCATCACCTCATTTGCCCATAAATGTGGATAGAGAGGAAAAAGGAAATGTTAATTGACTGTCCACTGTGATACTACTAGCTAGGCGTAAAGAGTAAGGCTAGAACCCAGGCCTTCTGACTTCACAGATCAGTACTTACTGTGTCAGGGCTGAAGCCTTGGCTGGTAGAGCACAGAAACACAGTGAGCCCCAGGAAAGGGTGTCGAATGACTAACAGTATCTTCCAGCAAGGAAATCAGGAAATTCTCTTTCCTTCTTAGAATTAAAACCTACTATGGTAACTCTCTACAGGAAAAATAAAAGCTTAACAAAATTTCTTTATCAACCTAGGGCTTTTGTGAGAATTAATGAGATACATATATGAAGGTCCTTGCCTTTGGGCTTGGAAAATTCTATTAGCTTTCCTTCACCTGTTTGTTGTGGCATTGAGTTAAAACTTGCCAGTGCTGTACTACTTAAATCCAAGAATTCTCCACTTCTCATTCTAGAGGTGAGTTTTCTGTACCACTTAGTAAGCTGTGGTGAAACGCCAGGGGGATGGTGTATTGCATATTCTAGGTGAATAGTGCCCCCTACAGTTGTACAAGATGTGGCTCTCTATACCGTGGTGGGAAACAAATACAAATAGTCCATAACTTAACAATGGTTCAACTTATAATTTTATGACTTTACAGTGTGCAAAAGCAATACATACTCGGGAAAAATCGTACTTCGAACTTTGAGTTTTGACCTTTCTTCAGGCTAGCAATATGGAGGAATGATTCTCTCTCATGATGCTGGGCAGTAGCAGCAAGCCACAGCTTATGAGGGTAAACAACCCATATACATACAACCATTCTGTACCATACAGGCATTCTGTTTTTCACTTTCAGTACGGTATTTCATTAATTATGTGAGATAATCCAGCATTTATTATAAAATAGGAATAAGCTTTGTGTTAGAGGATTTTGCCCAACGATAGGCTAATATAAATATTCTGAGCACCTTGAAGATAGGCAAGGCTAAGCCATGATGTTCAGTAGATTAAGTGCATTTTTGACTTAATGGTATTTTCAACCTATGATGGGTTTATCAGCATGCAACCCTATCATATGTCAAGGAAGATCTGTAATAGTGAAAGTTTACATTCATTAAGTGAAGTGATACTCTAAAAGATAAGGACTGTTGTTATATCTGCTTATCAGTGATAGAAACGAAGATTTGGAGGGAATAAGGCAGTTGCCCAAGGTTACGGTACAGGTGCCGTTAGGAATATTTACAAATAGACCTGCAAATAGAGCAAGCAAATTAGAGCCGAAAAGATCTGATTGAAAATTCATGCTTGACAGTTTACTAGGTGTGTAATGCTGACCAATTCAATCTTTCTGAGTCAAAGTGATCATATCTTTAAAATAGGATAATAGAAATTATGGAAGACATTGTTAATTGTTAAGCCAATAGCCTCCCCCAGCCCCTATGTGCCCAATCCAAACCTTTCTTCTAAACAACAATGTATCATGATATCAAGTGCTCCTTTAGAAGACGAGCTCATTCCTAGTCTTTGGGTTTGGGGTAAATTTTCCCTTGCAAGTGATTTGTTTAGGAGTAGGTCTATGACATAATTGTAGCCAATGAGATGGATGTAGAAGTATGGAGGATAGGTAGGGCAGGTTCATCCCTAACTTTCAAATGGTATGGCAGAAAAATTTGCCTTTTCTTACTCCAGGTTTTGGATGTCACGTGAGGACGTGATAACTAGAAGTGTTGCTGCCATCCCTCATACCAAAAAGGGGGTGAGTCAAATGCCGAAGATGAATGCATGATTAAATTTAAGGTGTCAACTTGATTGGGCCACAGAGTGTTTAGGTATTTGGTTAAACATTATTCTGAGTGTTTCTGTGAAGATTTTCGGATGTGTTTAACATTTAAATCCGTAGACTGTATAAAGCAGATTGCTCTCCCTAATGTGGGTGGGCCTCATCCAATCAGTGGAAGGCCTAAGTAGAATGAAAAGGCCAGCCCTCCCCTGAAATGGGAAAATTCCTCCTGCTTTTCTGCCTTCAAGCTGGGGCAATGTTTTGTTTCTTCCTTTGGACTCTAGCTGAATTATTGGCTCTTTCCTGGGTCTTGAGCGTGCCAGCCTTCAGACTGAAACTACACCATCAGCTCTCTTGGGTCTCTAGCTTGCATACTTAACCTGCAGATCTTGGGACTAGTTAGCCTCCCTACCCAATTTGTTATAATAAATCTCTTTAAATATATGTGTGTACACAGTTATGTGTGTGTGTGTGTGTGTGTGTGTGTGTGTGTATCTTATTGTTCTGTTCTTCTATCCTTCTGTTCTTCTGAAGAACCCTGACTAATACAATGAGAGAGCAGAGGGACAGAAAGAACTTGGGTTCTTGCAGATATAACTGAGCTAATCAGATATAACTGAGTTAATCAACCCCAGTAATCTTTATGTCTGGCCTTGTGGTTAAGTGAGATAATACATTTTTCTTGTTCAAGTCACTGTTAGTTGAGTTCCCTATTTCTTGCACCTGGAGGCATCATAACTGACCCAACAATCAAGTCAGTAGGATCTTTGTGAAGATTCAATGGTGGTCAGTAAATATTACTTCTCAGCATCTAAGTTATAGTGCAAGAGTCTTTTGTTGATAGTGATAATCCCTGAAGTGGTCTTGTCTTATGTTTGTCACAAAATGCTTCCATAGGTCTTCTTCTACTAGGGCTGAATTTCGTGAAGCTTGAGACGCATTTGGTTTATCTCTAGCTCTAGCTCCTAGCATAGGTGTTGAAGGTTTCTTACTATATCTTTTAATGAATTAGTTCTTACTTAATGTTCACTTGGAAGTAATTATGTAGGAACCGGGCAAAGTAAACTTGACACAATTCTAGGTGTGTACCTCATAGTAGAGTTGTTGGTTATGGAAGAGCTCGGTTATGGAACAGTTTGGTTCTCCGACGGGCAAACCCTACGTTGACAGCGATGTGCTCATATATTAACTACTATTACATGAAGCCTATGCTATAATTGGAGGCATCTCTAACTTAACCCATCATGTGGACATTCCCTGACTGTTAGTATTGCCACCAAGAACACAGTTAGGGTGCTTGGAATATCTTGGGTAACCCAGGACTCTAGGAAGAACAATAGGAAATACTAGATGTGATTCTAAAAAGTAAACAAGAATTTTAAGGCTGGCCCTCTGTTTGCTGGGGGATATGTTCTATTCACCACAACCAGAAACAAGAAAGGGAGAGAGAAGGAAGAGCCCTGGAGAGGTAATATTATGTATGTGTTAGGGGAATGGAATGTGGAGGGGAAGGAGGTTATCAAAGGAAAGGAAGCCTCTGGCTTTGGAATCCTCAGGCTTCTAAGAGGAAGAGCCTTTCCAGGGAACATTCAACTCTTCACCATGACTCTTCTGTAGAAGGGAATTAAGGGAAGCCTGTGAGGAAGAAATTAATAATATGTCAACATCTATTCCCTAATTTAATCTCTAGAGACTGTAGAATCTAGAGGGTCAGGTGTATGGCTCAGGAAATTGCATTTTCCATCAAGTAGCCCAGGTGATGGTGTTGGTGATTTTTTCAGACCCTACCTTGAATGTTATTATGACATGGAGACATCTGAGCTAGGCATCATGTTTTGAGGAGACCCCAATTAGGTAATTACTACGGCCTAAAATATCTTCGTCAGGTTTTATCTGTGAGGGTCGGGCACATGGGTGGGAGAAAGTGGGTCTAGAGAGCATGATGCCTAGGTCTTTTCTTCAGGGGGTCCTCATAGTCCCCTCTGCCCCCAAGAGGGCTCTAACCTTGAACAAAGGGCTTGCACACTGTCAGGGCTGCCTCTAGCCCATTTTCTATGGGAACTAGTAAAGTATCACCTCCTGGTGGACTACCTGTGGGGTTCACGGCTTGGTGAGAGGAAGAAGGCAAGGTTTTTGCCCCGCTTACCCAAAGTGGGGCACATCTGACCACTATACAGTTTGCTCAAGGTTACAGACGGCCTTACGTTATGTGAGGATCATAATAATCTGAGAATTAATTTAAAAAATTAAAAATAAAATTAAAATAGCTCACCAGTAGCATCCTTTTCCTAAATAAGGCACATCCTTTTCCTCACTTGTTTGAAACAAGTTGAATGAATGAATGAATGAATGAATGAAGCCAATATATCACCCTTATTAGTGAGAGAAGCCAGGCTGATGGGTAGATGCTACCACTCAAGTACAGAAAAGTAGCAGCCTTTTAGTCACTGGCTAACGTGTACCAGAGGCTAAACAGACACTAATCCTACCTCCCCCACCCCCAAAACTTGAGAGAGTGAATATTAGGATCCCCATTCTGTAGTGAGCAAACTGAGTCAGTAAGTTGGAGGAGAATCAAACCCAGGCCCAACCAGATCCGCCCTTCCAGCTTCTTCCCAGGCACCGTGGCTTCTGGAGAAATGGCTGCAACTTCCACAGCTGGAACCCTATCCAGTCAGCCACCCGTTCTTAGGAGATTTCCAGAACTGCCCCCTGCAGAGCTTTCTCCTTTCCCCAACACTCTCCTTTGGCACAAGCCAAAAAGTCCTGGCTCTTCCAGAAGATGCCAAAGCGTGGAAGGCCGCAAGTGCTCTGGTTCCAGGTCATTCTTCATTGCCCCTGGGAGCCCTAGGTCTAATGCCAGCACGGATGTACTATTTTGGAACTCAATGCATTTCTCAGAAAACACAGGCGTAGTGCCATTTTTCAAGGATGTATTTCATATCATCACAGAGGTCCTTGGTCCCACAGTGCAGGATCACTGCTGCTGTTTTATCCGGGCCCTGCCGCCTACGGAGAAGGGTTGCTCAGTTTAGCCACTCGAGCATGTTGGGAAAAACCACCCTTGTAGACCCGAAGGGCTATTTTGCTCTCATGACTTCCATCATTATAGATGGAAGACGGCTTTCCATGGGATAGTTGTTGCCTTAGGTCAGTTTCCTTGAAAGCAGAGCCTGAGATGAGTTGTGTTCAAGTGGTTTATGGAGTGTCTTTATGGAGGACAGGGAAGGGGGATAAGCAAGAATTTGACTTCAGCCCGATCCTGTGGGGAGCTCTGGAGCAACACATGGCCCCACTGGGTTAGTGTCACCTTAAGGTCAGGAGGGCTGGCCTTCTGTGCCTCCGCGACAGTCAATATCGGCCACTGGCTGTGAAGGCCACATGCATGTATACGTGTACACGGAGCCTCCCGGTCAAGATGGCTCCCTCTTGGCCAAGGGCAGCTCTCCAGAGAAGGGGGTAGCTGTGCATCGGAGTAGCCAACTTCCCAGCAGCTCGGGGAAACTGCCTGGTGCTCTGGCTGGTGAAGGGATCTGGGCAGGGCACCAACGCCAGTTCTGAATCACCGGACACAAAAATCGTTTGAATCCGAGCATTGGTTCATTAATCTCAGGGTTCCCAGAGATTATGCGTCATTATGTATTTCTCCCTAGGCATGTAATTGGTGAGTAAACCAAGGCAGAAACCACACAGTAAAATAGTCGTGCACTGCCAAGTAGCTGTGACTAAAGATGATGTTCAAGCAACAGTCACCCTATTTTGACATTCAGCCGGCTCTATTGAAATACATAACGGGGACTGCTACAACATAAATTCCCGTTGGTATTCATTCCTTTGCGGGACCAACCGTACTGCATATAGTCAGTCTTATGCTGTGACCAATAGGTGTCACCAGAAACACCCACACTGACTCCAACGAATTGATGCTTTATGTATGGATTTGCTCAAATTTCAGTTCCTCTCTCCTTAGGTTTTTCATGTTGAAAAGGCACTCGTAGCGTTAAGTCCAAACCTGAACTTGGTAACTTACGGTTTCCCATTTGCTAGTTGACCTCTTGCTTGGAGTGTTAAAAAAAAAAAAAATAGGGTGATAGGGCCAGTGAATTCAGAAAGAAAACATCTATTCATTAGCAAAAGGAAGGAAAAAAGACTGGAGCCCTGCATCCTTTTCCTTCAAGGTCTCTTGAGTGTATAAATGCCGAAGATTATTAGGAAATATTTGAATAACAGGATAAAAAAGTCAAGGATACTGCCTCCAAAACATGAACTTTATTCCCCACTGAAAACAGGCTTGGATTGTAACCAAGTTGTTCAAGGATCGCCCTGGCCGGTATCTGAGTGCCGGGTTCCACGCCGGGAAAGACTGGCCACCATTTGCGAGTGTGTTTCTTTTGAAGTTTGGACTGTATTGTTGGTGGGGGGAAGTCAAGAGGGGGAGGGGGTGCCGCATCTTCCAATTTTTTCCAGCAATCCAGCATTGCACTCTTTTCCTACGGAAAGCTGTTCGAAGGAGCAGAACGGAGGAAAAAGTGCTGAACTGAGCATTAGGCTGCTTTCATGATTTGATCTTCCACCCACGTTAGAAATGAGGATGCTGAGTGTCAGGAAGGTCGTCGAGGTCTAGCCAGGACCTCAGTCCAGTTCCACTGACCGGTCGCAAGGCCCAGCTAAATCTAGACGTGTCACAAGCTCACCTTGAAGATCTGGACCAACCATTTTACCTTCCTGGGCCTGCCCTTCATGTATAACAAGGGGGGCGACTGGTCTACCTGGCCCCATGCACCTTCCATCTGGAGACCTCGATTCCGAATGGTACGTGTGGAGCCCAGTGTCTTGTGTACTGATTGGGGTGGGAGGTGTGGCTTGGCAGCACAGTCAGTAGGAAGGGAGGGTAGAGCTCACTTTGATAGCGTTCCAAAGTGGAAGGGGACACGGCTATTATACAATGCACTCAACAGTCGGGTTCTTGTATTTTGGGGGAAAAGTAAATACCAGGTCCTGATTAGCGTTTCCTATACCTGTCGTCGGCTTGTGATACGGTAAACGCCGTGCCTCTGGGAGCTTGCCTTTCCAAATGAAATGATCCCAGGGTTTGGAATGCCTCTTTTCATGGCATGGTCTTCTGCCATGCATGCCGCACATTATTTTCGCTGCCCTTCTCTGAACCTTTACTATTTTTGCGCTGCCTTTTTGACAGCAAGACTGATTAAAGAGAGATTTTTTTTTTAATTTTCCTTAAAATGTTCTTCCAAAGGATACATATGGATTTCTTGCTCCTGCACATCTCTGTTATGTGAACAGGAAAAGTGAAGAAAGAGGAAGAGAAGAAACTAACCTGAAGGGAGTGCCTACAACGTGCCAGGCTAGGTCCAATCGAGAGCCGATCTCTCTTCATCTTCTGGGAGGGGAGGCAGTGTGATAGAATAATACACTGGGGTGTATTATTGGGCTGGGTGTCCAGGCCCTCGAGTCAGACAGACCTGGCTTCTCAATCAGGACACCATGCATCCCTGGGCAACCTGTGTAAACCGTCACAGCTTTGGCTTCCTCAATGAGACAACATCCACAGAGTACTTAGGACTAGCCTGAAGGAAGTACTCCACGAATGTTAGCAAACACCACCGCGGCCGCCCCACAGGGCAGATCTCACGCCGCCTTGCACTAGATCAGAACAAAACAAAACAAAAAAGCAAAACAAACTGAGGTTCTAAGAAGTCAACTTTTCGAACCCATAGTGATCTGACATTGTTATGGTTACGCATTGTTTCTTTTCCCCAACACCCCTCTCCACCCGCAAAACCACCCTATTCCCCATCCCACGTTGTTTGGCTGGAACAGACCTGAACGGTGGCCAGAGTCAGATGACTTGGTTCAAATCTCAGCTCTACCATCTATTTGCTGTGTGACTTTGGACAGATTCCTTAACCTTTCTGTGCCTTAGTATTTTTGTCTATCACATGGGGGTAATAAAAGTTATTATAAAGACTAAGAAAGCGAATACAAAATGAAGTGCTGGTAGCATTGCTTCGCACACAATTAAGTGCCCAACAATTATAAAGTATTATTACTTATCTTACCTTGTCTGTTTCCTAGGTGTGAGCATGTGATTCAGATCCAACCAATCGAAGTGCCCCGTCTTCTTATTTACCATAACTGGTCTAGGGCAAGGTCAGTGCAATTTTTCTGTAAAGAGCAGATAGCAATACTTTAGGTTTTGTGGGCCAATCTGGTCTCGGTTACCACTACTCCACTTCTGCTGTTGTAGAGGAAAATAGACTTAAGCAATACGTAAATGAATGGCTGCGGTGTGTCCGGTAAAACTGAAATTTACGGGCACTAAAATGTGAATTTCGTATAATTTACAGGAATTAGAAAATACAATCTTTCATTTGGGCTTTGTCCCCCGAACCATTTAAAAATGACAACACCATTCTGGACACACTGTCCAAAAGCAGGAGGTAGGCTGGATTTGGCCCATGGGTCACAGTTTGTTGACTCCTGGTCCAAGGAAGGGGCATGTGACCCACAAAAGGCCAGAGTCGTGCCATGAGATTTGAAAGGTGGACACTGGGAGAGAACGTGTGTGCCTCTTCCTTTTGGGTCATGATTTCTGTGGCTTCCTTCCTTCCTACATGGAGAGAGGCTGTTAGTGACAGGAGAGAATGAGGCCAATAGCAAAGAGAATTAGCAAAGCCAGCTAAGAGATAAAGAAAAAGAGCCGTGATTGTGGCCATTGCTGCTATGAACATTGGGGTACATGTGGCCCTTCTTTGTAATGCATCTGGTTCTTTGGGGTAAATACCCAGTAGTGCAATTGCAGGGTCATAGAGTAGCTCTATTTTTA
>CM053613.1:54422870-54440958 GCA_028646535.1 Procyon lotor | reverse complement strand
TCCTTCGCTGTGCGGAGTGAAATAAGTCAAGCAGAGAGAACCAATTACCTTATGGTCTCACTTACGTGCTGAGCGTAAAGAAAAACATGGAGGGCATTATGAGAAGGAAGGGAGGGGTGAATGGGGGGAAACCAGAGGGGGAGATGAACCATGAGAGACTGTGGACTCTGAGCAACAAACTGACGGTTTTGAAGGGGAGGGGGGTGGGGGGTTGGGTGAGTCTGGTGGTGGGTATTGAGGAGGGCACATATTGCATGGAGCACTGGGTGTGGTGCAAAACAATAAATCTTGTAACAGTGAAAAAAATAAATAAATAAAATTAAAAAAAAGAAAAAGAGCTGTGAAAAACCTCCTTTGAGCCTCTAGGTCCAGCCACACCTATGAATTCCATGAGCCAGTGACTTCCTTTTATTTTTCCGCTAATCGACTTTGAGTCAGGTTCCGTCACCTCTACAAGGAGAGAGCGCTGAGGGAGCCCTATGGGCTCATTTTCCTACCCGGCCCAACACTGCCTTACACAACTGCTCAGAAAAAGGCGGTCCTGGCGTGCGTTCCGTCCTCAGCACAGACCAGTCTGTTGGGTAAGGGCTTTCACGTGGGATCTCTCATTTCCTTCTCACTGCAGCCCTCCACGGCTGGCATTATTCCCCTCATTTTGCCAAGAGCACATACCCATCTGATGGCAGTAGGGTCGAGGGTGGCTTGTTCGGATGCAAAGCGTGAAGGGGGCGTGGAAGGTTTGGAAGGATTTTGAAGGGAGGAAGGAAGGACTGGTTCACGTCTCTCTTCTCACCCACTTCACTCCCAGGAAAGAATGATGGAAGAGGGAACTTGGTCAGGGCACGCTTAATCCCTGTTCTGGGAAAGAGAGCTCGTGGGGATCAGGAATCCCCACTGTTCCCTCTGGCCGTCCTGGGCGCCTGGGAGTGGCGGTCCCGGGGTCCTTGCCCAGCTGCCCGGCCTGGCCAAGAGGATGAGCAGCTGAGACACACTGAGGAACAGCCTGGGTTAATCCAGGCTGCAGTTTACAGCTCCCTCGCAGGACCGATCCAGGATTTCCTTCAGAAGTATCACTTCACGGCAGCTGGCTGCCTTGACTTTGCCAACTGCTTGACCCTTGGCTGCACAGAAAGCTTCCGCAGGTAGGACTCGGCCTGCCTGAGGCGCCAAGACACCCCGAGCTCTGAGGACAGAGCAGACGGGCTTGTGCAAACAGGGCTTGCGTGATGCGGGCCGAGAGAGGAGCCAGGGCAAACGAATCCTCCACTCGCCGTCCATGGAGCCTCACCTTGATGGATCAGCCCTTGGAGCTTTGGATGGAGGACAGAGAACTACCGTATTAATACTACAACCTATGGGACAACTACTGTGCCTCTTTCCATTTCTTACTGAAATAGCGGCCATTGTCTTTTGAGCAATTGCTCTGTGCCAGGCACTTCCCATCCGTGATTCGTCGTCATCCTAACACCCCTAAAAGTAGACAGGAAATAGTACCTACTATTACAAGGTAACTGAGATGACTAGAGGCTAAGAAACGATGAATACAAGGAAGGAAGGGGAACTTGTACCTGATCAGTCTCTATTTCACCCCCACTGCCAAAGGGGTTGAGGGATTAAATGAGAAGAGAGGGGCAATTCTTTCCCAGCCCTCAGTGGTGGGCCAGAGGGTCAGGAGGGGTAAAGCCACCCGAAATAGAAATGGGGCTTGAGGCATGAGTCCTTCCTGAGGCTCTGGGCCTCTTTGAAGACAAGGGTTATCGTTATTTGGTGATTCCCTGGTGTATCCTCAGCATAACTCATACTTGGCCTCGAGCTGGGGCACAAAGAATGCTTGTTGAATGAATGAATGAATGAATCCACGTGTCTGCTTTCTGTAAAACAGGAAGTGGCTGAGGGGACCCTGACTCGATGAGGTCTTCTCTTGGTTTAAGTTGCTTTTGAGAACTCTGAGAAGTTGTGGGAGCTCAGAGGGCCATCCGTGCTACCATTCCGTGCAGTGGGGGTAGAAATTTACCCCATTTTACAGGTCATTTCATAGGCAGTGATTTACCTAAGGACACCAAGGGGGCCTGCAAGTCAATACATCTTCCAAGAACACCTCCTACTGGACCGCTGAGGAATAGCTTGGAGCAAGAAAAGGGTCTGATTCCAAACTTCCTGTAGGCCTTTTTTTTTTTTTTTCCTCAAACTTAACCAGGCAGTATTCAAGTCAGGTGCTAGATACTGAAAAAGTTAAGCAGAGACCTCTAGAAGGCAAGTCTTTTAAGTGGGGAACGAGGGCAAAGGAGGGAAAATTTGGGCAAAAAGGTAAAAAATTGGAACTTTGACTGTTTTCCACCTAGCGGGCGAGCCCCGAACCAAATTCCCCCTTGCTTGCTCTTTGGGGCAAGCCTGAGTTAGCAAGCTATAAATTCCACTAGTGTAAGTGTGAGGAATGTGGGGATGAATGTGGGGAAGTCTTCGTTCCAGAGGAAAGGGCATGACAGTGGGCCAGCTGGAGATGGAAGACAGAACATATCCCAAGTGTGAGCCAACAGAGATTTGAAATTAGAATCTGGGCTCAACCTGCATCTAGGTTTTAAGAACTCTGTAAGTAGATAGGGCTGTCAAGTAGTTGGAGGAAATTTTCCAGAGACCTGAAGTGACACAGCACTGATTGGCCAAGAGAAACTATCGGCATAGTTATCTGATCGTTTGAGTCAATGTATCTTCTTGACGAAGAGGAGAGTTGGTAGAGGGCACGGGGAGCTGGAGGGGAAGGGCCGCCGAAGAGGAGAGCCCCGTGAAGGTAAGCAGGAGGAGGTCAGCTGGTGCCCAGAGAAGCCCATCTGGCTTTGCCATCAAAGGCAGCTCGCTGCAGACGGGTTGTCTAAACAATGTGCCAAATTTCCGGTGGGTTGCGGATGACGCCCTCCCGTAGAACTCATGGTCTGGGATCCGGGCCTGGAGCTTACTTTGGAACTTGCTCTGGAGGATCATTTTTATTGGGAAGTGTGGTTTGGAATAAAAAACTGGTGAGGACTCTATCTTTGAAGATCAGTGTTTGCTAGCACAAACCAAGGCTCTTTGGGTTCTTGGATATTTAAACAACTGCCAATTGCCTTACCGCGATTAGACTAGGTATAAACAGTGTGTATGTGGGAACTAGGAATTCAAGGATGATGACCCTCTTAAGGTTTGCTCTGAGTGCAGGGATTTAAAACTGTGGTCTCTTAACATGAACTCTCCCGGTCATCGGGTGGGTGAACGGCAGAAAAGGTATCGCATTGATGGCCAGGAATGGGGACTCTGGACCAACTCTGCCGTTGATGTGTGATGTTGGGTGAGCCATTGACCTTCCCGTGTCCCATTTTTCTTACTTTTAAGGTGGAGATAAGGCTGTCTGCTTTTCTTCCCACAGAAGTTCTTGTCAAAGTGAAATAAAGTAATAAGTAACCAAGTGCTCTTTCAAGTATAGAAATTGCTTTGGCTGCATTAGAGGAAAAAGACCCAAGGGTCTGCATTTAAATCCTGGTTCTGAGGCGCCTGGGTGGCTCAGTGGGTTAAAGCCTCTGCCTTCAGCTCAGGTCATGATCTCAGGGTCCTGGGATCGAGCCCTGCATCGAGTTCTCTCCTCAGCAGGGAGCCTGCTTCTGCCTGTTTCTCTGCCTACTTGTGATCTCTCTCCCTGTCAAATAAATAAATAAAATCTTTAAAAAAAAAAATCCTAGTTCTGCGATTTGGCACCTGTATAATCTTGGACATGCCTCTTAGCTGTCAATGCCTTGATTTCCTGATCTCTAAGCACCTCTCTCAGAAAGTCATTGTAGAGATAAAATAATGTAGCTGAATCACCTAACTTATAGATAGGACTTAATACTGGTTATGATTATGACACTTATCAAGCAAGACATACAAGCTAAATTTTTACACTAGTACTTAACCTGGTATATGGTGAATTCTGATTATTAGTGCTTCTACCAGTTATGAAAACCATTTCATGGTAAAACATTTGGAGACAGCATTTCTCTTGCCTCTCCAGAGAATGCCTGCGTAAAACCGAAGTAAATCCAGTTGACACAGAGCAACCTGGCCTTTGTTGGACCTAAAGCTTTTCCCACCACCCGCAGAAATCCTGTTGCACAAGGAGTTTTTATTTTATTCGAATGGGAACAATGAATGGACTAAAACCACTAACAGTATTTAATGCACAGGAAAAACCCAAACTGGCAATCGGCCTCGGACATGATTTCTCAGCAATAAACTAGTGGTAACCACAGCCACACAAGACTTACGTTCTGCCAAGAGCCTCAAAGTCAGGGTGGTGTCC
The DNA here is from genome assembly GCA_028646535.1 of Procyon lotor. Taxonomy (NCBI): domain Eukaryota; kingdom Metazoa; phylum Chordata; class Mammalia; order Carnivora; family Procyonidae; genus Procyon; species Procyon lotor. The sequence continues at coordinate 54,436,649 of CM053613.1, read as the reverse complement.
ATCCTCCAACTCACCGCAAGAGATTGTACCACAGCCCTGGGGTAGATGGAGCCCATATTTTAAAAATTATAGGACAAAGAAACTCGAGTCCAACATATTCATAGGCAGGATGTATAATAATCTCACAATATCCGTAACTGCTAAGGGAGTGCTAATGACACCAGCGCGCTTCCTCTGGTAAAACAAAAAGAAAATGGTAGGGAGATAAAATTGGTTAAGCTTGCTAGAAAGCTCATAAAACACCTAGATATTTCTTTTTCTAGCTCAGGGGTTTAATGGTTACATCTAAATTTTTTTCCTGCCCATTACAATTTTTTGGGGACGCAGGTCTATTTTTGTGTTTAATGAGTTACTGAAAATGTACATGAAAAGTCTGATATATGAAAATCGAGCAATAGCCTTACATGTTATGTGGGGAATTTTATCTTCAAGAGCTTAAAAAAAAAAAGAGATAAAGTCCCCAGTGGATGTTATAAATGTTCTAATCTTGGATTGAAAATAGAAACCTGAATGTTAATACAATATATGTGATTGTTAAAAATGTTCAAAACAGAAATTAAACGTTAAATACAGGCAATAGAATTTCTTATATCTAATACTATTTTTTACCTCAAATTCTCCTAGCCTACTCGAAATGACATTTTGCAGACATAAGACACTGATTTCGTGTTAGGAAGGAGGACTTTCTGATGGTAAATTTTCACTGGTTTGGGCAGCAGATATTTGCATTGGAATGAACAGACTAATAAATGGATTATGAGGCTATCAGTTTTCTGCCAAGTTTCTATCTTGGATTAAGATGGTGGAATGATCATACAAGTAAATCTTGCTTCTTCTACCTTCCAAAGCTCTTAAAATAACATACATGATAGTAAAAAGGAATTAGGGTGAGCATATTTAGGAAAAAAAATAGAGAAATATAGGATATCTAGTTAAATATGGATTTCAGGTAAACAAAGAATAATTTTTTATTAGAACTATGCCCTAAATGAAGTATTTTGGACTCACTGCGTTTTATCTGGCAACCCTAAAAAAGAAATCCATAACACTGTACATTAATGGATCGTAGCTATGAAGAATTTTTGGATTACATCAGATTGGATTTGTCCTGCAATTCTACTTCTAGGTATTTACCCAATAGAAATGAAAAAATACGTCCACAGAAACATCTGTACAGCAATATTCACAGCAGCTTTATTTGTAACAGTCAAAAATCTATAAACAACCAAATGCTCATCAGCGGTCTTATGGATAAACAGTTTGCATTTCTAGCAAGTTCCCAGGTTTTGCTGATGCTGCCGACTCAGGCACTAGAACTAGAGAACTACCATTCTAGAGAAATCTACAGAAAATAGATTGGATCAGAAAGAAAGATACAAGATGAAGAGAAACTCCCAGCTCAGAGTCAGGGTGACTCTAAGTCAAGAGTAGTAGGGGGTTCTGAAATAATTATCAGGATCATTGATGACGATATAATTCATTACAGCCCAGCATTCAGAGTAGCAAAGCCTGTCATGTCTCTGACCCCACCATCAGTACCACCACTACTGGTAGCAGCAGCAGCCTTAGACCTCGAGATAAAACCCTTAAGAGAATATCCCTCCAGATAGTGTGAACTTTCTATCTGGAGAGGGATAGTGATGGGGATGGGGGCGGAAATAGAGGGCTAAGAGAGATAAGTCCAAAATTCCAAAATGGGCTCAGAAGGAGTGAGCTATCTAAGTCATCTTTGCTGAGCTGGAAACTTCACTGAAGTCCAACAGTGCCTGGCAATGAGAGCAGGAGGTGAGAGCAAAGAGGGTAAGGTGTTTTCAGCCTATGTTCCCCATGTCCAAGTCACTGGAGTGGAGTCTCTCAGTCAAGGCCCTACCCACTTAAAAGAAGATCACAGCCACCCTGTCTTTTTGGGGAGAGCCCATGGGGGGAGATGAGCCCCAGCAGCTGCAGAGGGAGCCCACGCCAGTACCCCAAATCATGAAAATATGAATGGACAACTAAGGATTCCCAGGCATCTGGGGATCACCAGACCTTAAGACCAATAAGGAGCAAGAAGAACAAATGACTAGAGGAAGCAGAAATAACTCCGGGAGCAGAGGAGAACTTGAAAGAAATATGAATTTGTGTCAGTAGGAGATATTTGAGACGTCATCCCATGCATCAAACAAAAAAAACCAATCATAGCCTAAGATGCCAGAGGAACGTAAGAGGAGCTGAACGTGGCCGGGCACCGTGTCGCTTCCCATTTTCCTCTTGTTTTCTTTGTAAATCATGATGGCTAGATGCAATAAATATGCGCCAAAACTGTGAAATGGGAAAAGATGTGACCCTGCCAAGGCAGAGCTGTGGGTTGGCAGGTGGTGCAGGCCATGGGGTACCTCAAATTGCTCATTAAACTGCAAGTGTAGGAAATTCCCGGTTCAGTGTGGGAAAGGCATTTTAGGGGTGTCATGGATAATGTGTGAAAATTGAGTTGTAGAAAACTTGACTATGTGAAAGTTAAGAACCATCTGTGTCCACATTCCAGTTGGCTTTCCCCAGAGCTCAGGAATATAAATCCTTCAGCCGAAATTCAAGGTCACCGTAACGATAACTAATACCTATATATCACTTTACCACCTAGTTTACAAAAACACTTCTGCTAATTATCCTGCTCACTCCTTATCCTGGGAGGCAGCGAATATCTCTTTTCTACCCTTGAGGGAACAGAGGCAGCAGGCAATTTGTAAATTCCTTCCAGGAAATACAGAGACTGGTCAGAAATGCAATTTTGCAAATTGTTTCCTAAAGAGCGTTCAGCATGCAGTTTGTTGATCCCTTGATAGGACAGGTGTTCTCAGACTTTAGTGAGCATCAGAATTGCCTGGATACCTTATAAAAAACACAGATTGTCCTCTTTCTTCGCCTCCCTCCCAGTTTCTGATTCAGTAGGTCTGGGGTGGAGCCTGAGAATTTGCATTTCCAACAGAATTCCCAAATGACACTGCTGTTGGTCCAGGGTACACACTCTGAGAACCATGACCATAAAACAGTCTCTGAAGAAGGGGTTCCATGGTCAAATTTGGAGGTATTTACTGTGTAACAGAATACAGAATAGCTTCAGCTCTGGAAGGGAAAGCATAGGAAAAAAGAATAGTTGTACTAAAATGATAGGATGGTGGATAATTTTTATCTAAAATTTATTTTAAATGAATGTCTTATCTTCTGAACTAAAATGGGAGGATATAACGTACTGAAAAATAAGATGAAAGATCATCTACAAATCTTTTTTTTTTTAAAGATTTTATTTATTTGACAGAGAGAAACACAGCAAGAGAGGGAACACAAGCAGAGGGAATGGCAGCGGGAGAAGCAGGCTTCCCACCCAGCAGGGAGCCCGATGCGGGACTCCATCCCGATCCCCACCTGAGCCGAATGCAGATGCTTAACGACTGAACCACCCAGGTGCCCCAGATCATCTACAAATCTTAATAAAAAATTCTTAATAGTCTTGGAGAAAGTTTATGGTAAACAATGTAATCTTAAAATAGACTTTAAAATAGATCTATTTTTTCTCTGTGTGTGCGCGTGTGTGCATGTGTGAGAGTGAGAAAGAGGGTAAAAGAGAGAAGAGAGGGGAAGACTAGTTATCTTTGGATTTTGAGCATATGCATGTTATGTATTATTTGCATAGTTAGGAAAATAAGTACGTAATTTTTTAAAAAGGTGCCACAGTCTATAAGAATCTCAATTGTAAAAAGATCCCCATGGTTGTTTTTAAGACCACCTCTAAGCAATCTCTCTGATAAAATTACATGTTTCTTATAACATAATTCATACAAAAAGCAATTTGGGGCTATTTACTAGTGCAAAAAATCAACTGGGATCAAATTACCACATTTCATTGCATAGAGGCTGTAAGGAAGGCAAGTCTAAACTAGACTGTTCTTTTCTTTTGTTTTTTTCTTGTTTCCCATAATAGTCTAATTTCTCGTTACCTACTAGTCTTCAGTATTTTACTCAGCTGTGTTTGAAAACTGCTCCAACCACTCTTTGATACTCATGCATAACAATAATTGTCTTGTTAATTTCAGAAAAAGAGGGGTAAACCCAGGCCTATTGTGATCCGCTGATTAGAACAACCAAAGGCTAGAAGACAGTTCCTGCAGGATAAGTTCATACTGTACAAGTTCCATTGCAGGGAAAATACTTCCCTGAGAGAAAGAATGAACCAAGAGTTCAAAATTAGCTGAATTTCAAAACATTTCCCAGATAGACTCAATACGATTTTTTTTTTTTTTTTTTGCAATAGGTAGCTTAAATCAGATTGGGACCGCTTAAAATGACTACCAATGGGGGCACCTGGGTGGCTCAGTCGTTAAGCGGCTGCCTTCGGCCCAGGTCATGATCCCAGGGTCCTGGGATCGAGCCCCGCATCGGGCTCCCTGCTCTGCGGGAAGCCTGCTTCTCCCGCTACCATTCCCTCTGCTTGTGTTCCCTCTCTCGCTGTGTTTCTCTCTGTCAAATAAATAAAATCTTTAAAAAAAAAAATGACTACCAATGGTTCTTATTTCTGTAATATATTCATGAAAATACCTCTTCAAAAATGCAGTAAATGCATATGTTGCATACAGTTAGGTGCCCGATTTTGTCAGAGCTACAGAAAGTTCCCTACTTCCAAGGAGTGTCTCTCTAAATTGGTGGGGGTAAAATCCATACATAAGAAAGAGACACTTGAAGGACAGTATAAATGAGCGGTTCAGTGAAGTTAGCCCACGAAACAAGGGCAGCAGCCATATCCCAATCGTCTCCAAAGTTCTCTGGACACGACTGGAACAGAGAGGTGACAGTTCGGGGTGTCTGACAGTGTAGCAATTCCTAAAGGATTTTAAAATCTCCTAAAATAAGGTGGATTTTTGTTTAGACAGGTCTTCAGTAAGGGGGCATTTCTTTTTTCCTTCTTTCTCCTATTGCTTTCAGCCCTCAGTACATTTCCTGTTCCACCATGAGCCAGTGAGGGAAACAGACACAAGGGAGCATTTCCCCTAGGGATGTCTGATAGCTAGGGTGCTCTTGGCTACCAGGGAAAACCCACTCAAGTGGACAGAATAAAAAAGAAATCACCTCACAAGTTAGGAAACACAGAGTGAGAATGGATTCCAGGTGTATCAGGGGTAGAGCTTTCTGCCAGAAGACCAGGTTCCTTTATCTGGCCCCCACCCGCTCCATCCTTGGGCCCGGGAGGCGCTGTCCCAGATATGGACAGAGGAGGGAGCAGGGGCGGGCACACTGTGGCCCATGGGCCAAACCCAGGCCATCCCCTGCTTCCGTAAGTAAGGTTTTATGGGGACACATCTGTAGGCGTTCCTTTATTATCTGTGGCTGTGTCCGCTCTATAACAGGAGAATCGAGTAGTTGTGACCGAGAATTTGAGAAGTTCTCAGAAAGCAGGGCCAGGCCAGAAGGCAGCCAGACCACGGGGGCACATCGCGCACATAGCCAGTGCCGACCACAAGGAGCCATCGGTCCATCCCCCCGCCCACTGACCCGGACTTTCGCAAACATTTCTGCGATGCTGCGTCTCTGCCTGGGTACTTTTAGCTGAGATACACACACACACTCTCTCTCTCTCAATCTCTCTCACGCACACGCAGAGCCCTATTTTAAGAGAAAGAGATCCCAGACACTTGATTTTCAGAAACTTGTTTCTGAACTACTTGACCCCTAACATTTCTAAACTCCTGTTTCTTCTTGCTCCCAGTCCTTGGACTAATCATTCTCTGACCTGTTCTCCTCCTTCGGGCTTCAGGTGTCTTCTTCATGGGGCTCCCTTGCACCCTGAGCCTGATTCTTTAATAAACTGAGACTGTGAGGGTGCAAGGCCTGGCAAAGAGAGGTAGGGAACATGGAAGAGCATCATAGAAGGTCTCCTGTGAGCCACGCATGAGTCTAGGCAGCCTGCAGGCTTCCTAGCTTCACGTCTGAAGTCAGAGACAGGCAGGCAAGCAGGCGGGCAGCTGGGTCCAAGGATGTGAAAGGACCCTTTCGTTAATAGTTACTAGGGAAAGATCATTTCTCCAGTTTATTTAGCAATTGCTAGGGGCTCTTCTCATGCTCCATCTCTTGCGAAACTAGATATTCTTTCTAGTCGTTCCCTTTCTTTTTTTTTTTTTTTAAAGATTTTATTTATTTATTTGACAGAGTGAGAGATCACAAGCAGGCAGAGAGAGAGGGAAGCAGGTTCCCTGCTGAGCAGAGAGCCTGACGCGGGGCTCAATCCCAGGACCCTGAGATCATGACCTGAGCAGAAGGCAGAGGCTTTAACCCACTGAGCTACCCAGGTGCCCCTAGTCCTTCCCTTTTCTAGCCTCTCTGAGGCCTTGGAAGATTAAAATTAGAGTAAAGCCAGAAATGGCTCTGAAAAAATATTCTATCCTAGGTAACTTTTTCTTAAAAGGACCTTGTGCAAAATGTTAGCAATACTGAACATGGAGGGAACGATAATCAATTCTCTGGGAAATGAACTGTGAAGAGAACCATCACTTTTTTGAGCATCTACTATGTGATTTGTGTATTAAGCCCACCTCATATTCACAGTAAGCCTGTGATATATTAAAATTACTTAAAAATAGATTTTACTGCAAAATGCAGAAAATCTAACCACAGTGACTTAAAAAATTATGAGGTTAGTAGTGCAGTAGGTGATCCTGGCATTGACTCAGCTTCTCAGTGATGACATCTAGTGATCACAACGAGTTCCTTTTTCTGCATCATTAGCATTAGCAAGTTGACATTCAGTCTTATGCTTCTCATCTCTTAATCGCAAGATGGCTGCATCAGCTCCAGATATCACATCCATATTCAAGGTAGAATTGAGAGGGAAGTACAGGGCTGGCCATGTTAGTCTCCATTTTGTCAGGGAAGTGGAAATATTCCTAGAAACCTGCTCTTGAGGCTTCTAGTTATGTATCATTGGCCATAACCAGATCACATGGATACCTTTAGTTGCAGGGGAGCTGGAGAAAATTGGGAATGGAATTGTCAGGGTACCCTTAGACTAGGGATGGGCAAACCAACAAAATCTGGACCGCAGCCTATTTTTGTAAATAAAGTTTGGTCCCAACACAGCCAAACGCATTCATTTATGTATCGTCTCTGGCTGTTTTCACACCACAGCAGCAGAGTCAGTGGCAAAGAGTCAGGGGTCTGCAAAGTCTAATTATTTACTATCTGCCCTTTTGCAGAAACATTTACCGATTCCTGCCGTAAGCCAATCATGAGCCATCACCTAGGTTAGGCACTTCTCTTCTGAAAACAAAACTGGGAGAGCCTCAAGAGTGATTCGAAAAGGACACTGTCATTGCGTTAGGTCACTGCCATTATCTGCCATACACAGCCACTGTTACCTGTTTTCAATGAGGAGATGGAAGGTTGGAAAGGGAAGTAAATTGCCCAAGGACCCAAGTTGAATGAGTACAGTCTCAAGTTCAAACTCAGGGCTCTCTGACTTCATGGTTTCCTGATCATATCCTATTTTTGTGAGTTTTCTCATCTGTGAAGGAGCTGTGAAATATCTACCTATTATTCAATTCAGTTCTTAAATGAGTTTTACAAAAGGGCCAAGGGCCAATGAGATCTATCTTAGTACGGTCGTAGGATAATTAAGCATTTACTTTTAGATTGCATTTTTTTTCAAAGATTTTATTTATTTGACAGAGGAAGAGAGAGAGAGAGAGCAATCGCAAGCAGGATGAGTGTTAAGCAGAGGGAGAGGGAGAAGCAGGCCCGTCACCCACTGCACTGAGCCAGGAGCTCCATGCGGGATTCGATCCCAGGACCCTGGGATCATGACCTGAGGCAAAGGCGGATGCTTAACTGACCAAGCCACCTAGGCATCCCTTAAATTGTATTTTAATACTCATTTCCCATCTTGTTCTCTTTCCACTACGTGTATACACAGGCTGGTAGACCCTGATCTACTTTAGGTAGGTTTTTCTCATCTTTTCTCCCCAGCACTTGACATAGCTCCCAACATGTAAGGAGGGCTCAAAACATTTGTTTGTTGAACCCCCCCTCCCACTCCATAATGTCTCACACCAAGTAACTATATGCCATTCATGGTTGCATATATTATGTCCCTGGTGAGGCTGGTGATTACATCAGTGGATACCGACTGTGCAGTAAACGTGTACAGAAGGCTGCAGTGACATCCCTGTCCCCGCCCTTGGCCCTTGGAACTGACAGTGATTGGAGTTGTGGTGTTGAAGGGCAGTGGCAGTCACCTTTGGCCTGGCCGGTCAACGTCATCTGTTGGCGCTGGCCACAGCATCTATGTCAAGGCCAGGCTTCAAACTTGGGCTGCCTCTGTGCCTTCATTTCCTCCGTCTGGAAACAACAGCACGAGGAATGGGAGAGCCAAGAGCAGCAGACTCTGGGACAAAGGGAAAGGACAAAGCTCTGAGACGAAGAGAAGGAAGCCTTCCACAAATCCATGTTTCTTCTTTTTCCTCTCTCCTTTTTCCACAACTTGATCTAAGGGGAACTGGGAGACACCACATCCTGTCTCCCCATCTTCCATTCCGGAAGTCTTGGGCTTCTTCGGATGCTCTGTACCTCTCTTGCTTGCAGGAATCAGCCATTTCCTTAACCAGGAAGACCCTTGTTCTCTCCCACCCCCTCATCAAGCTAGCTCCTCTTCTGAGGATTGACTTTGGAGTCACCTTTCTCCAGAAAGCCTTCCTCCGTTAGTTGAAGAGAGCCCTGATACCACAGCCATAGCCTTCTGTGCACTGGACCTAACTGTCCGCCTCTTTGTCTCTTGTATGAGTCTAGAAGCAAAACCCATAAGGGGCCGCGTCCGACTTACCCTACGGGCTCCTCAGCCTCCCCCTGGCCGGGCCAGGGAACTCTAACCACTTGTGATCGCCCCTTCCCCAGAGGTTTCTATTTGCTCCTTAGACTGGGGAAACTGTTAACCAGAGCAAGTAGCTTTGTTTAGAGATTGTATCTGCGTCGTTCTCCACAGGGTGTCATTTTCCTCCATCTCTCCAGCCAGGCATTCCTCAGCTGCCAGAGCCCACACCTCAGCTCTTGAAGTGGTGGAGCCTGGAGTCCTGGACAGAGGGCAAAAGCTACAGTGTAATCTCCCCTTCTTTCAGGGCCACTGACCAGAGGGGTGGGGGTGGGGGGGGGAGGAGGAACACTGATTGGGCTCTCCTGACGAGGACAGCCAGTGGCTCTGTAGTTTCCTTCTGTGTTTAAAATTCCTTATCTGGCCTTGCTGGCAAATCAGCAGACCCGCAGGTCAATGCAGGATTATCTCCAGAGCGGGCTCTTCAAAGAGATTCTCGCACACCATTCCCCTGGGTCAGATAGCTGTGTCGGCCAGAGGCTCCTGTAATTGGGAGCACTCACTCAGCTCAACACACAGCGTAACCCATTAGCTGTTTTTTTAAAAGCAAGGGTTATTTTTATCTCTTCCCATTATAAAGCACATCAGTGCTCATTATAGAAAATTTGGCAAAACAAAACAAAAAAGTGAAAAGAAAAAAATTCCTTAATATTTAGCATATTTGATAAGTCTTGCTTAAAGTCTTTCACTAGGTTATTCCTTCAATAGTTGTGACTATATACATTTTGTAATAAATATAAATCTGTATCCTGGCTTTTTTTTTTTAATTTAAAAATACAACAGGAATATTTCCCCAATTTTTTATATTCTTGGATAAAGTTTCCATAGCAGTGGAATTGATTCATTTGTTTCATTTATATTGTATCAATATATTGATACAAATATTTGTATCATTTATATTCATTCATATATATTTCATGAATTCATTTATATAATTGGTTCATTTGTTTCACTGTTTCCTCATTGTTAGGTATTTTACATGGTTACTTTTCATCTGAATTGTCATGAATGCCATTGAGCATTAGGTCTTTTCGATATGTTTAATTCTTTCCTTAGGCTGGATTCCCAGGAGAGATCCAATGGTAGGAATATTTAAGTTCTTGGCTTATATTACAAGACAGTTTGATAGAAAGGCTCTACCAGCTTATGCTAGTGTCGGCATGTTAGAGAATGCCAGGATATTTCACCGTAGCCAAAACCAGAAGTTTGGTCTCCTTCGATATTGCGTAGTTCTCTTACTCGATAGGAAAAAAAAAATCATCACAGGTGTAACTTGCATTTCTCCTGTTATTAATGAGGTTAAATGTTTTTCTCAAGTAAGTATTTCTTCTTGGACATTATTATCTATTTATATCCTTGTTTCCCCCTCCATTTGGTCCTTTAATATTTTTCTTGTTAATTTTCATGTGCATTTATTCTTATCTTCCATATATACTATAAATACTGTCTTTTCCTTTGTTGTTTTCCATTTCATTTTGGTTTGTTTGGGATACAGAAGAACATTTTTTGTGCTTCAGTGTAGTGCTTTTTAACTTCGTGTTATCTTTTGTGACTTTGACACTTAAATAGCCTTCCTCCCAGATATTTGATAACCATTCTTTTCTTTGTTTGCTTTGATTATGTTTGTTTGTTTGGTTCAGGAGGGTAGTGATTAAGACCCCCAAATCTAGAGTGAGACTTCCTGAACTCAAATACGAGCTTGGCCACCCACCAGCTCTACAATGTGGGGCAAGTTACTTAAACTCAGAGCACCTCAATTTTCTCATGTGCAAAATGGGGACACTAATGTACATGCAACTCAAACAGTTGTTATGATGATTAAATTAGATAATATACTAGGACGCCTGGGTGGCTCAGTCAGTGAAGCATCTGACTCTTGATTTTAGCTCAGGTCTTGATCTCGGGGTCGTGAGTTCAAGCTCTGTGTGGGGCTCCACTCTGGCATGGAGCCTAATTAACAAAAATTAAATTAAATTAAATTAAAAATTAGGTAATACATGTAAAGTACTTAGAACTTTACATGTAAAGAATACATGTAAAGTACTAAGAACTCTGTTCTTAGAGGCTTATACACAAGTGTTGTGTATTAATACTTAATTATTGTAGATTTATATTGTTTTAGAATCCATCAGAGCTAAGGTCTCTTTTCTTATTTAAAATAAAATTGCTTATTTTCAAAAATTTCTTGGATAGTTGTATCTACTTGCTTTTCAGGATGAAGTTTCAGTCATGCTCCTAAAAAGATTTCCAATGAAAATTGTAACAGCCTTGCTCTCTACTCTTATGTGGCTTCTACAGATCTGGATAGCATGGTCAGAGGCAGGGGTGTCGTGGTTAAGAGTAGGAATTAAAGCATCAGCTACACTTGGGGTTGTGTGCATCTCAGTTCTGTCCCTTCCTACCAGACAGGTTACTTCCCTGAGATTCCGTTTCCTTACCTCTAAAGCAAAACAGAAGTAGTCATAATAGAAATGGCCGTAAACCAAATGTCCACCAACTGATAGATGGATAAACAAAATATGATACATCTATACGATGGAATAGTCTTTGGTTATACAAAGGAATCAAGTATGATACAGGCTACAACACAGAAAAGATTGAAAACATGCTCAGTGAAATAAATTCACGTATTTTGTGATTCCATTTATATGAAACATCTATAGCGATAGAAGGCAGATTCATAGTTGCTTAGGTCTTGAGTAAATGGGGAAACTGGAGAGTAATCATTAAGGATACCAGGTTTCTTGTGAAGTCTCATATGGTGTGAACTGATTGATGTATGAAGATTGTGTGTCTGCAGCCTTATTGCAAAGGAGACAGATGACTACATTGGAAAATTTGCAACTAAAATATGGGAATTTCCCCTAACATAGCAAGGCTATTCAGAAGACACTCGTTAGTCATGATTATAATCTCTACCTACTATAAGAACAAAGAAAACCCAAGAAAACCCAAAATCTAAGGTGTAGGCAGAGGAATAGAATCCAGAGAAGAATATAGATGAGGAAAGATGATAGAGATGGAAAGAAAATTTATAAAGAAAAATAATGGGGGCACCTGGGTGGCTCAGGTGGTTAAGCGTCTGCCTTAGGCTCAGGTCAGGATCCCAAGTTCCTGGGATTGAGCCCCACATCTGGCTCCCTGCTCAGTGGGAAGTCTCTTTTTCCCTCTCCCTCTGTCTCTGCCTCTCTCCGTCCTTGTCCACAGGGCTGGGCAAGTCACACAGTCTTCATTATTAGAACATGGCATCCCTGTGGCCACCATGAAAAGTTTAGGGAGAAGCTTGTAGACAAATCCAAGCCACTGCAACTCACGTCCAAGACTTACATCACCCTGTTTTGGAAGAGAAGTCCTATTTTCTGTCAGACTTAAATTTGGGTGGACAGAGACCTGGAGCTGAGGGAAGCTGTCTTTCCTTCACATAAACTCTGCAAGCGAAGCCTACACTTGGGAGAACCATTCCAGAAGGTGGAGAGAGTGGGGGTCTCAATGAGTACTTGGATCAAGCCTCATTTAAGCCCAGTACCTCTTGCCTTTTCATTACATGAAAAATAATTTTTGCTTATTTGTTTAAGTCCATTTGAATGGGATTTTTCTCTCACTTGATGCCAAGAAAGAGCTAATGCGTAGCTTATCACTGCCTGCCTTTTGGTTTCTCCTCCGATACAATGTTAGCCATAGAGTGCCTTAATCCTGCCCGTATCTCTCCTTATACTCCACCCCACCAGTGCCTCGGATGACATCTTGTATGCTGCAGGTGTTCAGTAAATGCCTGAGGGGTTTAGTAGAATTGAATGTGGACTGATTCTGCACCATTCCCTAAAGTTGCTTCAGAAAGACTTCCTCTCTATAAGCTTGCTGACGGTCACCTTTGTCTACTAACCGCAAAAGTAATCTGCAGAAGACGCTCCAAATATTTGATCTTTCTTTTTATTTGAATCCACATTAAACTGGAATTTAGCATAAACACATACCTGGAACTCTCACTACATGCTCCAGCAAAATAGCTTGGAAGATGCAGAGTGCATTGCCCTGTCAGTGGCTCAATAAAATGAATTGTTTACTTCTGTCCTTTGTTAAAAAAAAAATAATAACTGGTTTTTCGCTGGGGCTTGATTCCTTTCACACAAAGGGACTGACACCCTCTCAAATAAAAAGAGACACTTTTTGTAGGACAAAGCAGGACACTTTTTGTTTATTATTGTGAACGTTTGGCAGCAATTCTCTACCAAAATGGCCATTCCTTGCAGTTCTAAACAGCTTAGGATTTATAATATAGACTTTTGTAATAAGGGACCATTCCTGGCCAAGAGAGAAAAGATAGAAGCTTTTTTTTTTTTTTTAAGAAAGGAGAAAGTCTGGAAATCAGAGGTCAAAGTGAGATGAAATTAGCTAGTGTGGTCCATTCAGTGCAATGTGAATGTGGGTTCTCTGAGGCATGGGGTGGGGGGCCACTGCCGAGCATCATGGGCCGGGAGCCCCAGAGAAGACAGTCAAGGCAGCACTGAGGTAACAAGGGACTGGATGCTGCTGCCACCTCCACCCCCATTCCATTTATTTATTGAAGTGCCCACAGCAACTCTGTAGCTTTGGAAACTACTTCTCTCCATCATAGAGGTGTCTGCCATCTCCCCCTTCATTCATTCATCCATTCATCCAGTCATCCAATAATTCATTCAACTAGCATTTGTTGAGTGCCTCCTATGGCCAGGCCATATGCCCAGGGCTCATTCTGTGGTAAGCTTGCTTCTGCTGTAGAAGATCAAAAACCTAACTCCCAAAACCCTTATTTAAGCATGAACACACTCACTTACTCTGCTCATTATGTAAAAGAGAATGGAAAGAAATGCTTTTCCTTATATTGAGGATGGGGTGGGCATTAGACTTTTCAC
>CM053613.1:54397798-54422370 GCA_028646535.1 Procyon lotor | reverse complement strand
GTCCCTAATGGCCGCGTTGAATACCCATGACTATCATGGTACATGAGGCTCTCCAATCTGACCCTGACCTATGTGACCTGTTTCCTCTCTTACCACTTCCTACTCTATCACAACAACCACCAACAACAAATTTCTAAGCATTCCCAGAACATAGCATGCTTTTGTAAGCCTCTTTGTCTTTTTGTAAATGCAGGTCAAGATGCTGTTTTAGGGGCACCTGGGTGGCTCAGTGGGTTAAAGCCTCTGCCTTCGGCTCGGGTCGTGGTCTTGGGATCCTAGGATCGAGCCCTGTGCCGGGCTCTCTGCTTGGTGGGGATCCTGCTTTCCTCTGTCTCTCTGCCCGCTTGTGATCTCTCTCTCTCTCTCTGTCAAATAAATAAATAAATAAATAAATAAATAAATAAATAAATAAATAAATAAAATCTTTAAAAACAAAAAGGGGGAACTGATTTTCTTGAATTGTCACTCTGATCTCATATCTGGAATCAGCTGATAATGAACTATTCCAGTTCTTTCAAATCTTTACTCTGCCAGCTATCTGGCCAATCGTTAATTAATATATGTTGAGCACACACTACACAGAGTAGTGGATTCACCTGAAGTGCAAGTGAGACATCAACTTCAACTTCTTGGACCCTTGAGAAAAGGCAACAGGTGAAATACAGAGAGCAGGACAGTTCCAGATTCACCTCTGCTGGAGGCGGTCCAGTAAGGTATTTTGATACAGTGTCCCTGTGGGGATTCAGGTCCATTGTCCAGTTGGCCTGGGAATCTGTTTCACACTGAAACTCTGAGTTCACTCCAGATTCAATCTAGAAAGACGTGGATTCTCAATTTTATTAAGAAAATGGACTTTCTGAGGTCCGTTGGTCTCATGCATTACCCATCATGTTCCACCTGTGTAGCAGATGCTTTGAGTGTATAAAGCTTGCTGATGATGATGAAAAGGAAGATATTTTACCATCTGAAAATCCAAATATAATCACATCTCCTTAATTTCTTCAGTTAACTGCTCTACCTCCTGTGTCTTCATTAGCAGAAAGTCCGATATCACGCGCCCCTGAATTATTCAAGAATTCAAAACATTTCCTCAATCCAAAGGGTCATTGCCCACTTCCAACCACCAGGTTGAAAGAAAACTGGGGAGCTGATCAATCCAAAGGCTTCTTAGTTCTCTTTATGCCATACTTGGTCCTTGCTCCTTCATAGTCCACTGCTGAGGTAGTGCTATTACTGGTTCAGATCTTGCCCTGGCTGCAGGAGGCACCAAGGTTGGCCCTTAAGGTCCAGCTCCTCAGCTCACTTAGTAGGCAATCAGCATGCTATCACTGTATCTCAATGTCATCGTCACTCAGAAACCTCTATTGAGTCCAGCCCTCCAAAGATAGTCCTTTCTCAAGACAAATGCCACTCTGGGGCCCTTCATCTTCTTTCCTGCCAAGAGATTTCAGTGAGCACCACCCAATCCATTTCTGGTCCAATAGCCTGGAGCCTAAAAGAAAAAGGGCCAGAGACCCTTTCCTCTCTTCTTCCTAGGGCTGCCTCCTTGTACAATTCCAGGGATGCCATTTATATTGTATTCAGAAGGAAGAGTATCCCTTGGAGCTTATCTCCAAAGAGTGTTTACATCTATCACCACAGATTACAGTATGAATGGAGCCCCCTGGTGTACAACTCCACATCAATTTTCCTATCTACCTGGGTTCCTTTCCCAACCGCAGCTTTCTATTCAAGAGGAATGAGAAAGAAAGGATATTTCTAGACTAAGACATCCCACCTTCTTCCAAGGCAGTAGGTCTCTTGTAGATGCATAATTGAGAAAGGCAAGTCAAGTAACTCTTGCAAAACAAAACAAAGATCTGTTTCAAAGTGATTTTCTGAAGCTTGTTTATTAAAAATAAGAGATAGTTTCTGCTCCTCCAGCCATCTCATTACACAAGTAATAATAGTTATCATTTACTCAGCAGATGTGGCACAAACACTTTACATGCATTATCTCATTTTCCTTGTAGAAAAATTCTGACTCTGATAATGGAGCTAAAATCTGCAGAAATAGAGTACACGGTAGAATGTGAAAAACAATTACATGGGTGAAGTAAGTGTAAAGCACCAAGAGAGCCCAGAGGAGGGGGGATTATTTCCAGTCACAGAGGCTCATTCAGTCAACATGCAGCACATAATTATTGTGTGCCTTTTACATCCTGGTCTCAAGAAACTCACAGGCTGTGAGGAAAAGGATGAGGAAACAGGTCATCTTGACAGTGTGATGTCATCTAATGGCTGCAATCTGGTCATCAGGGCAGGCTCCTTGGAAGAGGAGGCATTCAAACCAGAAACATCGAAAGTTTAGGGGGCTTCTCAACAGACTAGGATGGGGATCTCCGATATCCCAGTGCTGCACCTGGATCTCATTACAACAGCTCCATCGTCTAGAAGAGGAAGAGAAATAAGGGGTTGTTAACTTTCCCGTTCAATTCTTCTCCAAGGCCCTAATTTTGAAGCCTTTAATGGTAACCAGTCCTTCCCCTTTGTGCAACTGGCTTTCCTCCCATGGAAGATTGCTCTGCACTTTCCCCTACTTAACGCCATTCAGCCTGTGACCTCCTCTCCAATTTACCAATCCTGATTCACATCCTCCACCTTTTCTCCCACTGAGAAGAAACAGCCAACTTTTGGACTTTCAAACTTCCTGGAAAGAGGCCAAGCTTCCATAAACTCCAAAATATTATTGTGTGAATTAAAATATTCACATGGTATCAACCATGCAGTTACTCCAACATTTATTTTGGAAAATATTACATTTGGAAAATGGGAAGGATTCCAGAGCATTCTCTTACCTTGAAATATCAGTAGACACGAGGGGATTTAGAGATCATTTCTTGCTCAAGAATTTGCAAACAATCTACAATTAGAGATACATAAAATTGCCTTAAATAACATTAGGGAAGGGCTCTGGGGCTTAAAAAGTGCCTATAGAATCTTTGTGGAGAAATTTGGGGCAAAAGGCTGCAATTCTAACTCACTGAAGCAAACTTTCAAAACGCCTTTGAGTTCAATCCCAGTTGGCTCTTATTGCACGTTTCTCTTCCAATCACTGATGATTAGACCTTGCTCAGTTGCACATTTTCCAAGATCTTACATGCTTCAAACTCCGTCCCTCTGGCGACGAGAGGCAAAGCAGTCTACAGTCCTAGTGAGAACTGTATCTAAACCTAAAGGCCCAGACACTTAAGGTTCCAAGGGGCCACATTTCCCTCACTCTCCTCTCCCTTCCATCTGTTTCTCCTCAGTTTGCTTTTGTAATGCGAAAGCCACAAGAGAAGAGTGCCGGGGCTTCAGCTGTCCTACAGGGATCTTACCAATGCACCTCCTTCTTTAATGTGGCTTGGCTCCCATTGCTCATGATATGTTTGCAGTGGCTAGAATACAAGTGAGATTGGAGGGCTTTGGGGAAAAAAGGCCTGGAATGATGGACAGGTTGCCGTCCTTCTTGTGTGCTCTTTCGGCCTTTGAAATTTGACAATTCTTTTTTTTTTTTTTAAGATTTTATTTATTTACTCAACAGAGAGGAGAGAGATCACAAGTAGGCAGAGAGAGAGGGGGAAGCAGGCTCCCTGCTGAGCAGAGAGCCCGATGCGGGGCTCGATCCCAGGACCCTGAGATCATGACCCGAGCTGAAGGCAGAGGCTTAACCCACTGAGCTACCCAGGTGCCCGAAATTTGACAATTCCTGAAACGTATCCCATTTATGAGAAAGAAAACCCACCCCCCCAACACACACGAGTGAGAGTGTGTGTGTGTTTGTGTGCGTGTGTGTGTGTGTGTGTAAATGAATAAAGAACAAGTAGAACATACGCCAAGAGACAATGATGGTTACCTCTGAGAAAGGAAGTGTGAATAGATAGGGGTAAGAGCACACCACTGATGTTCATCTATCCCTTTTTTACGTTGACATTTTATTCCTGTAGTGTGTAAATAAACATAAAGAAAAATGATTACAATAAAGGAAAAATATATTTTTAAAAAGAACGAAGTAAATTTCTATGTACTAATATGGAAGGCTATCCAAGAAATGTTAAATTAAAAATAGCAAGTTTAAGTGGTAAATATCCCAAGTTCTATTTTGGGGAAAAATGTAGAGGTACCCACACATAATTGGTAGTGTGCGCATAGGGAAAATCATGAGGATAATATACTAAATTATTGCTGTGGTTAAGTCTGGGAGAAGGAATATTTCTGGAAGACGGAGGTGCAGGTGGGGATTTTAATTTTCTACATGGTATGGTCCTTGGAATATTTAAATTTTTCAATATTGGCATTATTGATTTTTCTGATAGATGGGCTCACATAGGATTCTATGTTCCTTGATATTGCCCTCAAAGACTGACTGGCTGTTTTAATGGACCAACAGGTAACACCGTGTTGACTGATCTGGACAACTAACTCACATCCCAACATGTTCATGGCAGGTTCTTGTGTTTAGTAATGATCCCAGCTTTTACCTGTTCTTACCTTAGATAAGCAGTTCCTTCTGCTACAAATTTCCTCCTCCTCTTCTGGTAAACTTCCATTTATCCTCTAAAACCCAGTGTTCCCCAACTCCCCAGACAGGGTTCCCAATTTCCATTTTGCTCCCATAGCATTTAATCACATCCCCATTTCCACAAGTTACTCCCTCTATGCTAGTTCCATGTTTCCCCTCTTCCAGATTGTCAGCTCCTCAAGGCAAGGATAGTAACATATTTTCTTATTTTTTATTTTTTTTTAAGATTTTATTTATTTATTTGTCAGAGAGAGAGAGAGAGAGTGAACACAAACAGGCAGAGCGGCAGGCAGAGGGAGAAGCAGGCTCCCTGCTGAGCAGGGAGCCCGATGTGGGACTCGATCCCAGGACCCTGGGATCATGACCTGAGCTGAAGGCAGTCGCTTAACCAACTGAGCCACCCAGGCATCCCAACATATTTTCTACATATCTGTCTCAAGGGTTAATATAATGAACGGCACTTAGTAAATATTTAGTTAGTAGGATTGGTTTCCTCAGCCTCTCCTAGTATAAGAGTTGGAAATCCAGTGGACCCCAAACGTGGCCACTATCAGAATCTCCTGAGGGAGACTTTAAGAATGCAGGTACTGATGTTCCACTATAGCTATTTTCAGTGCAGATTTCCCAGATGATTCTTCCTCTAACTCTTCCACTTCCTCCTCCCATTGTTTTCCTTCCTGAATAATTCAGTCCAGTGCCGTTAACTGGACAAGATAGGCAGCCATGGTGGAGGTGGGGGTGGGGGGATGGAGACCCAGGGTGGGATGATAAAACCTAAGCTGGATGAACAGTCCACCTGGGGGGAGGGTGGTGGGTACGGATGTCAGAGTCACAGCCGACTGGGAAGGGCAGTCACACAGAGCACGATGGTGTGGTGGCCTGGGAACGAGCATCAGAGCCTGACAGAGTCAGAAGGGCGTCCCCGTGGGGTGTCCAAGCAAGATGAAGGATGATGTCTCCGTGCAGCGTCTTCCTGCTTGGATGAAGCGTCAGAGCCCCAGAGGCATAAGGAGGGACCTGTATAGGTGTTGGGGACCGAGGTAAGGAGAAATCAGTAAATAAGTACATTTATTGTTGGGAAGTCTCTTTAGCGTCAGGCAATTACAAATGTGGAACTAGGAGAAAACTAGAATGACTCCATGGTGTCAGGTTGCCATGGGAGGCTTTTGTGGTTTTTAAGATGGAAATAGTTACAGAAATAAATATAGATGTAAACGGTCCATATGTATAAATATGTATGATTATGTGTGTGTGTATATGTACATTTATGTGTGTATATGTGTACATTTATATATATACCTTAATATTACACACACACAGGCACACATCTTAGCTCGGTTCACTTGAAGGGCTTGGAAGCAGCCTCACGCCAGTGGCAGAGCATACTGAGCATATTGATTTCTGTAAGGAACCAGAGTTCTTAGCAGGATTGGGAGATTTCCATGCTGGGGCAGTGAAAGTAAAAAATGAATCTGGACATCTTGTGCCCAAAAAGCCCAAAAAGGAGTGCTCAAAGAATATGGGGACATATGTAAAGAACACAGGATCTGGCTTGAGGGAGCTCCCACCGGCCATACCTGGGACTGTTTGAGCATCAAATAATGGTAGTAGTGAGGTATAGCCCATTGGATAAAATAGGACTCCATCAACCCATATTGATAGAAAGAAATGAAAAAAAATGTGAAGTTTGATAAGGAACCAGATAGTTACATAATCTTAAATTTCTCTCCCATAAAAATGTGTTAATTATAGAGAGGAAAAAGAATGACTTCATGGTGGACAAAACTGACAGATACCATTTTAATCAAGTGATCAAAATACTCATCACTGGTAATGGGACAAATCAAAATCATGGGCCATCTGATGGGATGCAGTGAGGAGAATGTGGTATGGCTTCTTTGATGTTCCTCTCTGAGGCCCATATCCAGCATCGAGTCATGAGAAAGCTTCAGACAACCAAACTGAGTGTGATTCTACAAAACAAATGACCTGGAATCTTTAAATGTCAAGGTCATAAAAATCAAGGAAAGACTTGAGTTTTCAGAGTAAGGGAATGAAGAGACATGTCATAAACACAACACAGGATTCTATACTCTTCGTTTACTTGAAAGGATGTTTGGAGAACAATTCACAAAATGTGAATGAGGTTTGAGGAGTAGAAGGTAGTGACCTATTGATGTTCACTTTCCTCATTTTGATGGAGTTTTCTTTGGTTATGTGAGAGAATGTCCTTGTTTGTAGGAAATACTAAAGTTTTGCTAGGGCACCATGTTGACTAACTCTTGAGTGGTTCAGAAAAAAAAAAAAAAAGAAATTACCTGTAGGCTTTTTGAAACTTTTCTGTAAGTTTGAGATTATTTCCAATTAAAAAAAAAAAAACAAAACACCCAGCTAAGTCCACAGTAGCTCTGTTGGATCAAAAGGTGATTTCAGGTTCAGTATTGGAAACTACTGGGTTAAGCAGCATGTGTGGATACTTACTCACTCGGGCTTTCCCTCCACATATGAACTTCTTCGTTATATGAGAACGTTGGGAAAAATACAAATTCCTGGGTCCAACCTGAAACCCACCGGATCAGAATCTCCAGAAGTAATGCCTGGCTGTCTTACTTATGATAAGCAGCTCTTCGGTTTGGAGAGGTTTGCAAAATACTAAAATTCATCCCTGAACCTTCTGTCCAAGGCATGCACCGTGTGTCATTTAGGATCAGAGTTGTGAATGGTATTTGTGCGTCCCGGAAGGTGGGCAGAGCAAGCTTTCTAAATCCTATTGCCAAGGAAGGACCTTTGGTGTCTAGGAGTCAACAAAGCTGCTAGTGGGGTCTGGAGGCTCCGGAGACCTCCTAGGTAGTCACTCTTGCTGAGGGCTTGAAAGGGCCTGTTGTCTGGCAGAGGGTGCAAATGGCACGGCTGCAAAGGAAAGTGAGCCGGCCTCTGGCGGGGCAGTCAGGGACAGGAGGGCATGGCAGGGTCTCGCAGAGCCTGCAGGCTGACACCTGAGCTGATGGGAGTGGAGCGTCTTATGACCGCGGCTGGGGCTGGAGGAGCATGGTGGCGCGGGATGGAGAGCACTGAGCGCCAAAGCCTGCAGATCGGGAGATCCGGCAAGGGCCATTCTCTCCTGAGAATGTAGTAGAGTGGCCGTGGAGTGGCCCGGCCGTGGCCGAGAGAGAATGGAGTGTGGGTGGAGGTACCGCGCTGGGCTGTGCAGTCAACTGGACCAGCAGCGGCGGAACCAGGCCGCCCGTGGGGGGACTAACTTCCGACCGCATCACCTTGAGGCCTCGAGGAACAGGGGGGATGTTTGCAAATCAGAGCGAACGTTTGCCTGAAGGGGAAGTCAAATGCACCTCCTGCAGGGTCAGTGCAGGGTTTCTTCCAAGCTTCCGGGGTTCTTCCAAGATCCAGAAGCGGGGAAAGGGACCCCAGGAAAGCGACACCAGCTTCCACGCTGATCTAGCACCAGGGGGCTCGAGTCATTTTCTCATCCGTTAGAAGAGTTGCATGTGCTTTCATAATTCTACCTTGAGCATGAAGCAGCAGTTTCTACCAGCAGCATTGCAGCGGATCTGCTTTGGTTTCTCTCCTACTGCTCGGCACAGGCCGGCATCCGGTACGTCATGACGTACGTCATCATGTACGTCATCACGTGCGAACGTGTGGATAACACAGAATGTCGTCAGTATGACGCTCGCAGGTTTGGTTGGGAACCCATGTCAGGCCTGCTTTTGTATCCTGCAGACATACGTTAAGCAGGTCACTAAGATACAAGGACTGCGTTTTATAGCGCGTTCCAGACGTGTTACCCAGTCTCCCAGACTGATTAACAATGACGTCAGGTTTACCTCGTTAATCACCAGACTGTGATTAACAATGACGTCAGGTTTACCTCGTAACGTCCAAATTACTGTGGATCCAACTTTCATCTTATCTGATGACAGGAAGTTTCATGTTTTATGAGACTCTTCCGCAAGCAGGCCTTTGCGTTGCCCAGCTGCTCACGCATTCCACAAATCCGTACTGTCCCGGCCACCTCTGTGGTTCTGGATCGCGCAGCCCAGATCCCCACCCCCACCCCGACCCTCCCCCCATCGCCTCGCACCTCCTGCAACTCCACCACAGCCATGCTGGCCTCCAGAGAAGGCTTTTCTTCCCTTCACTAAACGTCCCCAGAGGCGGACCCAGACCCTTTAATTTCCCACATCATGACAGGGACTAGGCTGTAACATTTAGAGAAACTTTACAGAATGATCAAGGATTAGAGGAAGGAATTATACGACTGATAAAGATGGCTGTGATTTCTAGTGCTCTGTGTCCACAAGCCAACACATAAGTTGTCTTGGGGCTGTGGAGGTGCCTTCCAGCCAAGTTCCCAGGCTTAGGCTGTCTGGTAGGGTCTGCGCATCTTTTCCCTTTGGGGATGACCCCCAGTGAGTTGGCCCTCCTGCAAGTCCAGGCCCCAATCTCCGGAAGCCCAGGAGGAGAACACATTTCTTCCTGTGGTGTCTGTGGTCTCAGGCCACCTCCCTGTCCACATCCTCTGAGGAAACCCCAGCCCTCCCTACCCATGGAATCAGGTTCATTCCTATGGCCTCTGTGAGATCATCACATAAAAGCAAAAAATCCAGTGGACTACATTGCCCAAGTCTGTGTTTGAGTATTACCACTTGTGAGATACTAGCAAGCCAGATTTTTCCTACTTAGCCTTAACCAATGTCATTTCTTTCTTTCTCTCTTTCTTTTCCTTCCTTCCTTCCCTCCCCCTTCCTTCCTCCCTCCCTCCCTCCCTCCCTCCCTCCCTTCCTTCCTTCCTTCCTTCCTACCTTCCTTCCTTCCTCCTTCTCTTTCTTTCTTCCTTTCTTCTTTCTTTCTCTTTCTTTTAAGATTTTATTTATGAGAGAGAGAGAGAGAAAGTGGGGAGCGGAGCAGAAGGAGAGGGAGACAGAGAATCTCAAGCAGGCTGCACGCTGAGCATGGAGCCCGACCTATGAGATCACAACTGGAGTTGAAACCAAGAGTCCGATGCTTAACCAACTTTGCTACCCAAGTGCTGCACCCCCCCCCATTTCTTTTTATGACATTTTATCCACATGAGATTAAAAAAACAGAACTGTAGCTTCCCGGTAGTCCCTAAAGTCTTTACTCCCAATCTCCTGTGAGAAGCTTTATAACAGGAAGTACTGGCACCTCAACTAAACAACACCATATAGACCGGGGGTGTCTACACTCACACCTGAAAGGAAATATTTCTCCAAAGGAATTGTAAACTACAGAGATGCCCATAATAAAGGCAACTTTTAATATTATTATGCAGAAAAGTTTAGATTTCTAGAGTCACAACTGTCAAACTTCCATTACAGAAAAAGGTCTGATTCAATGTTAGTATATCTAAGCCTGTCCGTTTAAATCATTTTCCCCAAACCAAGGATGAATCTGCCTCCAGATGGATGAAAATTTCGCCTTCTTGAAAAACTACCTGAAGATCTGAAATTACAATATTCAAACCATTCTGCCTACCCCAGCCTTCAAAAATCTCAGGCTCATTTTTTGGGGGGCTGTAGCTACAAGTGCTATGTGGTTGTCCATCTCCAGAGGTCTCTTCTCTTTCCAACGGTCTCACTTACTGGGGAGTCCAAACTCTGAGGTGAGGGTAGAAGAGAAGCTGATTCCTCCAACCAAGGGACACAGCCCTTCCTTTGCCACATAAATATGGAATGAATTTTGATTTCTTTTCCTTGAACCTTAGGTACCTGGCTTGTCAACACACATTCAAAAAGAATTTTATATAGCCAAACTATGGAAAGAACCTAGGTGTCCAACAACAGATGAATGGATAAAGAAGATGTGGTGTATATATACAATGGAATAGTATGAAGCCATCAAAAACTGAAATCTTGCCATTTGCAACAATATGGATGGAACTGGAGGGTATTATCCTAAGTGAAATAAGTCAATCAGAGAATGACAATTATCATATGATCTCTTTGATATGAGGAATTTGAGAGGCAGGGCGGGGAGTTGTGTGGGGTAGAGAGGGAAAAATGAAACAAGACAGGATTGGGAGGGAGACAAACCATAAGAGATTCTCAATCTCACAAAACAAACTGAGGGTTGCTCGGGGGTGGGGGAGGGATAGGGTGGCTGGGTGATGGACACTGGGGAGGGTATGTGCTATGGTGAGTGCTGTGAAATGTGTAAGCCTGATGATTCACAGACCTGTACCCCTGAGGCAAATAATACATTATATGTGAATTAAAAAAAAGAATTTTATAAAGGTAAAAAAATTAAAGTTAGCCAAATTGTGAAATTGAGATTCTTTAGGGATTCAATTTCTATAGTCATAGGTCATGCAAAATTAAATGAGTTTGGAGGTGTGGATTTTAGTGGGTGTAGGTGGTGGAGATTGTCAACTCAGATAAATTGAAGCCAAAGGTGGATTTTCTCTATACTTTCCTGAATAGACTTTAGGATTCTATAATTAATAACAGCTGACAATTGCTCACATCTATTTCTATTTCTATTGGCCACTCGCCCAAACAATAAAAATGGATTTTGCCGATCATGAATTTCAAAGTCATCAATAGGGATGCCATTTTTAATTTTAAAAATGCAGTATGATACATACATACTGTATACAGAAAAAGAGTCATGGAGAACTTCCCATTCTTTTTTCTTGATTTCAGTTCCAGTCATTCAAATCCTTATTGCCTTCTGTGTTCCAGGCACTGTGCTAGGTCCTGAAGTTGCTATCAAGAAGAATGACCAAAGCTGCCCTCGAGTTCCATACCATCTGGTTAAGGGATAGAGGTGAGTGGGTTGGCAGGAAACAGAGTTAACTAAAATATTAAACTAAGAAGCCTATTCTCAGTTATAACACGGGTGTGAACTATGTATTGTAGAAGCATTGAAAAGAGCGACTAAGTCTAGAAGACTTCTGGAAAGGTGAGTAGAGGGTCACCAAAAGAAGGGAAGGGAATTCAACATTTGATTGGTATTACAGATCCCCTTCTTATGAGAAGGACCATAAAAACCATGTGGGTAAGGACTGGGTCCTGTTCACTGTTGTTATGCCTGGCACCCAGCTCAGCACTGGGCACACATCAGATGTTCTAGAATATTTGTTGACTAAATGGCTGAAAGTGTCTTAGGCAGATAGGACCACATGTACAATAACAACAAAATGATTTTTTTTAGACTATGGTTTATAACATCAGCACCATTAGCTTCTGGAAAGGAAAGAGATGAGTCCTAAGATAACTTAAAAGAGCAAACTCTGCAGAAGAAGCCAGCAGACCTGAGTTCTAATCCCAGCCCTATTATTAACTAGTTACATGACTTTGAATCAATGATTATCCTGTACCACCCTCAGTTTTCTCACTTGTAAAATAGCTTTGTAAAAGCTCATTCCAATGATATTATATATTGTAAATAATAATAATAATAATAATAATAATAGAAGGGGAAAGACTGTAGCATTGCCTCTTCTTCTTTTTCTAAATGCAAGTGAATACATGCATCCCAGCTTTAAGATGGCAAATGGAGTACATACTGATCATTTCTCCTTCCTTCACCAAAATTGTAGGACTCATAAACCATAGATTTGAGTAAATATTCAAGAACAAGGAAGGAACTTTCTTTGGATCAGAAGCTGTGATCAAATGAGAAACCAGAGCTGGGAGCTGAGGCTCCTGCCATCTCAAAGCTATTGCTCTTGGTCATGGGCTACCCTGACAGGAGGCCTTCTAGTTCTCTCTAACTTAACCAAAGAGATGAACGGATGGAAAGACTGAAACTGGAAGAGAAACTAAAAGGCATTGGTGTTATGGAGATCTTATCATCGATCTAGTGTAGGTGTTTTAAACATGTGTTGTGCCATGGACCTCTTCAGCAGCTTAGTGAATACTGTGGCTCTCTTCTCTCTTAAGTCTGATTGGACTGCTACTACAAAATACCACAGACTTGGTAGCTTATAACAGAAATCTGTTTCTCACAGCTCTGAAGGCTTAGAAATCCAAGATCAAGGTGCCCACATGGTTCTGGGGAGGATCCTCTCCTAATTCTTAGCTGGTACCTTCCTGCTGTGTCCTTATCTGGTGGGAGGGGTAAGAGAGCTCTTCGGGGTCTCTTTTATGAGGACACTAATCTCACTCATGAGGGCTCCATACTCATGACCTAAGCTCTTCCCAAACGCCTCATCTCCTAATACCATCACACTTGGCCTTAGAATTTTAACAAATGAATTTGAGGAGGCAAACATTTGGACTATAGCACCTTCCCAGAATATTACCTTTAAATGTATAAAATAAAATACATAAGATTATAAAAGACATTATATTGAAATGCAATACCAAATATTAAAATTTTGTCATATAGTAACCTATTAAATTAAATAATAAGATTTGATAGTTTACTCTGATTTTTGACATATTTGCTACAATTATAATATGATATGAAAATATCTGACTTCTATTGGTGATAATGTCACAAGTACTGTGGTTTGTTGCCTCCATTCAAGTGATTGGCGATATTTTATTTTAGTTAGAGGTCAATAGACATAAAAATGAAATTGTTTTTTCATCCAAGTTCATGGACTTCACTGAATTCTAACAGACCCCGAATTTAAAAAAAACCTCCAGTCTAATAGAGGAGTTTTCCAGGAGATTTCCCCAGAACAGAGAAAATGTGATAGTTAAATTTTTTAGAACTGAAAAAGGACCTGATACTGATACTTCAGGTTAAAATAGTTCACTAAATTCTAACAGAATAATACAAAAAAATGAAATAAACCTAACTAGAAACATGTAGTAAAACGTCAGTGATAAAAAAAAAAAAACCCTAAAAACTATCAGAGTAAAAAGAAAGACAACCTGTCCAAAAAAAAAAAAATCAAATAACACTGAATATGTAATTAACAGTGCTTTGCAAGAAAACAATGGAGAAATATTTTTTGGATACTCAGGAGAAATAACTTTGAATTTATAATTTTATTCATAGCCAAATTATCAGTAGTATAGGTGGAATGAAGGTAAAATAATGCTGTTTTTTGGATTTAAAAAGATTTACAACAATTAGCACTCATGACCTCAACAAACTCTAGCAAAAAACAAAAAATTCAGAAGGAAATGTTAGAACGCAAGCATCATTTGGGAATATATTAAAAAATATAGTATATGTAAAATAAAAAGTCAAAGAATTCTATCCCAATGCCTTTACTTGTGTATTCTCACACATGTTTTTCAATGCCTAGGTAAATATGTACACAAATACATATATACAAATATCTTTTATTCTTTTTAAAAAAAATTTTTAAAAAGATTTTATTTATTTATTTGACAGAGAGAGAGAGAGAGAGAGTGAGAGAGGGACAACAAGAAGGGGGAGTGGTATCGGGAGAAGCAGGTTTCCTGCTGAGCAGGGAGTCCGATGTGGGGCTCCATCCCAGGACCCTAGGATCATGACTTGAGCCTAAGGTAGAGGCTTAACGACTGAGCCACCCAGGAGCCCCATCTATTATTTTTTAAACAATGAACTCACTCTATATGAAGGAGTCTGGATTTTTTTCCTCATTGCCTGGAATGCCATGAACATCTTTCAATGTCAATGCATGCAGATCTACCTTACCCTTTTTACACACAATATGGATGGACCCTTATTTATTTATTTATTTATTTATTTATTTATTTATTTATTAAATACTTTATTTATTTATTTGACAGAGAGAAATCACAAGTAGGCAGAGGCAGACAGAGAGGGAGAAGCAGGCTCCCTGCTGAGCAGAGAGCCCGATGCGGGACTCTATCCCAGGACCCTGAGATCGCGACCTGAGCTGAAGGCAGAGGCTTCAACCCACTGAGCCACCCAGGCGCCCCAACCCTAATTTATTTATTTGACATGTCCCCAGCATGGACAGTTAGATTATTTTTAGTATTTGTGTTCTTATAGAACACAAATTTGTCATTATTTCTGTGGAACAAAGACCTCGAATTAGGATTGCTGTGTCAAAGGGTATGTGTGTATTCAAAATGTTCATAAGTCCTGCCAAAATGATTTCTAAAGGTTTTACTAATTTATAATCAGGATACAAGTATCTGAGATGCAATATCATAAGGAAGGAAATCTTCAAGCATGAGAATAGACACAAAATGGAGAGAATTTGGTTGTGAATTTTTTAGAAAAGAGACAGAAAATAAACATTACTTTGGGAACATAATGACAGATGGTTTTGTCATTCAGACTATGTGAAAAAAAAAAACTTTTCCAAAATTGATCACAAATGAATTCAAAGAGATTTAATAACTCTTCAACTATTTAGTTAGGTCTCATTCTACTAAGAGCAGACGATCAAATAAGTTGTTGCAGGTAACTTTATTTTTTACAAGGTAATCTTAATGAGGAAACCTTCTGCCTTTGGACTTGATCCTAACCATTGTGGAATACTGACTTTTATAGTCAGTATGGTAAGATCCTGGATAAAAAGTATCTGCATTATCTTAGAATTTGTAATATTTGTAATACTTAGGAATGTAATTGCTGAGCAGGTTTAGACATGTCCTTAAGATTTTGGGAAAACTTGAAAGCATAGAAAGAAAAAAAATACAAAAGACCCATTACTTGAATCAAGTGAGATTATAACTATTAAATGCTAACCATAGAAGTTTAGCTCTAAAGGTATATTTTTTTTTTTTTAAAGATTTTATTTATTTGACAGAGAGAAACACAGCAAGAGAGGGAACACAAGCAGAGGGAATGGTAGCGGGAGAAGCAGACTTCCTGCAGAGCAGAGAGCCCGATGCGGGGCTCGATCCCAGGACTCTGGGATCTGACCTGGGCCGAAGGCAGACGCTTAACGACTGAGCCACCCAGGCGCCCCTCTAAAGGTATATTTTATGTTATTCATTTTAGTTAATTTTATTTTATTATTTATTTATTTATTTATTTTAAAGATTTTGTTTATTTGACAGAGAGATCACAAGTAGGCAGAGAGGAAGGCATGGAGAGAGGGGGAAGCAGGCTCCCTGCTGAGGAGAGAGCCCGATGCGGGGCTCGATCCCAGGACCCTGAGACCATAACCTGAGCCGGAGGCAGAGGATTTAACCCACTGAGCCACCCAGGTGCCCCATTTTAGTTATATTTATTTATTTATTTATTTATTTATTATTTTTTTATTTTAGTTATTTTAAAAGACTGATTTATTTATTTGGTGGGGGGAGGGACAGAAGGAGAGAGAGAGAATCCTGGAGCAGACTCCCTGCCAAGTGTGGAGCCTAATTCCAGGACCCTGAGATCATGTGTTGGCCGCTTACCCAACTAAGCCAATCAGGCACCCCTATTTTTGTTTTTTTTTTTAAAGAATGTATTTATTTATTTGACAGAGCGAGAGACAGCAAGAGAGGGAATACAAGCAGGGGGAGTGAGAGAGGGAGAAGCAGGCTTCCTGCTGAGCGGGAAGCCTGATTGGGGGCTAGATCCCAGGAACATGGGACCATGACCTGAGCCGAAGGCAGGCACTTAACAACTGAGCCTCCCAGCTGCCCTTATTTTATTTTATTTTTTTAAGAAGGCTCTACGCCCAGCATGGAGCCCGATACAGGGCTCGAACTCCTGACTCTGAGATCAAGACTTGAGCTGAGATCAAGAGTTGGAGGCTTGACTGATGACTCCCATCCAGGAGCCCCTGTAAAGGTATATTTTAAGCTATATTTTACTAATTCAGCAGTTCCTTGAGAGTGTCTATGTACTAGATACTGGGTTAGGTATTAAAGATACTGCATCTATTTTAGGGGAAATGGCAGTTTTGAAAAACTTAATGCATTTGACATATATTAATTTCCTAAATTACTTTAAGCAAAAATATACCTCCATATTGCAAATGGGTGATATCAATTACAGGGAGGCTAACAATAGCATTTATCTTAAAAGATTACAACAACCTGCTATGGGCGTATCTGACACAAGAAGAAATGGTCCCTGGGTTTTAGAGTGCCTGAGTTTCACAAAATGTGGTTTCAGAGAAATGCAGTAGAACCTCCACAAAGAAAAATAAAATGCCGCTACTCCATGTCCTGTATAGATTTTCAAAGGACTTGTGAAAAGTTTAGGTTAGAAAAAGATGTACGTCTCCAAGGAGGACGTGAGTTGCAGCAAGAACTCTCTGGATGTAGCTAAATGCCAGAATGAACAATTGTTTGAGTCTCATTATGGTCAACAAACAGGACATGATGGCCAAGTTTGGCCTCAGATAAGGCAAGGAGTAGACGCTGTGCTGCAGGACAAGCAGTGTAATCCACGTGGATGATAGGCAGAACACAAAGTGATTGACTCCCCTTTTGCTTTTGTATTTTCTATCAAAAATAATTATCATTTATTAGAAAGAATAAAATTAAGGATAATTGAAGCCCAAGGGTTGAAAAGACAATTAAGAATGTAGCTGTTTTCCATGAATTCAAGTGTCTAGGCTCAAGTAAATTACATCATAGGAACTACCGTAACTTGTCAATGTTCCAGAATTATGGAGCTTATGGATGGTTTTGTGTGCTCATGGATAGTTTTAGAGGACCAGAAACTTGAAGTCAGACTAGTATTGTCCTCATATTTAAAAAACTATAAAAGTCCATTTCAAGAAACTGTAGACTGGGGTGATAAACCAAACTTTCTCTGTGGGATTCAGTTATTTCTTCCCTCAAAATGTTACATTTTCCCACGAGTATGCCAGGTGCAGAAGACACTGTAATGATGACAAATAGGGAATGGATTTTACCTCCAAGGAACTGCAAGTTTAATAGGGAGCTACGGAAGTAAACCCAAAACAAATAAGGAAATAAATGAGAAATTATAAGTACTCAGTATTTTTGTCTTGCTTTTCCTTTAAGAAGAGGATAGAGCACTTTAAAATTTCTCTCCCATCAAGGTCTTCATTTATTTATTCCTTCAATATTTTATTAAATGTGTTCTATGCTCAAGGTGCCATGCTATGTAGTACAGAATATAATCAAGACGAATCCAAAGTAGATCTCGCCTTCAAGGAGCTTATAGTGAGCAGGAGTTTTACTAAACATTTAAATGTGTCTTAGTCCTTTTGGGCTCCTATAATCAAAATACCATAGACTGGACGGCTTAAACAACAAATATTTATTTCTTGGATTTCTGGAAGCTAGGAGGTCCAGGATGAAAGCCCTGGCCGATCTGGGGTCTGCTCAGGACCTACTTCCTGGTTCATATT
Organism: Procyon lotor; assembly: GCA_028646535.1. Classification (NCBI taxonomy): domain Eukaryota; kingdom Metazoa; phylum Chordata; class Mammalia; order Carnivora; family Procyonidae; genus Procyon; species Procyon lotor. The sequence continues at coordinate 54,404,608 of CM053613.1, read as the reverse complement.
TGGTGCCTTCTGGCAGCATTTTCACAGGGCAGCTCCTTGGAGTCTTTTATCAGAGCACTAATCCCTTTAGTGCTCGAGGGCTCCACCTCATGATTTAATCATCTCCCAAAGGCCTCACCGCCTAAAACCATCGCACTAGGAGTCAGAATTTCAACATACAAATTTTGGAGGGACACAAATATTCAGTTCAGTGTAGTAAGTGATGATGATCAGCTTGCATTTGTTCATTTAAAACAAGGTATATAGTTATGGATAGATAGATAGATAGATAGATAGATAGATAGATAGATAGATAGATAGATAGATAGGTAGGTAGATAGGAAATCAACTAAGATTAGCTGGTTGTCTTACAGGTGGCATTTGTGGCAGAGATAGTGGGAGGTACTTAGCAAATCTCACTTCATCTTTTTCTGGTCCCACGGGAAGACCCCATTTCCCATCCTTCCTTGAAATTAGGTTGGGAACATGTAAATAGGTTCTGGAAATGGATGGAAGCAGAGGTAATGTAAGTTTTTTGAGTCCTGGACATCAGTCATTGGACATTGAGTCACTGGACATAATCCACATGTCCTAGAATGGAAAAATTGTGCTGTATTCATACAATAGAATATTACACAGCAATAAAAAAATGAATGAACTACAAATACATGCACCAATATGCACAAACTCTTGAGTGAAAGAAACCCAGACACCAAAAAAATATGTTTGCCTCTATTACTGTAAACTTGAGGAAAAGGCAAAATGAAGCTGTTGTAATAGAGACCAGAATCGTGGTTACCTCTGTTCATGGGTATATTAACTGGGAGTGGGCACCAGAAAGCCTTCTGGTGTGATGGAAAAGCTGTTCTTCTGGATAGTTTTCTCAGGAGGGAGGGCAAATGTAAAAATGCGTCAAGTGGTACACTTTAATTTTTATACATTACTATGTACAACAACTAAAATTATGCACACACACACACACACACACACACACACACACACAAGACAGAAAGGAAGGAAGAGAAAACCAACCATTGAAGGCCCAGTAAAGATGGAGGAACATTTAACCTTGAATCACTACTTTGAGGAAAGTTGCCCTGAATTGCTGGCCAGCCTGCTTTGGACTTTTTGTGAGCACAAAACAAACCTTTCTTATTTTAATCCCCTGAGATTTAGAGGCGTGTTTGTTATCTCGGCACATCCTAATCTTTCTTGGTTAATACAGGATTTGTCACCCACAAACTGCCAAGGTCAGAAACCTGGTTTATCAGCACACCAGGGGGAGCTCTGTCTCTCACAGCTAAGTGACACAAAATAATATTATAAATGAATGTATAAATCAAAATGTCAAATTATTAAATTACGGGGAGAAAAAAAGGCCTCTTCTACAAACTAGCGTATCTGTGTTGCCATGATCAAGCCCTTTCTCTCACTTAAGCCAGACCTGCGTGGGTCAAACCATAATAAAGTTTGCTTGCTGCACCTGTTTGCAGAAAAAGGGCATTAGTTAGCTGAATCAAATGTTCAGTGACATCCTTCTGAAAGCACTTGTGAATCCATTTCACAGTAAAGATAGTTTTGTCAGTGGGTCCAGAATACCTGAGGTCCCTGACCTACAGTTTCCATTCCCTTAGGCATGGCCTAAATTGCCCCAGTGGCTGTCCGTTTTTTGGCTTCAATCCATCATCTTTTCTTGTTAGGCTTGTTATTGCATTCAGTCTAACTTTTTAGATAATGTGGCTGGCCTCTGAGGCATTCCTTTTATGTATCTACTCCTCGTATGTGTAGATCGTGTGTTTTTCCTATCAAAGAACAATCATAAGTCTTTTACTTTCAAATTCTGCAGTGGGAGTGGAGGGAGATCAAAATGGAGGAGGACAGAGTCCTTCGCTGCAGTATACAAGTTCTGATGACATTATCAAACTCAGAGAGAGACTGGGAATCGTATGGACAGTGTACCTGAATCTTTTGTATAAGGTTACTTGAGAGCATTTTGTGGCATTCTTGAAGGCTTGAAGGACAGAGCAGAACTTCTTATTCCAGGCTGGGAAAAAAGGGATCTCCCTTATGTAGTAGAGGAAAGTTTAGCAACACTGTTACCTGCTAAGTGATAGGAAATACAAACCGGTGCATTTGGTTCAGATTTCCAGGCAGAATGTTGAAAGGGCTAATTGATTTTTTAAAAAACTATGTGTGGTAAGACAGATGAAATAAAAAGAACTATTCAATTTTTAAGCAGAATTTTGAGGAAATACAAAGAATCTAGGATCTAGGGGCACCTGGGTGGCTCAGTGGGTTAAGCCTCTGCCTCCAGCTCAGGTCATGGTCTCAGAGTCCTGGGATTGAGCCCCACATCGGGCTCTCTGCTCAGTGGGGAGCCTGCTTGCCCTTCTCTCTCTGCCTGCCTCTCTGCCTACTTGTGATCGCTCCCTGTCAAATAAATAAATAAAAATCTTAAAAAAAAAAAGAATCTAGGATCTTTGGGTTCAAAAATAAAGCTATTTTTCTTTTTGAGACTCTCCAGGCAGTAAAAGGCTTGAAAGTAGGAATTGTTTTAAGGCAAAGGTTAAATCCAGGGTGCAGCTGTAAGGCTGTAGAAATATCTAATTGTTCTCTTAGAGCCTCTTAGCTTGATAAAAGAGCTTCCAATATTTTAAGGACAATTTCAAACAGCTTTCTGACTCTCAGCTTGACATGGAAAGCAGCTGTCTCAAAGAGATTTGTAGGTGTGGCTCTTTTATGGGGTGGTTATAATTTGATATTTAAGAATCTTCTAAATTTTTAGAGAATTATGTTGGCAGAAGCAGTCCCTGCTTGAACTGAAAGGGCGTAAAGATCGCTCCACACAACAGCTTTCAATTTTTGTATGGCAAAAACTTATATTTACACCTTAAGAATGGAATATAATATTTTAAATAAGACAATGTGAAGAAAAATGTGAAGTTCTGTTGTAATTAAAATTGGTAGAAAATCAGAATCATATGTAGCTATTTTGAAAAGCTTTCCTGGTATCAACAAAGGGAGTGTGTATCTTGATGTTGCTGGAATTAAGAGGTACCCCAGTGTCATTTAGTTTGAGCCATGCTTTGTCATTGTATTTATGCCTGATATGCATGTCCATAATGACTGCATGTAAAGCTGACCAACTAAGTGTCGCTAAATCCTCCACCTCAAATCATAAGGGCTCTTCCATTCTTTTTTATGGACATCTTCAAAGGCAGAATCTTGCAAAAGCAACAATTTTCATCCTGGAATGTCTTCAAAGTCTTTGAATTTAGCCACAGATTTCCAGATTAGTTTCCTTCATTCACTGTGCTTCTACTTTGAAGAAATGCTTTGCCTCACCTTGTTGATGAACCCTAAAGCCGTTTTTATGGAAAAGAAGCAACAAGGAAGGCTCAAGAGAGTTTCCAGCCAACCACTGCTCCTGGGGAGCCTAAAAGAATAAATGGCTCACGTAGATATCACGTATAACGTTATCCTTAAACTTACCGGTGCCATGATGAGAAGCCTTTCTTTCAAAACACATGACTTTTTCATCCTGAAGCACAGATGATCCTCCTTGAGAATTTATCAGTGCCTTCCTCTTCTGGAGTGTCTACAGTAGCACCAGCAAAGATAGAGGATAATACCCTTTCCCTTCCTTTGAATGAATCTGACAGTTGCCTGAAATTGCCTTCCATCATCCAACCCATCAACGCTGTCATCTTTTGCACCTGTGACAGTAATAACTGTGTTCTTTCCTTATTAACTATCTACAAGCTTCCTCTCCTTTTAGCAGTTAATTAAAAGAAATTGCCTGCTTTTAATTGTAATTTAAAAATTTCCTTGGCTATTGGTATGTATTTGTTGTGTTACATGGTAAACATAATGTTTATCATTATGTAGGCAAACTACATGTGTTATTTTTCTTTAATTTTTTTTAAATTAATTTTTATTAACATACAATGTATTATTTGCCCCAGGATACATGTCTGTGAATCGTCAGGCTTACACATTTCACAGTACTTAACAGCACATACTCTCCCCAATGTCCACAACTCAGCCACCCCATCCCTACCCCCCAGCCTCCCAGCCACCCTCAGTTCGTTTCGTGAGTCTAGAAGTCTCTTATGGTTTGTCTATGTGTTATTTGCTATATTCGAAAGCAACTGAGAGTTAGCAACTGTATGAACTGGTGATTAGTATCATTTTTTAAGGCTTGTACGTACCAAAACTATAGTTTATTACTTACATTTGGCATTTTACTTTATTTTAAATACGTGATAGGAATTTTGGGATTGACGTGTAAAACATTTTTTCTCGGTTAAAAATAGGCCCCCATTTAGTGTTTTCCTGCTGACCCTCAGGTTTTCAGGGATGGATTATTAAAATTAAGTAGGATAAACCTGCATTGCTATTTCTGTAATTTCTGTGGCCAAGTTTTTTTTTTTTTTGAAGATTTTTATTTATTTATTTGACACACAGAGAGAGAATTCACAAGTAGGCAGAGAGGCAGGTAGAGAGAAAGGGGGAAGCAGGCTCCCTGGTGAGCACAGAGCCTGATGCGGGGCTCGATCCCAGGACCCTGAGATTATGACCTGAACCGAAGGCAGAGGCTTTAACCCACTGAGCCACCCAGGTGCCCCTGTGGCCAAGTTTTATGCTATGTTTCTGATCCTGTCATATTTTGAGTTGGAAATTAAAAAAAAAAAATTGTGACTATTTTTCCTGTCCCGCCATTGTAGATGGGGTATGTGAAGCTGGGAGATGACCTGAGCAGGAGAGCTGTACTTGTTCCTGGGAAAGTTCCTGGACTTTGAATAGGTTGGGGTAACTGCATGGGACTTTAGGTTGGCACCCTTGGGAAGGGAAGGGTATGTTTATCTGTGGGAAGAAGAATGTGCCCAGAAATTGAGTAGTTAGAAGCACAGAACAATGGCAGACGATGCTGGTTGTTCCCAGTATCTGCTCTTTCCATTTTGCTTAGTAATAAAACCCTAAGTGTTAGCTGGGCATTATCCAACCAATAGAAAAAGCCTCATATCCCAGCTTCTCTTGCAACTTAGTATGGCCACATGACTAAACTCTGGCCAATGGGATGTAAGAAGTAATTTGCATCTGTCTTCTGGGAAGTTTTTATTGAAAGAGAGGAAGTGTGTCCTCTCTTCCTCCTTTGCTGGCCTTCCTGGTTGGCATGTGAATGTCATGGCTCAAGATGGCACAGCCATCTTATAAATCAGGCTGGAAAGCACAGGTAAATGTGGCAGAACAACATGTCAGGAGTCTGAGCTCCCTGATGGTTATGGAGCCACCGTTTTAGTGTACGACTGCTTATGTTTACCTGAGAGAGAGAGAGAAAGAGAGAGAGAGAAGCTTTTATCTTTTTACCACTGTTATTTTGGGCTTTTCATCAATGAGTACTCCTCTTTGATTTTTCCTTTAACTATCTTATATTATCTTATTTATACTGTCTTATATTATTAGAACACCAGTCATACACATTATCTTGTTTAGTCTTCTTGCCTATTTCTCATCTTCCCCTTTAGAGTGCTAGCTTTATGAAAATGGAAAATTTGCTCCCCCTTTTTTGTGATATGCTATAATTTTTATTGCAGTGTGGCTATTTTTGTGATGATGGGGAGTTTGGTCTTAAAAATAATGTTCCGTTTGAGGGTTTTTTTTTAAATATTTTATTTATTTATTCGACAGAGAGGAGAGAGATCACAAGTAGGCAGAGAGGCAGGCAGAGAGGGGGAAGCAGGCTCCCCGCCAAGCAGAGAGCCCGATGTGGGGCTCGATCCCAGGACCCTGAGATCATGACCTGAGCCGAAGGCAGAGGTTTTAACCCACTGAGCCACCCAGGTGCCCCTTCCATTTGAGGTTCTTATATACAGAAATTGCCATCATGACTGATATTCAGAATATCTTTAATGTTGACAGTAAACAACATTGCTATCCTTATTCAGTACTGTACACTTCATGGAAAATAAAAGGGCAATAATAGCAGCTATTTCTTTTAAGAAGAATGAACATGGGGTACCAGGATAAGTTGATGAGCCAGTTAACACAACTTAATTGGCATTCCTCTTGGGAGTGGGGGGTTAAATTCATCACAAAAAAGTGCTTTCAATGCATGGTGTTATATTCATCCTGCCATGTTATAAAAATAAACTTTCCAAGGAAGGTGATATGTATGAATGCTAGAGCCTCACAGAACTGCAATCAAGTGCAACTATAAATAATACTGAATAAAGTTTATCCTCTGATAAGTGGATAATACTTTCAGTGCATTCAATTAGCTTAACTTTGCAGTATCCTAAGATAGTCACATTCATTGTAGTGGTTGCCTCAAGGGAGGCATATTGTTCTGGCTAAAATATGATGGGAAGGCAGTCCTTGGGTTCTATGTAAAAGTAACAGTAATGAAAGAGCCCAATAGCGATCACTGATAGACTGCTTAAATGAATGATATTTCCTTCACTCATTGCTTTAGAAGGGCCCACTGAGAAGGGGAAGAAATAGAACAAAATCTAACACTTCTATTGACTGAGCTGGAGAAGTGGAAGTTCCCTAACATCCAGATGGCATTTGACTGTCATTTTATAAGGGTTTTCCTTCAAGTAAGACTATTATGTTGCCTTTCAGTTTCTCTCCAAGTGAGAAATAGTCCTTAGTATCATCCATATCATTTACTTGCCACTTATGTTAAATTTCTTTTTAATGACATATTTAGAGCTAGCATAAATCATCTCCCTTTGCAAAGGTGCACTTTCTTTTTTTTTTTTTTTAAAGATTTTATTTATTTGACAGAGAGAAACACAGCGAGAGAGGGAACACAAGACAGAGAGA
>CM053613.1:54379949-54397698 GCA_028646535.1 Procyon lotor | reverse complement strand
GAAGGCAGACGCTTAACGACTGAGCCATCCAGGCGCCCGCAAAGGTGCACTTTCGGGACCCCAGAATTTAAATACTAGGTCTTTCTCAGACTCTTATTGTGAATGTGGTATCATACAAAGTAAATTGGCAATCATTCAGAGATAGCAACAACTTCACAAAAGACGAGTAGGGGTCCTCTACTGTATCATTAGTGTCACCCACCAAGATCTGCTTTGCTTTCTCTACAACTCTTTTACCATTGCTTAAACAGAAGAGACCTGCTTTCTTTCTTTTTTTGATCTCCTCCTGTGTAGAAGGTTATCATTAACAACTTCATTGACATCATCATTTATTAGTAACGCCGGAAACCACAATGCCAGAGGCTGCTGCAGCAGCTCAGGCTCCCTGGGAGTGGGAAGAGAAGAAGGTGCGGGCCAAAACTTTGACTCTCCTGTTCATATCTGAATCTAGATTTTAGAACAGCGCTTGGAAAGATAGTATGTGCTCAGTAAAACTTTGTGAAATGAAAGAAGGCTAGATTAGAACTAGAATCCTCTAAAGGTAGCAAGCTCCTGGTTGAAGAAACTATAGAATTTAGAATTCCAAAGACACTGCGTTATTATAGGCGAGGCAACTGACGTTTAGAGGGATTAAATGATTCACTCATAGGTCACACAGGTCCGTTGTTATGCCAACTGATGACCAAGCTATCAGGTGTGAGTTCTAAAACCACTGCCCCCTCTACTGTGTGCACCATTTGGCTGAAAAGCACTTGTCACGGATACCGTAGAAAGAACCGCTCAGGGGCCCAGGGTGTGGACAGGGTGATCTATTGCCCTTTCACCACACCGGAAGTGTATATACTTGGCTAATAGATTTTGCAAGCTTCTCAGACACCACAGAACTTAGAAAGCACAGCAGTCGGGAGCAGTGCGGTCGCTACCAGCGGGCAGCCTTTGCCACTTATTACCGGGCACTCTAGGGAAGGGGAGCTGGCATTTCTGAGGAGGACGGTCATCCAGGCTCTCTTCTGGCCACCGTCTTCCTCCTCCAGCTCCCAACAAAGACATTTCATCCCCTTCCTCCACTGCTCCCGGTTCTCCTGGGCAGGGCTTTGAGAGGACAGAGACTGGAGTACAACGTGACTCAAGTCACCTACCATTTCGTACCCGCTGCAGGGCTCCCGCTCCAGCTAGGGCCCCACGTGGTTGCTGGGGCTACAGGCGCGTCCCCGAGCCACGAGCTCACCTCTTCCGCTCCCCGCGCCGCCCCGGGCTCCGGGGGGCGGGCGCGCGCACGCTCCGCCTCTCCCCGCCTCCTCGGTGCGCGCCCCGCCCCCTCGAGCAGCGATACGCCGAGGGCTCAACATCCGAGGACTTTGGCCCAGAGTAACCCTGCTCGCGTGACCTTTCCCCTCCATTCTGCACCTTTAGCTGCGAGCCCGGTGCGCCGGCTGCGGTTGGGCGCTCGCTCTGCTCCCTCGGGACCCGCTCCCGCTGGAGCTTCGGCGCACCCCCTCGCTGCCCCTCCGCGCGGCTCTCCGTCATGGCGGCTCTCAGCAAGTCCATCCCTCACAACTGCTACGAGATCGGCCACACTTGGCACCCTTCCTGCGGGGTCTCCTTCGTGCAGATCACCAGGGGCGCCCTGGAGGAGTCCCTGAAGATCTACGCTCCCCTGTACTTGGTGAGATCCATCAGCTCTTCCCTTGGAGAGTTTAGTGTGGAGGATGGGTCAGGGAGTGCAGTTGTGCTTCCGAGCGGCCTGGGCGACTCGTTCTGGGTCAGGTTCTCATTTGGAGCGACCAGACGGTTTTGAGGGGTGGGGGTGGGATGGTGGAGGCCGAAAGGGGCGCATATCTCACACGCTACCTTGGGCGGGAGAAGGGGGAGGGGAATATGAGGTTGAGCTGTCATCCGAATGCCTGTGGATGGGAAGGGGATGGGCTCCCAACTTCAAGATTAAGTTAGGACACTTAAAATTGTGAATTAAGGGGACTGCGGTGCTTTTCCTCCTTCTTGCCTTATGATGGAGAGGAGTTTGTAGGTCAGCGAGGCAATGAGAAATGCCTTGCAGTCTTTTCCTCGACTAAGTCTCTCTATAATCCCTCTCCAATTTTTTTTTTTTTTTTGGCATATTTGACAGCAGATCCCTGGGGGCTCAAATCTTGTCTTAGTTTGGGTTGATAGTATTGTGGCTTGAGGGTTTTGCAAGTGTTCTTGCAGGTTCACGGAGTAGACTTCTGGTTGAGATTTTGGGTGCTGATTTAAAGGGTGATTCCAGAGTGAGTCAGTGAAGGTGATTGAAAGATCTGACTTTAGGTCACCTAAGCAATTAAAGTTTGTAGTTTTGAGTAGAGAATATTTTTAAGTACGAGTTTGTGTCACTGAGAACTGTTAAAAGAAATTTATTTTTTCTTTTTTTTTTAAGTAGGTTCCATGCTCAAGGTGGGGTTTGAATATACCACCTGACTCTGAGCTCCAGAGTTCCATGCTCTATTAAGCCAGCCAGGTGCCCCAAAAGAAATTTGTTCTTAAATGTTCTCACCAGCATCTCTCTCTTTCTTTCTTTCTTTCTTTCTTTCTTTCTTTCTTTCTTTCTTTCTTTCTTTCTTTCTTTCTTTCTTTCTTTCTTTCTTTCTTTCTCTCTCTTTCTCTCTTTCTCTCTCTCTTTCTTTCTTTCTCTTTCTCTCTTTCTCTCTCTCTCTCTTTCTCTCTTTCTTTCTCTCTTTCTTTCTTTCACCTTGTCCTTGATATTAAAGATTTATTACTTTGACCATCAGAGTTCATCCTCTCATTTTCCTTTTTTAAAATTTTTTTTTTAAAGATTTTATTTATTTGACAGAGAGAGAGAGAGATCACAAGTAGGCAGAGAGGCAGGCCGAGAGAGAGAGGGGGGAAGCAGGCTCCCTGGTGAGCATAGAGCCTGATGTGGGGCTCGATCCCGGACTCTGAAATTATGACCTGAGCTGAAGGCAGAGACTTTAACCCACTGAGCTGCCACCCAGGTGCCCCCCTCTCATTTTCTTGCCCAGTAGAGTGTGTGCCCTAAGAAGGCAGAGATCATATATTTTGTATGTTTCCCATGGGTTTCATTGAATAGTCAATGGATGGTCAGTTCTTACCTCTCATTGAGTAGTAATTTGGATTTATAGACTAATATGCCAGAAATGTGTCATGGCCCTATCTGTGGTACTTCTTGAAAAGTCTGATTGTTTATTATGGAGATAACAAAGAAGATGGTAACTTTCTCTGAGCTTGCAGAAATCAGTTTCATTTTTATCATATAGACCCATGCTTTTGAAACTTTTTAGTATGTGTTAAGACCTCGCCCCCTCACACCATGGGATCATGTGAAAATGAGTTTCTGATTCGGTAGGTCTGGGTGAGGCCTGACAGTCTGCATTTCTAACAAACTCTCAGGCAATATCGATGCTCTTGGATCGAGAGTCACGTTTTGAATAGGAAGGATCTAAAATAGAAGCTAATAATAAAATTATTACAGGAGCTGGACATTTCTCCCTTGATTTTCTTTGGCCAAGATCCATGTTTATCTGATTTTCCACATGAATTGTGGCCAGTCTATAGCTCAGTGTTTTTTAAACAGAACATCTACAAATAATATTGAGCTCTTGATATATTCAATATACAAAAAGATTGTTCCTGTTCTTAGGGGATTATGATGTAGGTGGGGAGAGAGTTTATGCTGTCTAATTTCTCCCTTTGAAAATCCACTGTACTTTTATTGTGTCTCATTCATTCATATAACAACTATTTGTTGAGTGCCTGATTTTTGTCATATCTACAGCCTGGATAATTTATTGGTTATGTTCCGTGATAGAGAAGTTCAAGGGAGCAATAGGAACAGGGGTTCTTCTTTTACAACAGGTGGGGTAGAGCCAGGGGTCAGGAAAAGTTTGCGATTCACTGTTACATCTCCAACTTAATACTTCTTCTTTTTTTTTTTTTTAAAGATTTTATTTATTTATTTGATAGGGAGAGAGATCACAAGTAGGCAGAGAGCCAGGCAGAGAGAGAGGGGGAAGCAGGCTCCCCGTGGAGCAGAGAGCCCAATGCGGGGCTCGATCCCAGGACCCTGAGATCATGACCTGAGCTGAAGGCAGAGGCTTTATAACCTACTGAGCCACCCAGGCGCCCCTCCAATTTAATACTTCTTGAGGATAAATTCTTCGTTTTCTTTGGCCTCGTGCCCCTTATATAAGTATTTTATTGTATAAAGTAATATTATTGTATAAGTAATACTTATATAAGTATTATTATGTGTATTTTAGATTTTGAGTTGTTGCTCAAGAGTGGTTGTGAAATAAAATTGCGGGGGTGGAACACCTGGGTGGCCCAGTCAGTTAAGTGTCTGACTTTTGGTTTTGGCTCAGGACATGATCTCAGGGTTGTGAGATTGAGCCCCATATTCTGCTCTGCTCTCAACACAGAGTTGGCTTGAGTTTCTCTCTCCCTCTCTTCCCATTCCCCATCCCACTCATGCTCTCTCTCTCTCTAAAATAAATAAACCTGGGGCACCTGGATGGCTCAGTGGGTTAAAGTCTCTGCCTTTTTCTCAGGTCATGAACTCAAGGTCCTGGGATCAAACCCTGAATTGGGCTCTCTGCTCAGCAGGGAGCCTGCTTCCCCCTCTCTCTCTGCCTGTCTCTCTCCCTACTTGTGATCTCTCTCTCTGTCAAATAAATAAATAATATCTTAAAAAAAAATAAACCTTTAAAAAATAAGATTAATGGGAACTGACCAAGGTTTTATTGTTACCTTTATTTGTTATTATTATTTTTTTCTTTTAAGAGAGAGAGTCCTCAAGACAGCTTGGAGGGCAGAGGGAGAGGGAGAGAGAGAATCTTAAGTAGGCTCTGTGCTGAGCATGGGCTGATCCCTTGACCCTGAGATCAATACTTTACTCTAGCCGAGATCAAAAGTCGGATGCTTAAACGACCGAGCAACCCAGGCACTCCCACCAATGTTTACTTTTAAGTGAAATAGAAGAGAATAGAAGAAATGAGATTCCATTGCAGGTACTAAGGATAAGGGTTATTTCATGATGGTTTTGTTTCAGTTATGTTTGTTTGTATGGCTGGGGCTACTTAGAGCAAATAGGAACACTGTGCCCTTTGTCAGTGTTGGATAGTTTTTGGTTAAATATGTAACCTCCAGTGCCAAGGTAAAAGGTGGTATGGAAAGAAGTAGGCTTTAAAAGGGATCAAGGACATCTGAATTTGAATCTCAGCTCCATTAGTTACTAGCTGTTTATCGATGTTACTTTGTCTCTGAGAATTAAGTGAAAGAATGCATTGAAGATGTATCGTGTATTTTCCTGGTGTATTTTCCTGGTTCAAAGTACGGCTTGAAAAATTAGGCATTTTTTCTTCCCTCTTACCCCAGTGACACTTAAGTTAGATATAAAGTTCATTGAGGATGATTACGCAAGGCTTTTTGGCAGATGTAGCATTTGAGTTGGGCCATGAAGGTAAGGAGGGACAGACATTGATTCCTATAGGAGACATTTGCAGAATACTTATTCTTAATGAGGAGGACGGAGAATGTGAAATGAGGCAGAAATTTAAGTGGTTTTGTAATAGAATCCGTATGCCTACTGATCGGCTGAAATAGAAGTTTTGTGTACAGGAGTCATGAGCTATAACAACTCTTATTTATTGAATAATTACGTAACTTAGAATGTTACATACTTTATCTGGTTTAATCCTTACACAATTCTGTCTTATTATCCATATTTCATAGGTAAAAAGCTAAAGGCTAGAGAGATAAGTGGCTTCCAAGATTCAGAGCTAGCTAGTAAGGGAGAGACAGGATTCAGTTCTAGGTTGTTTTTTGGTTTGTTTGTTTTGTTTTGTTTTTTTGACTCCAAGTCGTATTGGAGGTCAGGCTAAAGGAGCCACAGAGATTTTTTTGAGTGAAGGGGTTACAAGTACAAAATGGTGGCTTTCAGATGATTAATCTGGTAGCACTGGGTGGACTTGATTGGAAAGACTATTAGGAGTTGATGCAGGAGACTCACTAAGGGGTGGAAAGAGCCACTTCCCATGGAATCCTTCTCTGCAACTGACTCGCAATGTGATTTTAGGAAAATGACCTCACCTCCTTGAGCCTTAGGTGCAGAAAATAATTATACTCATCTCTTGGGGCTGTTTTGAGGATATAGGTGGGATCATAGTGTGTGAGAAGAGCAGGCCCCCAATAAATTGTTGCTGTTATTAAAACAGTGCATAAGTTCTGTGTCCTGTTAGATGGTGGCTTGGATTCAGAATCAGCACAGTAAGTGCTTCATAAATATCTGAATGAGTGCGAATGTGAATGAATGAACTCATGGATAGGTCAGGAGTAAGGAGATACTCGGCAGTGCGGGAGAATGGAAGGGCAGTTTTAGAGGCATTTTACAGTGCCTGTCAGTTACAGAGAGGCATTTTATAGGAAGAATGAATAGGACGTAGAGACTGAGCATTGGAAGTGTGAGGACTCATTTCTGCTTCGAGGGCTTTAAATCTGGTCGATGCTGTTGCCGTCGTTGAAAGGAAGCTAGTTTTGGGGAAATTTTAATCAAGAGGTTTTTTTGGGGAGCCTGTAAACTGGGTTTTGTCTCTCGGCTTTTCATTTTAATAGTTTGTGTGTTGTACTAAACTGATTGCTTATATTTCTTTCATATTTACTGCTCTCTCGCTTCTTTTCCTTCTTGGTATCTACAGTTGTTCTGATGCTTCTGATGCTTAAACCATGTTGAAATGTATGTGGACTATCCTTTTACTAATGAATCTTTGTGTTTTCATAGTTTTTAAAAAACATCAGTCCTCATCATCAATTCACTTCATGTATTTTTTTTTAAAGAATCCTGCGTGTACCGTAATATATGCTAGCAGCTTATGCAGGTACCGAAAATGTATTTCAGGAAGTTATACTTCATTTCTTCAATGTTAGTTATTACCCCGTACCACACAATAAGTGGCACCCCTTTCCACACACACACACACACACACACAGACACACACACACACACACACACACACACACACACACACAATCGGGAAACAGGTATTAAACTGGTTAAACCCTAGGCTGTCACTAAAATTAATGAAAGCTAGTGCCATCCATAATTTAGAATACAAATTTAGAATACACACTTGCCTATTTAGGGGGGATGGATTCTATACTGTTCAGGTTCTTAGGTCCCTTCTTTGAGAAGGAAGACTTGCTCACATAACTCACTCAGGTGGTTCTAAGACCTTTCTTAATTATGCTTTTCCACAGTGACTTTCTTTGGAACTTCCAGATTAGAGTACTGGCATTTACAGGTAGCTGACTGAAAAGTAGAACCTTTTGCACTCTGGGGAAGGAATGATTTAAAAACCTGCCTTTTCATTGACCTTCAGATGGCCTTATGGATGGCACTAGCTTTCATTAATTTTCTTCAGAGTACAAAAATATTTATAGAATATTGATTCCCTTTGAGCCACATAATCTAACCGATTCTCAGTTCATCACCTCTAAACTGTATAAACATTTAAGCAAGAGTTAGAATTCTTAGAAATAAAAAAAACCAATTTAGGGACAGTCTCTAGTTAGCTGCAAAAGGCTTGGAAACCACCGCCAGAAGAAATCCGTTCATTAAGGTGGACTAAGGTCTTTTTATTTTTCTTAATATTCTCACACAGTTTTATCTTACAGAAAAAATGGTAATTTTAGAAAACTTCCAAAACTTGACTCCACTTGCAAGAAGCTGTTCAGATTTTTGTATTTTTGTGTGGCTTACGGGCATCAAATTGCGGGATCGAATTGCCCAAGTTAGAATTGTAGCTCGCTCCTTACTAGCTGGGTAACCTCAGACAAATACCCCAACCACTCTAAGCCTCAATTTCTGTGTCTGCAGTACTGGAGAAATGGTAAATTTTCCCTCAGGAGATCTTTGTGAAGATTAAATGAGGCATAATATGTAAAGTGCCTCTGGCACATGGTGTAAACGGAGTTTTTAAGGGTGGTGGTTGAGCAGGTTTTCTAGAGCAAAAGAGACCAGCAGTGAGACTTTTAAAATTTCTTAATTTCTTTTTTTTTTTTTTTTTTTAAGGTTTTATTTATTTATTTGTCGGAGAGAGAGAGAGAGCACAGGCAGGGAGAGCGACAGGCAAAGGGAGAAGCAGACTCCCTGCTGGGCAGGGAGCCCAGTGCATGGGCTCCATCCCAGGACCCCAGGGTCATGACCCGAGCCGAAGGCAGACGCTTAACTGACTGAGCTACCCAGGTGTCCCGTGAACTTTTTGAAGTTCTTGGTAATAGGCCATTTGTTTTCGTTTTTACTTTAAAAAAAAAAAAAGAGAGGAAGAGACTGAAGTCATGGCAGAATACAGACTGCTGAGAAGAGCTGTTTGATTATTTGATCTTTGGAGATCATGGAATTTGCAAACATATTGAGTAATCCCTCTTTCCGTTTTGTCTGAAGCCTAGTTTGGGGGCGGAGGTAAGGGACTCCCTTTATCTGTCTATTCAACAAATAAATGATGATTTTTTTACATAATTTGTTGTTACACCTTTGGAGGTAACAGTCATTTGGTCTCTCTTTTTTTTTAATAAGCACTTATATCATGAATTTTCTTATGTGTCAACGTGGCATTTTGAGTTTGTTGAACTTGTTTTTCGGATGTGACTTCTTGTCTGATCTCTGTGGGGTACAAAGTGCACTTCCAGCACATCATTTTCCGTCGAAAGTTGAAGACTTAGTAAACACTCCTCAGCTCACCCTGCAGCAACTGTCTCAGTGTAGCTGGCCGTGTCTGTGTTACTGTTGTTTGCCTCTTCAGTTATCATACAGCCGGGATACAAAGTAATTAATTAATTAATAATAAAGAAATAAATAATAAGTAAAAATTAATTAATTAATAAATATTGGAATGGAGGATCTAAGTAATTATGATCCATTACTGTTCATGTTTCCGAGTCAGTAGATTCTTATTAAAGCAGATATTTCTTTATTGAAATAAAGAAAAAAAAATTGATATTTGATTGACTTAAAAAAACTTAAACAGCCTTCCGACCATTGGTGCTCATATTTCAGCGTCAGCATTATTTACTTTTGTATCTTTGCTGGAAAATTCTCTTTACATCAAAAGGAGTGGTCCTTTCTCTAGGAAAGTTTATCCTCTTCAATAAAATAATGTATTTTGGGGTGCCTGGGTGGCTCAGTGGTTTAAGCCTCTGCCTTTGGCTCAGGTCATGATCTCAGGGTCCTGGGATCGAGCCCCGCATCGCGCTCTCTGCTCAGCAGGGAGCCTGCTTCCCCCTCCTCTCTGCCTACTTGTGATCTCATTCTCTCTGTCAAATAAATAAATGAAATATTAAAAAAATAAATAAAATAATGTATTTTGGTAGAGAGAGACACCCACCTGGAGGAGTGAGGGAACCAGATCCTTACTGGTAATCTCCGTGGTGACACATTTTTCATCAGGTGGCCTTCATATCCAGCTCCAGTTGATTCACTGTGATGCAGATTATTTTGAATAACCAGACCTCTTATTTAGTACTTAGAAAATATGTATTCGTCATGAACTTTGGACACTAAAACAGTTTTTAAAATTATTGACTGATAAATATTGATGAAAAAATATACACTAATGGAGGGGATACTGAAATGGATGATTAAGTTTTGTAATATCTGAACCTAAACTATTAGTATTTGGACTATTTGTTCCCTAATCGTTTACCAGCTATTTATTATACCTGCCATTTGCAGGGTGCTGTTACGGCCTCTGTGTTCCATGTGTGTGGTGAGGAATAAAAACTGAATGGGATGTATTTCTTAGATTGAGTTTATAGTCCAGGAGGGGAGATTAGCTGTGTGGTATCTTGTAATACAAATTCATTGAGATAAATACTGGAAGGTCCTGAGAAAATGGTTTGAGAGATCAGAGGTAGATTACATTTGAATGGACATTTTTCCCTCTTCCATCACCTACTTCTACCTTTCCAAATCCTACCTTTCTTCAAGGCCACTACAATGCCACCTTTCCCATTAAACTTCCCCTTTGGATGAGGGAAAAGAATGGCTTAAACTAAACCATTCAGGTGGAATAGGGTGTAGTATGCTTTGGGGAATGGCAGATGGAATTTGGATTTTATTTGATTTGACATAGTAGGGATCACTAAAGGTTGCTAACAGGGCGTAGCATGCCTGAGGTTGTTTTGGAAAGCTTAATCTGGCAGTGGTGTATAGAATTGTATGATTAGAATTAGTGACTCCCTTGTAAAGTAGGGGAAAAGTTTAAGCCTTGTTTATTGGGATGTGTAGGAGGTGGTGGTTTGGACAAAGTATTTTCATTGAGATAAGCTGGATTGCTCTGGGGCCATATTGAGTTTTAGCTACTAGTGCAATATGTGAGCAGAGAATGACCAGGAAGCATTGAGAAATGCAGAGTTGCTAATCTCGAGAGAAGATGGGGCTAGAGATTTAGGTTAAGATGTCATGAGAATAGAGATGAGAGTTGAAGTTATGGTAGGTCAACAAGGAAGAGAGGTCTTTAGGTCAACAAGAGAGAGAGTTAAGTAAGAGAAGACGATCTGAGGAATGCTTGTTTTTGGAGTAGAGGAAAAAAAATGAAAGAAACAGTCAGTGGTATGAAGAGGTTGAAAAGAGAATGTTGCAGAGAAATCTTGAGCAGGGAGTTTTGGGAGGTATTGAGAGGTGGGAAGAGCATGGGCTTGAATCTCAGCGTTGCCACTTATTATTAGCTTTGTGACTTTGAGCAAGTTTCTTAACATATTTGAACCCCAGTATTCTCACCAGAAAATGAGGGAGTAAAAAATGGGGGTAAAATATCTATCTCATTTTTTTTTTTTTTAAAGATTTTATTTATTTGAGAGAGAGAAAGCATGAGCTGGGGGAGAGGGAGAGGGAGAAGTAGGTTCCCCTCTGAGCAGGACTTGATCCCATGACCCCGGATCATGACCTGAGCCGAAGGCAGATGATTAGCCAGATCATGACCTGAGCCGAAGGCAAATCCTTAGCCGACTGAGCCACCCAGACGCTCCCTTATCTCATATTTTTAAAAAATATAAATCAGTACTTGTTATTCTTCTGCACAGAACTCTTCAGTGGTTTTCCATCTCAGTTAATTTGCAAGCTTTACCTTGGCCTACAGAATCTTACGTGATCTGGCTGTTGCTTGTTTGATTACATAACATACCATTTTCCCTTTTTGTTTATTCACCTCCACCCAGATACAATTACATGATTTATATTTTTGAATCTAAGTTTTGCTGTCTAGAATAGAGAGCTCTTGATTTCTGAGGACTATCTTAAAATTGGACAACAGAGTGTCAAAAAAAATATTTCTAAGGAATGAACTAATACAAGGAGACTTCCTCTTTTTGAGTTTTGACTTTGAGAGAAAAATATCTTGCCTCCTATTTGTGCGTAAGCAATATACATATAAGTTACTGCTTTTATTGACCATGACAGTACAACCTGGGTTGAAAGGCTGAAGCACAAACATATCCATAAAAAGGGATAAAAAATGTGGTAGGACTTTGGTAATAGATTTATAAAATGCTCGTCAAATAATGGACTATTTAACAGGTTCTGTTACCCTAATTATCTAGGTGATAATTAGGGAAGGGGAATTAATTGTCGTGACTGCTTAACAAAGAACTAAAGAAAAAGTTTTTGGAGACTCTTTTGAAAACATGTTGGTACAATTTCTTGCATTACTTGCGTGATGTGGCGATGGGAAGTATGTTTATATCCCTGAGGACTGTCCTAGCCACATAGTAATGCATAATGGTAGTTGATGCTTTTATGATCAGGGGTCTTAAAATATTTTATTATAGCATAGTATCATATTAAAGATTTGTTTGAATCTTAACATGAGGTCAAACTTTAAAATTGTCTGTTGGTTTATCTCTCATCTTAACTTTTTTTTCTACTAATTGATCTCTCAGTGAGTGCTGTCATTTGAGATTTTTTTTTTGTGTGTGTGTGTATTTTTTCCTTCATGTTTAATATAAGTCTGTTTCATCTTGGGAAATAAGGGGTATTGTTAAAAAGTATTCATTAGTGAGCCTGATTTATTGTAGAATCAAATTAGTATTGTCTGTAGATATTACAAACTGTATATGATGCTCTCTTTCCTCATAATTATACATGAGGAGAATTAATAATTGAAGTGAATGAAAGCAGATTTTAAGTAATTCTGCTTTTAGCTGCACTGGAAAATCTTCAGTAAAATGAATTTATGGGTGGAAAAAAGTGAAAAGAAGGAAAAATGCTAGATCAAGTATCATTAGATTTGAGCAGGTTTCTTTTACAAAAATGCTGAATTTACAGTGTTTTCAACTTATTACCATTTATTTTGTATAGTCTGTTGACTTATTACATGTGTTAGGTTGCATTGGCTTCTTGATTCTAACTAGATCTTGGCAGTTTGGATTGGGATTTGTCCAGTTTGGGAGTAGGTATCTCAAAGGATACCTTTGTATCTAGAAGGAGGTTTGTTCTGCTCCGTTGTGATTTCTAAGCCTTGCAGAAAGTGGACGTGGGACCTTTTTTTTTTTTTTTTCCAGACCTGTGTCTCAGAAACTCTCAAGCACAGGGAATGCTGAGTTAATCAGGATCAGACTGAATTTCAGAGTGTGCTTTGGAGCCCGTCCAGTGTTGGTGTAACTGTATTTACCAAGTCTTAATTTTCTCCCACCTTCCTACTGTCATTTCAGATATTACAGATTGCCTACAGTGTGTCAGAAATACAGTGGTGGAGGAACAAGATGTACTTGGACATTGGTTCATTTTGTCCTGCTCTTGCTTTCCTACCGTCATTTCAGATATTACAGATTGCCTACAGTGTGTCAGAAATACAGTGGTGGAGGAACAAGATGTACTTGGACATTGGTTAAGGGGGAAGATAAATGTAAAAGAAATATACAAGAAACTCAACTGTGATAAGAAGTTGCTAGCTGTTATTAAGAAGTACAGGTTGTTTCTAGACTGTGTTACAAGAGGATGATCCCTTCTAGTATGCCGGGTTTGGAAAGCTTTCCAATGAAGAGATACAGTGAATATATGAATATATATTAAGTATATATGTATTAGGCTTAACATTTATGGCACAAAACCCAATTTTTACTGTGAGGAAACTAAGAGAAATAAGAAGCAATTACTTTATTTAATGAGTAATTTAAAGAGTATTTAATGATTTCCTTAAATCCAGTATCTTGGCCAAGAATTTGATTTCTTTCCTTTTGACTTTGGCCCTTATTTAAACTTGAAACCAAAGGCAATTGTAAGGTATCTCAGACCATACAAACACCTTGATTACCATATTTGCTGAGATTGAACCTCTTTTATAATAATATCTGTATCTTAAATAAGGTAGTCAAAAGTTTTCAGTTACAAAAGATTACAAATGTCATTACAAATGTTAGAAAAGCTGTTTTAACCTCTATTTGTCTTCACTCATCTAAAGGTGAATCAAGGATGTTTAAGACAAAATTGTGAGATCTGGGAAGTTAATCATCTTCTTAAAGCTTTCTTTTTCTGTGCTCGTTTCTTTTTTTCTCATGGTTAAATTTGTGGTTAAGTCTTTTTTCTGGTTCAGGTGGATGATCAGGGTTATCCCATCAAAAAAATAGTAAGGGATGTTGTATCTATCAAGCAGTTGAGGGGCTAATTATTAAGGCCTCAGCATGAGTGAGTTTTAGAAATATGTGAGTACAAGTGCAGTTTAAACTTTTGGAGAATGGCTTTGTCTTCTGTGGATGGGATTTAATATATAAAGAAATGATAAGGCACTTTGGTATTTAGCCTGCATAATCCCCTAATATCTCTGAGTTCTTCTCTGGCTCAAATTGTCCCTATTTCTCTGGCTTGAGCTTTTTAACTCTGTTTTAAGGATTCAATTCAGTAGACCCCATATTCTTATTGGAGAGACTGGAATATATGTGCATTCTTTTCTATTTTTCATCTGAATAAAGTTCTCCAATAAGTGTATTCTTAGAAGTTTTCTTCATTAAGGTATTTCCTATTAGAGCCCATGATATTTGTACTTAAATATGCAGGAGATGACAGGGTATGAAAAATTTTTCGGTTTAAGGTTATAGTATTACATGAGAAGTTATATTCTAAGTGGAAGTAACAGGTGTGTATTCTCAAGACTGTGTACATTACCAAAAATTATTAATATTATTTGGTTCGGAACATGGATGTAATGCATATAGGGCTCAATCTGAGTCTTGTTCTTGGTCATATTTTTTCTCACTACTATATCTAAAGTATATATTTAGGTTTGTCTTTAAAGCTGATGTCAACTTCCATATATATTTGATTGTAGTCCTTTTATTGAGGGTAAAGATATTATAAGGCTTAATGGTATTACTAATGCTTGGTAATAAGACATTCATTATAGGAGGCTTTATAACAAGTAGCAAAGGAAAACTTTTGAGGATTTGGTTGTATTCTCCAGCATATATTATTAACAAAGTTGACCTAATTTTTTTTTTTTTAATCTGGTTACGTGGATACCTGGTACCTGATGAGGCAACATTTGTACGCATTGGGTATAAATTACAAGATTTGAGTTTTTGTTTTGTTCTGTGATTTATACTGTGACCCTCAGTTTCCTCATCCATAAATAGATGATAGTCCTGCCTTAATTGCTTCATGACTTGCTGTGGGAATCATATGAGATAGTGCATATGTAAAAGCTTTGAAAACTGTAAAAAAGATATGTAAATGTTGTTCTGTGCTTGGGTTTCTTGTCTTTTTTGTTTCTGATATTTAAATTCAGCTTTTGTAGCTTATAGTTTTAACTTTAAAAAGTAATGATTTTGGAAGGGATTTAAATGTAATGTATTTGTCAGAGTTTTCCAGAAACACATAACCAAAAGGGTAAGTGTATATGTACACGTACACACACACACACACACACACACACACACAGGGACTTATTAAAAGGAATTGGCTCACCCACTTATGGAGGCTGAGAAGTCCCAGGATCTACAGTTAGTAAGCTGGAGACACAGGAGAGAAAGCCCTCATTGGGCTTGAGACCCAAGAGGTGGGGATATTTCCTCCCGAGTCTGAAAGTGGGAAAAGACTAATGTCGCAGCTTGAAGGCGGGCAGGAAGGAGGAGTTCCCTGTACTGACCTGCTTGGTTCTCTTCAGGTCTTCAGGTCATTGGATGAGGCCCACCCACCTGAGGAATCTGCTTTACTCAATCTACTGAAAATGTTCATCTTATCTAGAAACACCCTCACAGACAAACCTAGAATGATGTTTGGCCAAACAACTGGGTGTTCTGTGGTCCAGTCAGGTTGACACGTAATTAACCAGCACATGCAGTATAAATGTATTAGTGACAATAAAGTGATTCTACCTCCTTTATTCTAAGTATTTTAAAAAATGAGGTCTTATTTTTATATTTATTTATTTATTAAAAAATTTTATTTACTTGTTAGAGAGCGAGAGAGCGAGAGCGCACGTGCGTGAGAGCTCAGACAGGGAGCAGCAGGCGGAGCAGGCAGAGCGAGAAGCAGACTCCCTCCTGAGCAAGGAGCTGGATGTTAGATTCAATCCAGGACCCTGGAATCTTGACCTGAGCTGAAGGCAGATGCTTAACCTACAGAGCCATCCAGACGTCCCTAGTCCCTATTTATTTTATTTCTTTTAAAGGTTTATCTCAGAGAGAGCTCTCAGTGCAAATGAGTGAGGGGAGGAGCAGAGGCTCCCTCTGAGCAAGAGGGGAAGCAAACTGTTGGCTGAGCACAGAGCTCATCTCTTGACCTTGAGGTCGTGACCTGAGCTGACTGCTCAACGGACTGAGCCACCAGGCGCCCGAGGTCTTATTTTTTCAAAAGCTTTTGAAATACGTTAGAGACGAAAAATAGGAACTCTTGTGACGGTTGGATGAATATCTCTCTCCAGTTCTGTTCATTGAAGTCCTGTTTTTTATTTTGAATCTGTTGGTGCTATGAAAAGGGCCGTTTAGTTTTGATTCTCATGGGGACCACGGAACTTCTCTGGATAACAGTACAGCTCTTTCCTGACCCTGTAACATTTATGTTATAGTGAACACTCCTCTAACATCTGCTGATCCTGTTACCAATGGCTTTGTTACAGTTGCTAAGTCAGGAGATGAATGGGGAAAGCCCCCGTGCACTGCTCAGCCAGCTGCTGCATCCTGGGGAATCCTGAAGGGTCTGGACAAATCCAGAGCACAGCTCTGGGTTGAGCCCAGCACTCAAGAGATGAGGGTTTGGGAAGGAGAAAGGGAGAGATTATTTTGGGTGCTGTCAGGCTCAAGCCTTAACCACCAACCTCCCTGGCCACACGTAGAGATTTATGGAGAGAGGTTGAGGGGTGGGTACGTGCAGGAGAGCAGGCAGAGAGCACATGATCATGTGTTGGGGTCAGCGTGTACTCAGTGGTGACGCTGGGCCCGGATGGGTGGGGTGTGGTATTCTAGGCATTCTATTGCTGTCAGGGCTTTTCTGGCTTGTCTGGTGGTTGGAATGTTCCAGTCTTAACAAAATGTCTTCCTCAGTGCCTCAAGAAAATGTGATAAGAAATAACACAGTGGGTTTTAGTTAGAGCATGAATTAACCAGTCTTGTCTCTTTCTGATTTTAAATGTTGGGATCTATAGTTGAGCAACAGGGCTCGCTGACAGTCCTGTTGTAAAGAGAGGGTAGGTTGAGGACACGAGGTGTAACTGAGTTCCTCATCACCATTTATTTTTTTCAAACATCTTAATTACTAGAGGCAGAAATCTCTGCAAAATACTTAAACCTGCATAACACAAAAAGGAACTGGGGTCGGGGCAGGGAGTGATTGTGCAGAGTGAAGGAAACTAGCATTTTAAGATGCCTACTATGTGCTAGTTAGTCTGCTGGTTACTTTAGATTTGTCATCTGATTCATTTAGAAACTACTGACATGTTGGAAGAAAGAGAGTAACGTTAACTGCACAAGTGGCTGGGGCTATTTTCCTCTGTTGGGATTAATTCTTTTTACTTACTGACTTAGTGATACTAATGTGTTTCCATTGTCTTTCATCTTTTGCTCTTGTAGACTGGGGGTGTAGTTTCTACCTCTGGAGCCATCAACTCGCCTCCTTTAGTCTTCTCCCAGGTTCGGTCACTGGGTGTATTTGTGTGTGTGTGTGTGTGTGTGTGTATATGTGTATATGTGTGTGTGTGTGTGTGTGTGTGTATGTGTGTGTGTATGTATTTATGTATATAAATTTATGAATATCTTATTAGGTTATTTCTATATCTCAGTGTGTTTTCCCTATAATTTTGTACCTTTTTCTTTCAAGATAGACAGCCTGAACTCCTGTAGGGCATAGCAAGACATAACTTTCTATTTGTAACAGGCACTGTGGCGAAATGATACTTGTCTTCATTTAGGATAGTGTGACTTTAGCATCAGGTATGGTGGTTAAGAGCATAGGCTCTAGAGCCACTTCCTTGAGTTCAGTCCCTGTTCTGCTACTAATTTCATTGTGTGACTTTGGGCAACGTGATATCTTTGTGCCTGTGTTTTCTTTCTTTTTTTTTTTTTTTTAAAGATTTTATTTATTTGACAGAGAGAAACACAACGAGAGAGGTTAACACAAGCAAAGGGAATGGTAGCGGGAGAAGCAGGCTTCCTGCAGAGCAGAGAGCCCGATGCGGGGCTCCATCCCAGGACTCCGGGATCATGACCTGAGCCGAAGGCAGACGCTTAACGACTGAGCCACCCAGGCGCCCCTGTGCCT
>CM053613.1:54360894-54379449 GCA_028646535.1 Procyon lotor | reverse complement strand
TCAGTGGGGAGATTGCTTCACCCCCTCTCTCTGCCTGCCTCTCTGCCTACTTGTGATCTCTCTCTCTCTGTGTCAAATAAATAAATAAAAATCTTTAGAAAATAAAAAAAAATAAAAACCCATGGATGGTTATTTATAGCAGTTTTACTCGTAACTACCAAAACTTGGAAGCAACAAGATGTCCTTCCATAGGGCAAAGACAGCTTGTGGTGCATCCAGACAATGGAATATTATTCAGCACTAAAAAGAAATAACCTATCAAGCCACATACAGGCATCAACAAAACTTAAATATTATCAAGTAAAAGAAGTCAATCTGAAAAGCTTAAATACTGTATGATTTTAAGTATATGACAGTCTGAAAAAGGTAACACCATAAGAGTAAAAAGATGACTAGTAACCAAGGGCCGGGGGGAGGGTGGGATGAAGAGCCAAGCAGAGAGGATTCTCTGGACAGTGAAATTACTTTGCATGATACTGTAATGATCAAGACATGTCAACGTAAAAACTGGTGACTATGAATAAGGGCCATAGTCTAGCTGACAATAATGTCAACTGCCCAGTTTGATATTATACTATGGTTACATAAGATATTATCATTGGGGGGGAAATTGGGTTAAGGTTTCAAGTGGCTCTATGTACTATTTGTGCAATTTTCCATGACTCTCTAATCATATCAAAGTTAAAAGCAAATAATAATAAAAAGACCACATAATAAAAATAACATAATATGGCAGAACGAAACCAATTATATATCAGCTGTATATAATAAATGTATATGGACTGAACTTATATATCAAAATAAAACTATTTTTCAGATTGGCTCTCCAAATACAACCCAAGGTTATGTGGCATGTTAGAGAGACACATCAAGTGTTTTAGGAAGATAAAGACATACTAGGCAAATGAAACAAGAAGGAAGATAACTAAAAATCTGGAACTCAAGCCAAAATGCATTAAATGAAATAAAGAACATACTTTTTAATGCTAGAAATTGCACCTCAAATTAAAGATACAACCTAAAACCATATCCAATAGCATAGATCTTATGGCTATCTGTCAACCTTTGAACTCTCAATAAAAGATAATGCACTTTTTTCTCAAATGTTCAAAAAGTCGCAAAAATGTAGCATAAATTCAGCCACAAGGAAAGCCTTATAAAGTTTCATACAAAGAAAAGACTATGAACAAGATTCGCAGATAAGAATGCAATAAAACTGAAAATTAATAACAAAGGGGATATTCCATCTTCTTAAACTCTCTACTAAATAACTCTTATATTAAAAGAGAAATACAAGCTAAAATTGTAGAATTTCTAGAAAATGATAATGAAAGTATTATATGTCAGAACCTCTGGGATATAAATAAAGCATTTATTAAAAGAAAATTCTGCCTTAACAAAAAAAAAAGAAAATTATGCCTTAAATACTTATATCAATAAAACTTAAAGAATGAAAAGAAATAAGCAACAAATGAAAAGGTTTCTAAAAAAAAAAGCAAATTAATCAAAAGAAAGTAGAAAGGGGGGAAAAAATAAAAACAAGAATTAAGAATCCAAAAACCAGAATTACTAAATGAAATGATTTATTGGGGGGAAAAAAAAATCAACAAAATTACTAGCTAACTTAGTAAAAAAAGGAAATGCCACAATCATACAAAATAAATGTAACAAATTGAAAAATAACCCTTGAAAACATAAAATTCAATCAAATCATAAGACTCCATGTAAATGTAAAAATCTTTATAAAATAAATACTTTCTGGGAAATAGAACTTCCTAGTTATTAGAGAAAATTGCTGAACCTCTTTATTGAGTGAGCTGAAAGTTTAAAGGGATCAATTCCATAGAGGAAACTGACAACTTTTTCTAAGAACGACCACCCCCAGAAGAGTCACCACGCACAGGTTTTACAGAGAAATGGACCAAATGCTCAAAGGCCTAAAAATTCATTGCTACTTAAACTACTGCAGAGCAAGAAAAAAAGAAGGAAAACTTCTGAACTATTTTATGAAGTGACATGCAAACCTGATAAAGAATGCACAAAGACACACACGCAAACACACAACGACTAACCAACCCTTAAATAATGGTATCATGATCAACTCAGGTTCACTCCAGCAAAGCAAGGACTGTGGGATGTCAAGAAATCCATTCAGCTCATTTCCTCAAAATAATAGGTTTATGGAAAAGATCTGGTGATTACCACTTTAATCACATATTCAAACTTAGAACTACTTAGAAATATGGACCTCCTGATGGCCTCAGCATCATCTGTGAAGTATATGCTTACCAAGAGTGTTTAAACTTAATATTATGAAGTCTTCAGACCCAACTTCAGTTTATAGGAAATACACAAGGTAAGTGAACCAATCAAACAATTCCATGAGGAAAAAATTCAGACAAAACCAGAAAAGTTTTACACACAACATAACTGACCTGGTCACATCAATAAATCAATGCCATGTGGGGAAAGTGGGGAGATTAGTAAACTAGATTAAAAGAAAATGAGGAAACATAACACCATACTAGAGTGTGGCTCAAAAAAACAGGATAAGAGCATTTTAGGACACACAGTATGTGTCCCAAATACCACTAGGTGGTATTAGGGAATGACAATTTTCTTACATGTGATAATAGTGTTGTAATTACACAGAAAAATATCCTTATTTTTAAATATGCATACTGAAGTATTTAGGAGTAAAGTGTCATGATGTTTATTATGGTTCACACACCACACACACAACCACACATAATCATTTACAAATAAGCAAAAATAGCAAAATGTTAACAACTGTTGACTCTAGGTGGTTACACAGGTATTCAGTTTCAACATTTTCTGTTGAAAAGTAAGCAAATAACTTCAAAATGCTCTTATTGCTCAAGTGCTAAAAAGAAATAAATCAGAGCAAACTTGGTTTAAAGCATCTTTAAAGTTTCGTGTCTGAGTTACATATTTTAAAATCGTTATTTCTAAAACAGGTGTTCACATTTTTAAATGGATCAGCAAGTTAACAATCGGCAGAATAACTCCCTCATTCCTTATGGGCAAAATCCAATAATAACAGTTAACATGTAACATTTACTATGTGTCAGGCACTGTTCTAAGCACTTTTACATACGTTCATTCCTTTAATTGTCTGGACAGCCACATGACTAGATTATCACCATCTCCATTTTTGGGTAGGGAATAAGCCATAACACAGTAAGTGACAAAGCCAGCTGTCCCAGTCAGAAAATACAGCCACAGAATTCACACTCTTTTTTTTTTTTTTTTTAAAGATTTTATTATTTATTTATTTATTTGACAGAGAGGAGAGAGATCACAAGTAGGCAGAGAAGCAGGCAGAGAGAGAGGGAGAAGCAGGCTCCCTGCCGAGCAGAGAGCCCGATGCGGGGCTCGATCCCAGGACCCTGAGATCACCATCTGAGCCAAAGGCAGAGGCTTTAACCCACTAAGCCTTGCAGGGAGCCCCTTGCAGGCTCTCCACTGAGAGGGAGCCCAATGCAGGGCTCGATCCCAGAACCCTGGGATCCTGACCTGAGCCGAAGGCAGGCGTTCAACCAACTGAGCCACCCAGGTGCCCCGAATTCACACTCTTAATATGCAATAGTATTCTACACTGTCCTCTCAAGTGAGCTAACCTATGTTTCTGGCAATACCGAGTGGATGATGCTAGAGTAATAATGTCCCTTGATTTTAGTAAAATTAATAATCCTATCGTATTATGATACAAGCAAAGAACCAAAAGTTTAGACACCAAAAATTTAGACACCATTACTTAAACAAGAAGGCATTAAAAGTGCCCTTAGGTGGTTTAACTAAATATTTGGTTACCTGACAAGATCTATCTGTACTCTTACTATGGGATCACTGATTATAATGAATATCTTCATAAACTGGATAAGGACCCAATCTTGGTTAATACATGACCCCTTGATTAAAACATGACCCCATCTTGACTCTATGGGATAAAGATGGAATCAAAGCAGTTCTCAGTGATGAAAATAATTATTTACAAGATGGTAAAAATTCTTTGAGACAAAAGCTTTACCTTCATCTGCTTACCTGACTGAATAATTTATGTAACAGTTTGTAGCATTTTATAGAAACCTTATTATGTCACATGAAACATTTTCTGGTTTATATAAATGAAAATATTTTTTTAATGAGAAGATACCTTAAAAATAATAATTGACTTAAGAGCCGTCACTCAATGAGCTTAAAGCAAATTAGAGATGTAGATAAGAGACAGGTGTGACAGTGGGTTCGTGGTATGGAAAAGATCTTTAATTAGATTTGTGTATGCTATGTCTCAGGCACATTCGAGAACTCTCTAATTTTTTAGTAAACAAAGACCAAAGGGTATTATTGTCCTATAAAATCAATCTTTATATTTTTACAAGCCTAATAAATATAAATAATAATATTAAAATAAAATTAAATTTTCCATCAAATATTTGCAAGGCAAAAACACATGTGAAAATATTTTTCATCCCTGGACTGCAAAAAATAGTAAGTAAGCTAAAAAAAATGTTATTTGGGGTGGAGGACAGTAAATCAGTTCTATTAAATATGTGCATATATAAAATTTTACCTGCTTTTTCTTTCAATCAGAATGGCCACATAAGATGCTGGCAGAGCGGCACCAAAGCCAGGACTCCAAGAGTAGAATTTTCCAAGTATCTTCCTGAAATTCAAATTTGGAATGTTTGTATGAAATTGCTATTTGGTTATTTCAGTTATTACGAACAGAAATTCCCCTTCTTGGTCCACCGTCTACCTAATGTCCCACAGTGCCCCAAATTCAACATGTCCGTAACAAAACTCATTAGCTCTCTTCCCCATCCCCATCAATTTGCTCTCTCTCTCCTCTATTTTTCTAGGTGAATGGGATCAAAATCTACCTACCCACTGTGGGACACTTTGGGACATCCTTAGCTTCTCTTTTTCCTTTTCCCTCACACATTAAATCATTTCCTTAAATTTTTCCATACACAATTTCTCTCTTAAATTCCTCTCCGACCTGCCATTCCTACCTCAAGTAAGTCCCTCACCATCTCCTATTCCGGTTACAACAACAAACTAAGAGGTATCTCTCCTTCCAATAATTTAGTCAGTCATATTCACTCATACATTCCCTAGATCTAATACTACTATGTAAATCCTCTACATTCTCAGTTGCCTTATCTATGAAATGGGAACAATATTATTACTTGTCTCACACAATTGTTATGAGAACTACATGAGGTATTTCCTAGCACCATGCATGGCACGTAGAAAGTGTGAGGAAAATGTTAGCTGTTATTATGATTATTATTACCACTATTATATTTTAACACATGATAAATATTCAACAAATGTCTCCCCTTCTTTGCTTCTACAACCCTTCATAACTTTTCCTTATAGTACTTATGGAAGTAGTTTATATTTTTCAGTTGTGTGTGTGTGTGTGTGTGTAAGTATATATATAATTATTCACTTACTAGAATATGTCCTTGAAAATAAGAACCTACATAGTGTCTCACACACTATAAATGGCCATCAGCTGCTTGGGTTTTTAAAGAGACCAAAAACCATATTTGGAAACATTAGAAAGATTTTTTTTTCCTTTCAAAGACTGCATGTTCCTAAGAAAGGGATAAGCAGCATATAAAATTTGCAAGAAATGATCTGAACGAAGTTGGCCAATTGCTAAATAACACATTATAAGAAAAATGTATGTACATACACTTAAGGATTTAGAATCACTGATGAAATGGTATTTTTAACTGAAGTTTAGCTTTAGAAGAATTAGAAAACCAACAAAGCATATCTAACATAAGTATTTCTAAAATGAACGTCAGAAACCTTCGGCCTAAGAAAACCAGAAGTGATTTTCCCTCCAACATAAAATCTACTAAGGCCTTAAGAGATTATTAAATGTAAAAATTAAAGAAAAATAACTCAAGGAGACACTTACAGGAGGAACACAGATGTTATTTTAAGTGTTATAACTATAAACCCAGTAAGTGTTTTGCATTTCCACAATTTAACCAAACAGGTTCACAGAACATAAAGAAATATGCTACTATAGCAATTTATGATTATTGCAATATTTTAAGATCTAATTATCTTAGAACTTTATTTTTAGTGTGTGAGCAAGTATTAGAAACTTTCCAGAGAAATTATGATAGTTTTTTACACACATTTTCAAGTTAAAGGCATGATTTTCTCAGTAGTATATACCTTACCAATTATTTTCTGCATAAGTTTATAAATATTAATGTACTGAGGGAAAAAATCTGTAAAAGACATGAAAATTATCTTTTTTAACTATAGTTAGTGTATACCTTCAAAACTACTCTGAGCAACACTAATATGAGAAAAATGTAATTTAGTATTTTAATTTGACAGTTGCAAGAAAAACAGTAGTTTGGATTTTCAACAATCAATGGGGAAAGAGATAAGTAAATATATAATAAACATATTAGTTATATCCCAGCACTAAAAACTGAATTCCAACTGTATCTAAATCATAAGAAGCATGTGACACAGGTAATCATTAAGATTTAATCAGGACCAAGTTTCATCAATAGGATATGCCAGAAGTTAATATACTGTTTAACATATAAACATAAGCATTTTATAGTCCTTTTGAAGTCTACTCACTGCATGTAGACCTAAATATATCATGGATGGGTGCTCTGAATTCCTGATCCATGAAATTAAAAGGCTAAGAAATCCTAATCGACAACTTGGTAAATACAGTAAGCCTCAGAAAACACATGATATACCAAAACACTTTTGCCACATAATCACTGCAATAATTTAAAGTTTATATTATATCTTTAGGCCCAGAGGCCCACAACTCCTTGTTTAACAAGCTCTCTTTGAGATAAATAAATGTCTTCGATGGAGAAAAAAATAGACAAGCAGTGACTTGCAAATTTATAAAAACACCTGTTTGTTTCAGTTTCAACAAAGGAATTTGTATTAAGCTCCAGCGGTGATTATGAGTACCAACCTTAAAATGCAAAAGAAAGCCATATACAAGGCCCCATTAGCAGTCAGAAATGAAGCAGATTGTAGGATCTCAGGGAGTAGTTTGTGTAAATAATAGTCTAATTTTCGTTTCCGGAGAATTGCTGCAATCTGGAAAGAGAAAGGCTTTTTTGTTTATTTCAACCAATTTTTCCCACTTAAATTAGCTCTTAGGTGAAAGGTACTGATAATAGCATATACTTTAAAAATAAAGTTAGTAAAACTGGTATTTTACTGGTTCCTCCCTAAAAAATACAATTTCTAGGACAGAAAAGAAGACACTTTAATTTATTGAAGATATAATGGGTAAATTACATACCAAGAAATTACAACATGGGTCATAAAGAATAACTTCCAAATGTTGTGGCAAATATTTATAATACCTTGAAAACAGTTTTAAACTGAATAATGGAATACATTTTTAAATGGAAAAAATAAAGCACAATTCAAATAGAAATTGAATGTCAAAACAAAAATATTTTACAGGTATTATTGGCCTGGGTATTAGAGAACTTTGGTGATGGAAACCAACGAGATTCATTCAGCTATTCAAACGTGACTACTGTGTGACAAAACCATGCTATGAATACAAAAACTAAAAAATAAAATTAGTTATCGCTGGCCCACTGAGCACATTAAAAAAAAAAAAAGCCTGAAAAACAAAGACTGAGAATCGAATCTACTATAGGTTGGTACCACAATGTTATCAGAACACGGAAACAGGAAGAAGTTCCTGTTCAGAGGATGTATACAGAATCCTGTACGCAAGTTTGTCACAAAAATATTTCATAAAGATAGCACCCAATGAGTCTTCATGGCTTATCTTTTAAATTTAGATTGAAAACGTATTTGTTTTCAGTGGGTTTTTTTGTATGTGAACTCCAAATTTAAAAGAAAGGTTTCAAGATTAAAACAAACCAAAAAAGCTCTGAAATAAGTTAGTAATGATATTTAAAAATCAAGACATGAGATCTAAGTATGTATCAAGTACACTATTAATGTTATGGCCTATAAACAGAATATAAATAAAAACATGATATGATAAGATATGGACAGATATTCAAGAATGACTAAGTGTTAATAATATAACACAAAGTACCTTGGAAGTTTATCAAAGAGAGAGTTTGAAAAGGGGTAGGCAGCAGTTTCACTGCAAAAGGGATATGAGTTATATTTGGAAAAATGGAATTTTCACAGGCATAGGGAAAAAATATTTTTCCATCATGATAAAACAATTTATCAAAGGAACAAAAGTTAAAAGCACATAATTAGGGAATGAGGTAGGAGGTGTAAGAAAGGGCAGGACTGACTTGAAAGAAGCCTAGAGATCCACTCCCAGATACCTACCACTTTTCCTAAGGTCCATGATAACAAATCCAATGGCCTCTTCTCCGTTCTTTTCCTACTCCACCCCTCAGAAACCTTTGAAACTGACCATCTCCTACTTCATTCAATTAAACAAATTATTACTAAGAATTATGCCATACACAGGAAAAACAATGATGACTACCTAATCTCTGCCATCAAGGAATATAAAATCTTGATAGGAAAATAGACACATAAACAAGAAACTATAATATGGTGAAATGCTAGAGGAAAAAGAAACTGCTATGGAAATATGTATTAGCAAAATACTAAAAGGAGATGGGACTGGGCAGGTGATCATGTCTAAAACATATCACTGAATTTTCTAAGACAAATCTTGACAAATAGGTGGAATTTTGACCAGAGAGGTTTCTATGGTTTCTGTAACAATGCATTTTTTTCATTTTCCCATTGTATCTCTAAATCCTTTTCCTTTGTTAGCATTTCTTCCTCAGATTGCTACCCATTCCACATTTGCTCTCTCCCATGGCATCATCTATCATCTCAAAGTAGCAATTATAACTCCAACCTCTTCCCTAAATTCTTAATCCATCCTTCAAATATCCTTCCTTTTTGGTTGTATCAAGAAATATGTACATCAGGCATTTAAAAAATCAGCACGTCCAAAGTAGAACTCATTATATTTCCCCAAAATGCTTTTACTTATGAGTTTCCCACCTTATTACATCCACCCAGTTACTCAGGAACAAAACGTTGGTGTCATTTTCAGTCATTCCCTGATCCTCAACCATCTCATCAGTTCTTTTTTTTTTTAAAGAATTTTTATTTTTAAGTTAATTTCCACACCCAACGTGGGGCTCAAACCTACAATCCCATGATGGAGTCACAAACTCCACCAACTGAGCCAGCCAGGCGTCCAAACCATATCATGAGTTCTAATGGTCTCCTAGTATCTTCAGGTTTTGAAATGTAATGTCTCTTTCATTTTAAACTTAATAGAGGCAGAATCTGCTACTCTGTTATATATTCAAGTAGATACAAAAAAAAAAAAAAAGATCCCCTCTGTTCCTGGAAAGAAAGAAACAAAATTATCCCTGTTTGCAAATAACCTGATTGTCTAACATAGAAAAATAGAAAATCCCAAACAGTATACAAAATAAAAACAAACAAACCAACAAAACCCAAACTCCTAGAATTAATAAGGCAGTTCAGCAAGGGCACAGGATACAAATAAACATACAAAAATCATCTGTAGGGGCACGTGGATGGCTCAGTTGGTTAGGTGTCTGCCTTCAGCTCAGGTCATGATCTCCAGGTACTGAGATCGAACCTCACACTGGACTTCCTGCTCAGTAAGGAGTCTACTTCTTTGTCTCTCTCTCCCTCCCCCTTTGTCCCTCCCCACCACTTGTTCTCTCTCTTTCTCTCAAATAAAATCTTTTTTTAAAAAACATTTGTATTTCTATACAAGAACAATCAAAATATAAACAAAATTGGAAATATAGTAGCATTTATAAATCATCAAAAAAAAACACTTAGAGAAAAATCTACCTGTAAAGGTTTTATATGCTGAAAACTACACAATGCTGATGAAAGAAAGCAAAGATGGACTAAATAAATGTTTTGGACCAGAAGACTCAGTAAGTCAATTCTCCCCAAAGTGACACAATTTATATCACAATCTCAGAAAGACTTTTGCAGAGAGATATAGGCAAGATTATTCTGAAATTCATACAGAAAAACAAAGAGAATAAAGTGAATCAGCCTAGCCAATTTTAAGACATATTATATTGAAAGAGCAATCGAGCTTTGTGTTATTGGCAGAGAAATACACAAATAGGTTAATGAAATAGAACAGAGAACCTAGAAATAGACCCACACCAATACTTCCAACTAAAGACTTCTCAACAAATGGTGCTAGAGCAACTGGATATCCACAGGCCAGAAAATAAAAAATGAAAATGAAAAAAACCTCAACCTAACTCTCACAGTTCACACAAATTTAATTCAAAATATATTACAGACATAAATGTAAAGCATAAATTATAAAAGTTTAGGGGAAAAAATATCAGAAAATCTTAGGGATTTAAGGCTAGCCAAAGAGTTCTTAGACATGAGACCAAAAGCATAATTCAGGGGCACGTGGGTGGCTCAGTTGCTAAGCCTCTGCCTTCAACTCAGGTCATGATCCCATGGTCCTGGGATCAAATCCTGCATCAGGCTCCCTGCTTGGTGGGAAGCCTGCTTTTCCCTCTCCCACTCCCCCTGCTTGTTATGTCTCTCTCTGTCAAATAAGTAATTTTTAAAAAGCATAATTCATAAAAGGAAAAACTGTATATTACACTTCATAATTAAAGCTTTTCCTCTTTGAAAGGAGAACATTTGTTAAGAATATAAAAAGACTAGCTACAGAATGGGAGAGAATACTTGTAAACTACATATACAGCAGAGGATTAGAGTCTAGAACATATAAGGAAATCTCAAAATTCAACGGCAAAAAAGTAATGC
The DNA here is from genome assembly GCA_028646535.1 of Procyon lotor. Taxonomy (NCBI): domain Eukaryota; kingdom Metazoa; phylum Chordata; class Mammalia; order Carnivora; family Procyonidae; genus Procyon; species Procyon lotor. The sequence continues at coordinate 54,368,595 of CM053613.1, read as the reverse complement.
ATAAAGTGGCAAAGATATGAACAGACATTTCGCCGAAGATATGCAAATGGCAAACGAGCACACTAGCCATTAAGGAAATGCAAATTACAATCACAATAAGCTATTACTACACAAACATTGGAATGGCTAAAATTTAAAAAATACTGGAAACACCAAATTCTGGCAAGAAGGCAGAGTTGGATCACTCATGCATTACGAGGGAGAATGTGAAATGGTACAGTCATTCTGGAAAGCAGTTTGACAGTTTCCTGAAAAAATAAACAAGCAACTATCATATAACACAGCAAACACAGTCCAGGGTGTTCATCCTAGAGAATTGAAAATGTATGTTCACACAAAATCTGTGCACAAATGTTTATAGCAGTTTCTTTATCTAATAGTCAAAAACCAGAAACAACCCATATGTCCTTGAAGAAGTGAATGATTTAAAAAAAATGGTGGAATATCCATGTAAGAGAATACTACTTAGCTCTGAAAAAGAATGAGCGATATATGAAACCATCTTGATGAATCTCCTAAAAAATATGAGTAAAAAAGGCCAATCCCAAAACACTGCATAATGCATGATTTCATTTACATAACATTCTTGAAATGACAAAATTATGTAATGAAGAATGACGTAACAGTGGCCAGGGATTAGGAGGAGGCAGGTATGTGGGAGGAGAGTCAGTATTGCTCTAACAGGGCAACCTCAGGGATCCTTTTGGTGATGGAGATGTTCTATATCTTGACTATGTCAATGGCAATATTTTGGTTGTGGTATTTTACTACCATTTTGCAAGATGATACCACTGGGAGAAACCAAATAAAAAGTACTGGGAATCTCTCTCCATTATTTCTTAAAACTGCATGAAAATCTACAATCATCTCAAAATAAAAAGGTCAGTTAAAAAAAAGCAGTCATCCACATGGTCAGTAGGTAAATGAAATACGCTTAGCATCATTAGTCTTCATTGCACAAAGAAATAGGATTACACACACATCAGAATGACTAAAATAAAAAGATAATGTGGTGATAATGCAAAGTACTAATGTGAATGAAAAAAATGGAACTTGCATATATATCTGGCAGGAGTGTAAAACTGAAGAGTTTCTTTACTATCCAACAAAATGAAATGTACACTTACTCTATGATCCTGCAATTCCTCTCCTAGGTATATATACTCAGAAGAAGTAAGTGCTTATTTCCACCAAAAGTCATATTCATAGCACTATCTGTAATTACAAACACTGCCAAAAACTAAATACCCATTAACAGTGAAGTGAATAAATTGTATATATTTGCAATACTGGTATACCAAACTATAGTCTACTGTAAGAAACAGGGAACATCTTACACAAAATGTGAGAAATAACCTAGGACCTTAACATCACTGAGCTCTAATTCAGAGTTTCTAACCAGGGTTTACGAGTGGCCAAAACACTGATCCTCTCAACAGTTTGGGTAGTCAGGCCTAGCAGGTAACAGAGCAAAGTAATAAACATCTCAGTTTTCCCTAGTGTGGCACACAATTATCATCACTTCTAGGTATACTACCATGTTCAAAAAGGTTAGGAAACACTATCTCACCAAATAATGTGACAGTAATTGTACATACCATGCAGTAAGAGCACATGTACATGTACATAAAATCATTATCAGACATTCACAGGCATCTTCATGAACAAATTTTTATGGCAAAAATATGTTGTAATGTTTATAAGTTTTGACCAAGAAATTCCACACTAATTAATCTCTTACGAATTTTTCAAATACGCTTAAGTTTAGCTAAATACAGATATATAATAGCACTATGATTAAAATATAAACCTTTATTTACTTTAGTTATATAATCTTGTTTTAGACGACTACTTAATGACCAGGAAAAAATAAATCAAAACGTATACAGTGAAAATGCAGACTACAAAACAGTATTTTTAAATGAACATATGGAACAAATATGAGAATGTTATACATTGGTTATCTCTGATTATGGCAACAGATTATTTTAATCCTCTTTTTGCATGGGAGTATTTTCTAGACATTCCACCATAAGCATATGATATATGTGTAAAACTGGTGAGAGATGAACAAGTATGAGAAAATGGGGATTATTATAGAAAAAATGACCTGAACAAGAGACAGAAATAAATACCACGATGGAGTACAAAGTAATCATGAGATACAATTTTTAATTTTAGCTCTACAACTAGTAATTGCCATGAAAGATCTTTGTTTTGATGTATTTCTTTAGATTTCAGTTTCCTCATTTATTAAAGAGACTGAATTAAATGACACAGGAGTGATATCAGCCAAATGGCAGAACAGCAGTTTCCAGCACTCAACCCCTTGCAGACACATCAACTTGAATAGCTACCCATGCATGAAAATACCTTTACAAAAGCTAAGGATTCCAGGTGAGAGATTACCACACGTGGATGGAAGACAGAACTATGAAAAGACACACTGAAAAGGGTAGGAAAGACAATCTCGCATTATGCATATTACCTGACCTCTGAGTCCAGGCAAACCAGTGTGGAGAGAGACACTCACCCAATAAATGAAGAATGAAATGAACATCCAACTTCACCACAAATCTTGGAACCAGGCCTGCCCCAGTAAAGTAAGGCACAAGGCCAACCCACACAAACCATAGACTCAGGCTCAAGACTCATCCCAGCACCAGGCTAACTCCCAAGAAACCAGGCTCTAAACTTGTTCCAGGGACCAAAGCTCCAAGCCCAACACCAATATCCAAGCCACAAGGCCTGTCCTCAATAGGCCCATGCACAAGGCTCATGCCGGTGAACCTAGGCTCTAGACTCATCCCTAAACACCAGACCAATCTGCCTAAAGACTCCAATAGCAAATCCATGCACAGACTTAACCAAAAAACCTACCCAAAATCTCTGGACAGTCTGCATGGTGAAGGGCTTTCACTGCATGAACCAGAGTTTGGAGCCTGGAAATGATGCCTACTTCTTCAAATGCACACACACCAAAGCCAAGCCACAAGGAATACAAATAATCAGGAAGACAAATAAACAAAATAAAACACTAGTAACCAACCCTAAGAAAATAGAGATCTATGAACTGCCAAAGAATACAAAATGGTCATCTTAAAAAACCTCAGTAAACTACAACAGAACACAGACAACTAAACTAAATCAGGAAAATAATACATGACCAAAATGAGAAGTTCAACAAAAATGAAAAGGAAAGAAAGAAAGAAAGAGAGAGAGAGAGAGAGAAAGAAAGAAAAGGAAAGAGGAAAAAGGAAAGGAAAGAGGAAAAAGCAAAGAGCAAAGGAAAGGAAAGGAGAAAAGGATAAAGAGAAAAAAATTTTGGAGCTGAAGAAAACAATGACAAAACTAAAAAAAAAAATTTCAAAGTTAGCTTCAACAACAGACTAGATCGAGCTGAAGAAAGAATCACTAAGGTCAAAGACAGGTCATCTGCAATTACCCAGGTGGAGAAACAAAAAGAAAAAAGATTGAAAAGAGTGAAAAAAAGTCTCTGAGAATTATGGAAAACAAGTCAAATAAATACACATTTGGGAATCCCAGAACGAGTAGAGAAAGAAAAAAAACAGAAACCTTACTTAAGGAAACAATAACTGAAAACTTCCCTAATTTAGAGAAGGAAACGGACATTCAGAATCATGTAGCCCAAAGAATCCCAATTATATTAACTATAAATAGGTTTTCACCTAGACACACCATAACCAAATTCTCAAAAGTAAAAGAAAAAAAAAATTTTTTTGAAGCTTTTATTTATTATTTGACAGAGAGAGAGATCACAGGTAGGCAGAGAGGCAGGCAGAGAGAGTGGGGGAAACAGGCTCCCTGCTGAGCAGAGAGCCCAATGCAGGGCTGGATCCCAGGACCCTGAGATCATGACCTGAGCTGAAGACAGAGGCTTTAACCCACTGAGCCACCCAGGCGCCCTAAAGAAAAATTTTTTTAATTTTAATCCCAGTATAGTACCATACAGTGTTATATCAGTTTTAGATGTACAATAAAATGATTCAATGATTCTATACATTACTTAGTGCTCATCATTGTAAGTATATCAAAGAGAATTATAAAAACAGTAAAAGCAACTTATTGTATACAATGCAATCCCAAAAGAGTAAGTGAATTTCTTAGCAATATTCTTATAGGCCAGATGAGAGTAGGATGATATATTCAAATTGCTGAAAGAAAAAAACTGCCCACCAAGAATACTTTACTTGCCAAAGCTGTCCTTCAGCACATGAGATAAAAACTTTCACAAAAAAACAAAAGCTAAGAGAGAACATCACCACTAGAACTGCATTACAGGAAATACAGAGGACAGTTCCTCAAGCTGAAATGAAAAGACATTGATTAGTATCATAAAAACCTATGAAAATATAAAACTCACTGGTGAAGATGATGCATCATCAAGTTCATACAAATACACAGTCAGGTATTTTAAGGCTGTCATGCTGCTGTGACGGTACCAATTCAAAAGTACTGACAGTAATAACTCTAAAATAAAGACCAAAAGATAAAGTATTTAAAATAACTACAGCAGGTGTTGGGTGGCTCAGTTGGTTAAGCGACTGCCTTCGGCTCGGGTCACGGTCCCGGAGTCCCGGGATCAAGTCCCACATCGGGCTCCCAGCTCCACGGGGAATCTGCTTCTCCCTCTGACCTTCTCCCCTCTCATGCTCTCTCGGTCACTCGCTCTCAAATAAATAAATAAAATATTTTAAAAATATATTTAAAATAACTACAGCTATAATGATGTACTGAAAGATACATAATACAAAAAGATTGTGACTACAGAAACATAAAATGGGGATGAGAAGTAAAGGGTAGAGTTTTTGTATGTGATTGAAGCTATCAGCTTAAAATAGACTGTTTATAAATATGTTTTATATTAGCCACATGGTAACTACAAAGCAAAAGCCTATAGTTGATACAGGAAAAATAAATCAAAGCATGCAACCACAAAAAAAATCAACAACTTTCAAAGAAAAACAGCAAGCGAGGAACAAAGGAACTACAAAACAGTCAGAAAACAATAAAATAGCAACAGTAGGTACTTCCTATTAATAATTGTTTTAAATGTAAACACACTAAATAATACTACCAAAACACAGAGCAGCTAAATGGATTAAAAATAATAATAATAAAATTAAATTATAAAACAAACAAAAGACCCAACAAAACGCTGTCTAAAGGCAAAGCAATCTTGAAAGAGAAAAGCAAACCTGAAGGCATCACAATTCCAAACTTCGAGTTATATTTCAGTGCTATAGTAATTAAAACAGTATGGTCCTGGCCCAAACATAGACATACAGATCAAAAGAACGGAATAGAAAACCCAGAAATAAACCCACAATTATATGGTCAACTCATCTTCAACAAAACAGGAAAGAATATCCGATGGGAAAAGACAGTCTCATCAACAAATGCTGTTGGGAAAACTGGACAGCCATATGTAAAAGAATGAAACTGGCCCACTTTCTCATACCATACACAAAAATAAATTTAAAGTGGTTTAAAGTTCCACTCATACGTGGAATTTAAGAAATGAGCAAAAGGATAAAGAGAAAAAGAGACAAACGGAGAAACAGACTCTTAACTACAGAGAACAAACTGATGGTTACAAGAGGGGTGATAGGTGGCAGATGGGCTAAACAGGTGATGGGGATTAAGGACTGTACATGTTGTGATGAGCACCAGGTGTTGTATGGAAGTGTCAAATCAATGTATCGCACACCTGAAACTAACATTACACTAAATGTTAACTAACTGGAATTTGAATAAAAACTTAAAAAAAAAATATTGGACCCAACAGACATTTCAAAAAAAAGATACACAAATGGCCAACAAGTATACAAAAAGATCTTTACCACTAATCAGGAAAATGAAAATTAAATCACAATGAGATATCACTGTGTACCTGTCGTAGTGGCTCTTATAAAAAAGACAAAAAGTGGTTAAGTGTTGCTAAAGGAGTGGAGAGAAGAGAATCCTTGTACACTGTTAGTGGGAATATAAATTTGTATGGAAAATACTGGAGGTTCCTCAAAAAATTAAAAAACAGGACTATCATACGATTCAACAATCCCACCTCCCGATACATATCCAAAAGTAAATGAAATCGGTATCACGGAGAGCTATCTGCACTCCCATGTTCTTTACAGCATCATTCATAAGAGCCAAGATATTGAATCAACCTAAGTGTCCATCAAGAGATAAATGGTCAAAGAAAATGTGGTATACTTATATAACGGAATATGACTAAGCCTTATAAAGAAGGAAATTCTGTCATTTGTGGTAACATGAATGAACCTGGAGATATGACATTAAATGAAACAGGCCACGTACAGGAGGGCAAATACTGCTTGAACTCACTTACGTGTGAATTCTAAAAATGACAAACCCAGGAAAGCACAGTAGAATGGTTGTTACCAGTGGCTATGGAGGGAGGGGGAAACGGGATGATGGTCAAAGGATACAACGTTGCAGTTATGCAGCAAAAATAAGTCTACTGATCTATGGTACAGCATAATGACCATTATTAATAACACGATACTGAACACCGGAAACATGCTAAGAAAGTAGATTTCAGATGTACTCATCAAAGTGAGGAGATGCTATGTCAATTAGTTTGTAGTAATTACTTCACTTGGTATATATACATATATCAAATCATCATGTTGAAAAAATACTATGTATATCAAAACATCCTGTTGAAAGATAAAAATTAAAGGTCAACACGGAAAAAAAATAAAAAATAAAAAAAATTAAAGGTCAACACTGAAAACAAATGGTACAAAGAGGTTTCTTTTCCCCACTTCTAAAACTGTATCATTTTTAAAAATAAATGGTACTGGAGGAACTGGATATCTGTGTAGAACAAAACATTAACCTTGACATCTGCCTCATACTACACAAAAAATTTAGTTTGCTATGAATCATAGACTTAAATTTGAAGACCACATAAACAGTAAAGTATCTAGAAAAAATATAGGAGAATATCATTCGAACATTCCTCTGCCGAAAACCAAAGAGGCAGCATTAAGGACAGGCCATGGGGGAAAAAAAAGGTTAGTTCATGAAGGACAAGTATGGTAACCAACCTGACTAACAGAAAGCCTATACACTGAAGTGTGATGCAAAATTATAATCATGGGCCCCCAAATGAGGAGTTCCTCTTTATAAAAATATCACTATTAAACATCTATCAGCCCTGTATGCATTTAATCCTGTTCACTTACATTCCCTTGTCTATTTCCCATGTGGTTAATGCAGCACATTTACCATAGAGATGGCTGACTAGTATTCGGATTACAGTCTACGGCCTTGGAATAGAACAAAGCTTACTGGCCCTGAAGGTGGCCAACGCCATGATCTTAGCACCAGCAGCACCAAACTCCAATTCACCAATGCTTGACACTAACTCTTCTAGAAGACTATTTCTAGAGGGGCTGACAAATCCAGTTCCTTTGGGAAATAAGAATTCTTCACAATAAGGACGCCTGGGTGGCTCAATTGGTTAAGAATCTGCCTTCAGCTCAGGTCATAATCCCAGGGTCCTGGGATGGAATCTTGCATTGAGCTACCTGCTCCGTGGGGAGCTTGCTTCTCCATCTCCCCTTGCTCCTCCCCCCAACTCATGCTCTGTCTCTGTCAAATAGATAAATAAAATCTTAAAAAAAAAAAAAAATTCTTCACAATAACAAA
>CM053613.1:54319375-54360394 GCA_028646535.1 Procyon lotor | reverse complement strand
ATATAGATGGGTCTTGTTTTCATAAAGGCATTCTTTAGTTCTGCTGTGGTTCCTTTCTTTGGGGTTCTTAGAGTTTTCATCCATCTGCTTATCTTGCTCATCTGTTCCTACATGCTAGCTACTTTATTCATTAGGGTCCTTAGGACATTAGTCATTGTTTTAGTTTTAAATTTCTGCTCTGATAATTCCAACATCTGTGCCATGTCTAGTCTTGATGCTTGGTCTGTCTCTTCAAATTGTGCCTTTTGCATTTTGATGCGCCTTGTAATTTTGTTCTTGATAGCCGGCTGTGATGCACCAGGTAAAAGGAATTTCTGGAATAGGCCGTTAGTAATGTGGTTGTGAAGTGTGAGGGAAGAGAGAAACTGTTCTATAGGACTGTGGTTAGACCACGTCTCCCAGTGGGCCTCTGTCTCTAGACTGTGAACTTCGCAAGTATTTCTCAGGTGTTCTTTTCCTCTTAGGTGAGGTTGGGATGGTTAGAGTGTGCTGGAGTTGGCTCTTTCACTTTCTTCCATGTGGAATTCTAAAGCTGGCTGGAGTTGGGTATTTCCCTTCCCCAAGTCAGTTAAACTCTGATCTTACCCTAGTAGGTTAGGCTCTGGTGAACTAGCTTCTACCAAAGGCAGACCTCATTAAGAACTGAGTACTGTGGCTTATGTCAGAATGGTTCCTTTTTGTCTCCCCTTACTTGGAAGCACAAGGGGCTTTCCCTTTGATATTTACTGTGGACCTTAGCTAAGCTCCCAGAGGTAAAACTCACAAGAGTGTGAGTGTCCCCCACGACTGGGTCCCCCTGGAGTTTTTGCCTCTCAGACTTGTCCCACTGAGCCTCCTACTGATAGGAAAATTGGTTTAGGTTTTCCTGTCCTGGCTCTTATTCCCTTCGAGGTTTCAGCTGGTTTGCTCTGGTTTCCAGGTTTGCTCTGGTCAACTGTGATTCTCTTTATCTCTTTATCTGTCTATCGTCTCTTCAGTTTTGGGGGCGATAGTTTGCACGGTGACCTTACTTGTCTTATGGATCTAAGAAGAGTTGTTGAGTTTCCAGCTTCCTCAGCATTTTACTTGATGTTAGGACTCAGTGATGACTTCTGAGCTCCTTGCACAGAAACCGGAAACTGGAAGAAGACATTTTTTTCCAGTCCATTTTCTAGTATTTCTTTAGTGCTTGCTCTAACAACTATAACAGATTAACTTTAGAGCTTCTTTGTGTTAATACTTCCATCACCTTATAAAAACATGCTAATGTGTTTAGGTCCATATTGGAGGCTGCTTGCCAAAGGATCTCTTTTATCTGCATCGCCCCCCCGCCCACTTTTTCTTTTTTTGGCTGCCAAGTAGTCACTGTCTCTGGTACCAGGGATTCCATCGTCCATTCTTTCTTCACAGATTTGTAACCAATTTATGTATATGTCATATACCAATTTATATATATATGCATGTGTTGTTGAGTGCTCAATTCTTTTCTCTTGCTACATTAGTCTAGGTCTTATTTTTTTATGATTTTAGTTAAAAAAATCAAACATTTCTTTGAAGATGAAAATTTGATTAGGTTAAACGCCAATTAATATTCAGAACAGATCATAATGTATAACCAACTACAAATTTTCTGTGAATATCTAATGTCTATGGATAAAACACTAGTGCAATAGCTCACTTAAAAGAAATGAAAGCAGAATGCTTTAAAACAAAAATTTCACTACCAAAAGTAAAAAGAGAACAGGAAACAACTTGTAAATTTTTTTACAAGTTTCTTTATAGTGTATCTTATTTAAAAATATTACTAAGTCCATTCTACGTTTATCTGAAATTGTGCAAAAGTTAATAGTCTACTTGCTTCAAAAAAGTATCTACTTACCACAAATTTTTATTAAAATTCCATTAAATATCAAAATCCCTTAAAAGATTATACATAACTTACAGAGGTTGAAATTTTGTGTATTTTAAAATTATTACAGCTAGTGCCCAATGTGAAGTTTATTACCATTACAGCTTTTACTTTAAGGAAAAGGAATATATGATTATGCCTTTAACGATGAAGAGAATCAATGATATGTTGGTGGAGATAGCCAGTAGGCAGCTTGAAGTGTGAGTTTAGTTTCGGGAGAAGTGTGGAAGTCATAAAAATAAAATTGGAAGTTTTCTTCTTAAAGGTGGTCATTGAGGCAATGTGAGAAGATTAGAGTGTAAAAATCCAGAATAAGAAGAAATCTGAGGGTAGAAAGTGGGAAACAGCAACATTTAAGTTGTCCATTGTGATATATGTACAGTTTACAATTTTTAATAAAACCAGTAACAGAGTGGAAGATACAGAATATGGAAGATTAGCAGTGTTTTTTCCCTAATTAGCAAGTTGTAGTAGTTCTAATTTTTAAATCTCTAAAACTTTATTTAATAATGAAATTTTTATTCAGAGATTATATATTTTGTAATCAATTGTGTAACCAGTTCTTCCAAAGCATTTAATGAGGTGAGAACATACAGTGACTACGCACACATCCACATATATATATAATGTAGGTATATAGATACAGATACGTAAGTAAAGATCTATCTAATCTTTATAAGGACGTGTTCATCTATACTGGTTTAACTTTTTTTCCTTCCTACTTTTTCCTCTTCCTCTCCAAGCCATCCGTCCACCCATCCATCCATCCTTCCATCCATCCATCCATCCATCCTTCCATCCATCCATCCATCCATCCATCCATCCATCCATCCATCCATCCATCTTTCCCAGTCTCCCTCCCTCTTTCCCTTTATAGAATTAGGCATACTTTGCCAGCTTGTTTCGGACACCTTGTAAGAGGGCAATTTACTTAAATCTTAATCGTATCACTGTGGGATTCTGAGAAAACTTTGAAGTTGTTTCCAGGGTTGCTTAAAAAATTTGTGCCACAAAGAACTGTGATCATAGTAACTCAGCAGGAAGCATTGGTAACATCTAGTTTATCCCTAGGTGGGCTGTTAAGAACTAGTCTTCTCTTTCTTTTTCTAGGAAGTGCTTTGTTTGTGGTTCAGAAAGTTGTTCTGATGTATTTTGTTTTGTAGAATTGCTATGGCATTTGCTTTGATATTTCGTATTAGTTTAGATAAGTTAAAACTGCAGGCTGCTCAAACATGAGTGTGGATTAAAATATCAAAAATTGTATATTTATTCTAAGTATACTCATAGGTTAAATTGTTAAATTATATTGTTGTAGTTATGAAACTCCTAGGCAGATATGATCAGAATGAATGAACTCTATAATATGTGAATAAAAAACTATGAATTTGGTTTATACATTCTTGACATCTTCATATGTCAGTATCATGTTATCTTCACAGGAAGAAAATTTAAATTACCTTGTAGTCTTCTGAAAAGTTTACTCTATTTTACCTGCTGTATATAACAATATATGATCATGAAGTTTTACTCTTATTTTATCTCTTCCTGTACTTTAAGGCAGTATTTTTATACTGTTCTAATAAAATATTCTGGCCGATGAAAATTTATTCTATCTTGAAAGACTTTCTGAGATGATTAAATAGAATCTCTTAGTAAGCCATACAGTTGTTATGACTTTCCAGTTTTTTTTTCTTTACTCCATAATTTCCCCTTTTTGATAGAACACAAAACATACATATATATATAGACAGGGAAAGGAGAGAGGGAGAAAGAATATATAAACATTTAGAATTTAAAAGTTATACCATGCCTGCCGTGCTCCCTAATAACCTTAGTTATGAAATGTGTTATATACAGTGTTGTTCAAAAGTTTCAGAAGGTTAGCCAAAGCGTATATACATTAAGGTTTCCAGAAAAAGAAAAAAAAAAATTATTGTCCATCTAATTAGATACAATAATGTTGTTAGAAGATAATAAAATTTAGAATTTCAGCAGAGTGTGAGGATACCTTTTAATCTACTTTTAATCTACTGAGGTATGAAGAAAATTTAATTATTTTAACATTTTCCAGTGGGAATAGTAATACTCTTATTACACAGAGTCATATGTAAACAGCTTTTGTTAAGAATAAGTATCACTTATTCTAAAACATTCACTTGAGAAGGATTTAAGTTTTCTGTGTGTGTGTGTGTGACTCTTGGATGCTGATGTTACCCCTAATTTTTCTTCATATAATGTACTTAAAATAAGTACTAGTAGAACATCTTTGGTTTAGAATTTGGTCGGAAGTGATACGATCGGTCAAGATGGAGTAAGAACAATTTCAATTCATTTGTACAAATCATAGACAAGAAAGCTACCAAGATCATCTTATCTGTGATTTTAAAATTCTTTTTTAGAGGAGCTTTAGAAATCTGTTGTTTTGCTGAGGTGTGTTAGGACCTGCTGAACAGGATCATTGCCTGCAGGGCGTGGTTCCCTGGGTTCGCCTAGATCTTTCCCCTTTCCACCAGAGTAGGTCCAACATTATGTTTATTCCTTGGTGATGTATGTATATTTTCCCCTAAATAGTTTTTATGTTTAAAATAACTAGTCATGTTCCATAATTTAAGTTTTTTTTTTTTTTTAAAGATTTTATTTATTTCACACAGAGAGAAAGATAGCGAGAGAGCGCATAGCAGGGGGAGCGGCAGGCAGGCAGGCAGAGGGAGAAGTAGGCTCCCTGCCCAGCAAGGAGCCAGATGCGGGAGGCTCCATCCCAGGACCCTGGGATCATGACCTGAGCTAAGGCAGATGCTTAACCTGCTGAGCCACCCAGGCACTCCTTGTTCCCTCATTTTAATGACAAAATTAAGTTATAGAGGACCAGAGAATTAAATGAAACCCTGGTTTTTGAATTTCAGTTGTCCAGTTAAATCATATGGCCTCCATGTGGCTTTAGTGATATTAGAAATCTTATTAAGCCGGGGTGCCTGGGTGGCTCAGTCGTTAAGCATCTGCCTTTGGCCCAGGTCATGATCCCAGGGTCCTGGGCTCGAGTCTCTGCTCAGCAGGAAGCCTGCTTCTCCTGCTACCATTCCCTCTGCTTATGTTCCCTCTCTCTCGCTGTGTTTCTCTCTGTCAAATAAATAAAATCTTAAAAAAAAAAAAAAGAAATCTTATTAAGCCATTTTAAATAGTGAACAGTCTAGATTATGCATGACTGTATCTGACTTCGAGATTTCATTGACAGTGTTAATATGAAGAGCTGGCATGAAATTTAAGTGAAAATGATTTGATATTAGTACTTATTTTATTTACAAAGTTTTTTAAGTACTTAGAAGTGTTCAAAATTGAAACTCCAAGGAAGTTTTTCTAATTTTCAAAGTTTATTTAAAAAAATTTTTTTTAAAGTGAGAGAGAGTGGGGCAGGGAGGACCATAAGGAGAGGGAGAAGCAGACTCCCCACTGAGCAGGGAGCCCGATGTGGGGCTTGATCCTGGGACTCCAAGATCAGGAACTGAGCTGAAGGCAGACACCTAATTGACTGAGCTACCCAGGTGCCCCATCAACGTTTATTTTAACTCTGCCCTTAAATACTTAAAACATTAAAGACCTCTTCATTCATGGTCTTACATGCAGTATAAGTTAAATGAAGTGATTAAGTATCCTTTGAATTTCTACCTTTATTTGTATTAAATAAGTTTGGTAAGTATGCAGTTTTTCTGTAAAGTGAATGTTTTAGAAAGTTTATTTAGTGCCTAAGTTCTCACTTAACAATTAAGTTAAAACCAAGGTGATTTAGTATGATTTGTTGATTTGTAAGGACATCTAATAAACAGTTGCATTGTGTGTGAAATAAATAGAAGACCTGATTTTTTTTTTTTTTTTTTTTGCAATAAATGTGCATTGTTTTGGCCTTGACCTTGGCATTTTGGCAACATGAATTCTTTAGGGTTCTTTATTAAATTTAGAATTCTCTAGCATAAATGTAGAATAATGCAAATTTTACTCCTCTTCCTATTCCTACATAATGATAAGAGTAATTTTTAAAATGAAGATTGACACATAACATTATATTAGTTTCAGGTGTACAACATAATCATTCAATAATGGTATATATTGTGAAATGATCACTACAGTAAATCTAGTTAATAATCACAAGGCGATAGTAATTTTAAATAATTTCAGTTAGTGACCACCAAATAGAATGTTTAATGAACACTGAACAGAATGACTTGTAGAATCTATTTATTTAGATCCAGTTTTTAGGGTACTGAATACTTAGTTCAGTGTAATCTGCCCTTTCTCTCAACTCCTCCTGATAATCATTTTGATTATGATAAAGTGATTATTAAGTTAAAGTGATTCTTAATCTCACTCTATCTCTTTTTCAAATTATTTGTAGGAGAGGACTGCTCACAATTTATATGGCCAATTTGGTAAGTAATTCCTTTTTTTTTTTTTTTTAGAAGTTTTCCCATGTGCTTTTATTACCTTATCTTTCTAATTTTTTTTTTTGGTGGTAAAATTAATATTTTTTTAATTAAATTAATTAATTAATTATTTTTTTGATCATGAGCTTTTTTTTCACCCCAAATATGTTTATTTTATTTTTTCAGTTCATGCACCACACCCAGTGCTCCATGCAGTATGTGCCCTCCTCAATACCCACCATCAGGCTCGCCCAACCCCCACCCCCTCCCCTCCAAAACCCTCAGTTTGTTGCTCATAGTCCACAGTCTCTCATGGTTCATCTCCCCCTCTGATTTCCCCCCATTCACCTTTCCCTTCCTTCTCACAATGCCCTCCATGTTTTTCTTTACGCTCAGCATGTGAGACCATAAGGTAATTGGTCCTCTCTGCTTGACTTATTTCACTCCGCATAATCTCTTCCAGTCCCATCCATGTTGATACAAAAGTTGGATATTCGTCCTTTCTAATGGAGGCATAATATTCCATTGTATTATGTACCATATCTTCGTTATCCATTCATCTGTTGAAGGGGATCTTGTTTCTTTCTATCTTTCTTTTTTAAATCAAGTTCCCTTAAAAAAAAAGGAAAAGAAAGCTACTGAAATTTCACGAGATCTTCCGTCTCTGTTTTGAAGGAAAGTCTTAAATGTTTAAAAGGGCCTTGATGTCATCTAGTTTATTCCTATCATAGATGGACTTATTTCCATTTATTTCGGGAGGAAAGTGATTCACTGCCTTGTGCCCTTCATGACTGTTTTTTTCCCTTAAGCATAGATCTTTATCTTTGTTAGAATATATATTTCTATGTATCTTTAATTTCATTTAATACTCTGCTTCTCTTGCCATTTCTAATAGGAAAATGATTTAAAGATGAGCTTTTGTGATGTTATTATTCTTGGACATTAGAACAACATTGGTTCTATCTCTAAACACTGAGTATATTTAATAACATAATTAGCCAGTCTTCTAAATTTCCAAGTTTACAAGAATGAGTTCAGTTTAGTCTAGTCTGATATTTCTCATGGTAACTATATGATCAAGATTATATAATTTTCATTGCCAAGTTCATATTTAAAAATATATTTATATGAAAAAATTTTAAAGTTGCTTAATAGAATTAATAGACAACATTGAAAAATTCCACTGAGAAAAAATTATTTATCTGAGGAGAGGTTCTTGAAATCTCTAACAAGGGAATATAGTTCAAAGTTCTATTTAAAAACTCATTTCATGTATAAAATATTAATTTTTGCTCTGCACTTACTGTATGTCCGTTACCGTGCTGTCTGCTGATAGATAGGATGAAGATAGTTTTTATACATATCGAGTTTGCTGCCTAGTGAAGAAGTCACAGTAGAAATAATAATGTTTGAAAAGGACTGGAATATAAATTGTAGCATGCTGTGAGACCCGTAACAGTGACACCGAACTATTGTGGGTGCTGCTCTTCTTTTCTCACTTTTCAGGAAACTTAAAAATGGGGCACCTGGGTGGTTCAGTGGGTTAAAGCCTCTGCCTTCGGCTCAGGTCATGATCTCAGGGTCCTGGGATTGAGCCCCGCATCGGGCTCTCTGCTCGGCAGGGAGCCTGCTTCCCTCTCTCTCTCTCTGCCTGCCTCTCTGCCTACTTGTGATCTCTCTCTCTCTGTCAAATAAGTAAATAAATAAATCTTTAAAAAAATAAATAAACTTAAAAATATTTTTCCTGCATGCTGGAATGGATTTGAGTTTTAATGTGTTTTTCTTTAACCATGAACATGCTTTTCTATGGTATATACTTTGGAATATCTATGGATATTGATATAATTGATGTAATATCTTAATTGATATTGATATAATATCTTTGGAATATCTATGCTATATACTATGGAATATACCATATTCTATGGCATATACCACATGATATATACTTTAATACCCAGATACTGTCTGTATTTATATACTTACCTTTAAATTTTAAGTAAAGTTTCACAAATTTTTTGTGTGTGTGTTGCCTGGTATAGGTTGTTAATTCCTGGAGCAATGATTTTTGACTTTGATAAAATCAATGTTGGAGATTGCCCTTAATATATTATATTTTCTAAGAATAAGCCTTTAATTGAAGGACTCATACATAGCTTCATATGCAGCTATAGGAAATAATATACCCTCTGTTTCCTCTAGTAGTAATATCTTACAGAACTATAGTTAGTATCAAAATTATATTGATGTAGATATTTACTGTAGTCAAGATAGAGAACTTTTCTTTTATTGCAAGAATCAAAACTTAATTTTGATTCTTTATTTAGAATTTTTTTTATCATTAACCACAAAGTTTTAATGAGATTCAAGGCTTTTTAAACATAAATTTTGACCATGTTTAAAGGAAAGTGAACTTATACATAATATATTCTTGGTACCAGTGACAACCGAATAAGCTTGATTATCTAAACAGAGCCTTTTACTTATATGACTATAAAACTGTTTCTTTAGTAAGAGAGTAGCTAGTGCAGAGTAGGTAAAGATTTAAATATTTTCAGAGAGACCGAATTCAGCTTTAAGAAAGAACTTCATTCTATCATTTGATTGTATTGCTTACTAGACCAAGTTAAATTTGTTGGCTTATAACATCAACAATATTTTGAAATGTTAGGAGCTTTTATTTTAAAATTATTTTTGTATTAGGCATGTATTTCTGATTTGGAAAGTACAGAAGAGCATTAAAAAGAACGTAAAAACCATTTTGTTTTTTACGTAACTAAATTGGTTACGTAATTGGTTTACGTAGTAGTAATTGGTTTACTATGTGGTGTGTAACTACCACATAGTAATTCCTACCAGCTTAGTGTTTTTTATTCTCTTCCTTCTCCTCCAGTGTATATTCATAAATGCACATTCGCATTACACATTTTACACCCTTTTTTAAATATTGGGGACATAGTGTTTTGTGACATCTTTTGTTACTGTGCTGTATAGTTTTTATTGCTCATGATACTAAATAATCATTTTTTAGAGGTTGTACTCTTACCTTTCCACTTGTTATATCTTTGTGAGGGTGGGTTGGTTTCATACATATACATATTTACACAGCCCCCCTCAAAGTATTCGGAGACAGTGAAATAATAACTATTTGCTTAGTAGCAATATCACCTTATTTTCAGCTGTGATAGTTACCCGTTCTTAGTTAATTTGACCAGAAAATTTCAAAGGCATTGATTTGCCTTTGAATGAGTACAAGATAGAAGAGTATGCGGAACTGGCTTCCTATTATCTTTATTATCTTTGTCATAATTTTTACTAGTAAATACTTAACTGCATGCACAGCATTTTGCTAGCCATTGGGACGCAATGTAAGCCATTATTCTGTCCTCAAAATTAATTTAGTTGAGGGTACAGGTCTACCTCGATCTGGATTTAAATTGAATAGGCAATTAATAGTTCGAGATAGTTGCCTTCATGTCAAATATGTGATAAGACAATACAGGCTTTCGAACTCTAGAAAAGGAAGTTAGCCTTGGTCAGGAGCAATCAGAAAGTTTTATGCATTACATGGGACTTGAATCTTGAAGAAAGGAGGGAACTTGGAGGCAGCTCTATCTTTGAGACATGTCACTGGTGACCACAGGACAAAATTCTTGCCTTTCCAAGGACTGTGAAGCTGGGGATCAAGGTTTAGGAACCAAAAACGGATAAGAACCGTTGAACATCTACTGTGTTAGACACTGTAAGTGAAATTGGAGTTATTAAAATAAGCAAGGTTATATAGTTTTGGCATCTGGAGGACCTTCTCCTTTACTGGGGAGAGAAATACATAAACCAGTGGAAATAAACCTCATCTCTGTTTTTTCGTATTGACAGTTGTTTCAAAGCAGAAAACAGGATAGTGTGTCTACTATGCAGTTTTGAGTATACTTTCTGCTAGTTGGGTTTATGTTAGTGCTATAGGGAACAGATGAAGAGTCATACTGTAAATAGAGGGCACTTCTATCAGTGCTTTTGTTATTATCAAAGTATCTTTTCTGCTTTCCCTTATAGTTACTCTTATTACTCATGATGCCTCTCAGTAAGCCCTGGAAAGCCTCATCTTTCCACTCTTGTAGTCTCTCATCCGTATGTGGAAGTCAGAGTCACTGGAAATACAGATTACAACATGTTGATCAGTAGTTTATAGCCTTAAGGATTAGCTAGCAGTTTTAAGAATTACAAACTTAAGGCAGTTGACTTACCACCCATCTGAGAATGTTTTCTTGTTACATGTTTGTTAGCAATTTTGGAAGGAAAAGTGTATAAATTTAAAGATAATATAGTTTTTTAGCTTTTTAGAATTGATTGAGAATTAGTTGTTAAAGGGTGAAATATATGAAAAGTATAGGTAAGGTATAAAGAATTAAATGTTTTCTCTGGTTTCTGCCCAAGATATGGCTCTAAAATGATGGAAATGTTTTCTTGGGGCTAATATACTAGAACCAATTACCCATAAGAACACCAGCTGCTTAGATTCAACTTTGCCACAGTATTATTTAAAAGACAACAAAAGTTTGCATTGGTAAGATTTCCCTTTGTTATGTTTGTTTTGACAATGAGAGGGGCCCAGTCTTTCAAAATTCATTATATACTGCTAACAGTTGTTTAAAATGTGATGTTAGGTGTAGTTCATTTATGTTTAGTTTAATTTATAATATATGATGGGGCGCCTGGGTGGCTCAGTGAGTTAAAGTCTCTGCCTTCGGCTCAAGTCATGATCTCAGGGTCCTGGGATCGAGCCCCGCGTTGGGCTCCCTGCTCGACGGGGAGCCTCCTTCCCCTTCTCCTTCTGCCTGCCTCTCTGTCTACTTGTGATTTCTCTCTGTCAAATAAATAAATAATCTTTAAAAAAAACTTATATGACATTTAAAAATCTTTCTATATAGGTCCTTTTGGAAACTTTCCTCTGCAATTTCATTTATACAACTAAGCATTCAACAGTGCATGTGTTTTAAAATTGTAAATATATATTTAGTAGGCCTGCTTCTAGCATTTGTGTTTTAATTTTAAACATGCGTTGTCTTTAATTAAAACATCTGTATTTGATTTTTCAAACATAAGGCTTGAAAATGTCGATTCATATGTTTTCTTGTAAGGTCACTTCAATTTAATTAGATTTAGCAGCTACTTATTATATATCAGTACTCTGCTAGGCACATGAGGAAACAAAAGAAAAACAAAATGGATTGTAAACTAGTTGGAGAAATTTGACAGGTGAACTTGAAAGAAAGAAACTGAAAGTACTAAATTCAAAAAGCGATTATAAACACTCTTTCTCAAATTCCTCCCCTAAGCCTTCCCTCTGGAGCATATGACATCAACCATCTGACCAGTCGCTCTGGCCAGAAACTTAGAGTCCTCAGTCTTTTCTTCTCTTTATACTCTCACTTCAATCTAGTAGGAAATCTTATTCCACTTATAAAATATATTCTGGATCTAAAGTGACCCGCCGTCTCCACAGTTACAACCATAGTCGGCTGATTAATATCTCTTGTTTGCGTCTTTCCACTCTTGTCTTCCTGTAGTCTCTCTTCCATATGTGGAAGTCAGAGTCATTGGAAATACAGATTACAGCATGTCAATCCTTTGCTTAAAACTCAGAAGAACCTTCCCTTCCCACTAGACACTAAATAAAATTCAAATGCCTTACTGTGGCTTACAAGGCTCTGACTTCTACTTTTTCTTTTCATTCTTTACACTGGCTTTCTTTCTCTCTTGGACACTTGAAGCTTGTTATTTCACAGCCTTAATATTTGCTTTTCTTTTAGCTTGGAAATCTGTTTCCCTAAATTTCTTGTCTGGCATCTCCTCCTTACATAGTTGACCCGTTGTCACCTGGTGAGAAAGCCCTTTCTTACTATCGTAGTTAAATAACGTGTCCTCACCTCTCTACTCCGTAACTCATAATGTTGTCTTTTATAAGCACTGAAATTGTTTTGTTTGCTGTTTTTTTCCCCTCACTGTGTATAAATTGCTTAAGGAGGAGGACTCTTGCTTGTTCACTGACATAGTGCTAGTACCTACAAGTAGTGTTTAGCATATAGTATATGCTCAACAAATAATTACTGAATGAATATAGTTTGTAAGCAAATACTATTTAAAAAGGCAGAGATGAGAGAGAATGATCTTTTATCTCTTCTTATTTCTCTCCTTCCATTAGCCCTAAGAGCAAGTCCTTTAAGCCAACAAAATGACCTTGTTTTCCCACTGGAAATAAACAGAGGGTTAATTGGGTCTGCCCTCAGCTGAGTTCCTGAACTAGTATATTCCTTTGAATTCCTTCCTGTATGAGTTCTAGCAATTTTGGGGTTGAGTCTTTTGGGTTTTTCACATAGAGGATCATGTCATCTGTGAGGAGTGAGAGTTTGACTTCTTCTTTGCCCTTTTGAATTCCTTTTATTTCTTTTTGTTGTCTGATTGCTGAGGCTAGGACTTCTAGTACTATGTTGAACAACAGTGGTGAGAGTGGACATCCCTGCCGTGTTCCTGATCTTAGTGGGAGTTCTGTTAGAACTCTAGTTCTTAGAGTTCTGTTTTTCCCCATTGAGAATGATATTTGCTATGGGCTTTTTGTTTATGGCTTTTATGATACGGAGGTATTTTTCCTCTATCCCTATACTGTGGAGAGTTTTAATTAAGAAAGGATTATTGAGGTTTTTATTTTTATTATTTATTTATTTTTTATTTTTATTTATTACTGAGTATTTTATTAAGTATTTTGTCTTATGCTTTTTCTGCATCAGTTGCGAGGATCATATGGTTCTCGTCCTTTCTTTTGTTAATGTGATGTATCACGTTGATTGATTTGCGGATGTTGAACCATGCTTGCAACCCCGTAATAAATCCCCCTTGGTCGTGATGAATAATCCTCTTAATGTACTGTTGGATTCTATTGGCTGGTATCTTGGTGATAATTTTGGCATCCGTGTTCATCAAGGATATTGGTCTGTAATTCTCCTTTTAGGTGGGGTCTTCTGGTTTTGGGATCAAGGTAATGATGGTCTCATAGATCGAGTTTGGAAGATTTCCTTCCATTTCTGTTTTTTGAAAAAGCTTCAGAAGAATAGGTATTAGTTCTTCTTTAATTATAGGTAGAATTCCCCTGGGAAGCCATATGGCCCTGGACTCTTGTTTGTTGAGAGGTTTTTGATGACTGCTTCAATTTCCTTGCTGGTTGTGGATCTGTTCAGGTTTTCTTTTTCTTCCTCAAAGCTATCTTTTCAAGATATATCTGTATTTATTTTTTTTGAATTTGACACCATATTTTCTTTTTTAAAGATTTTATTTCTTTATGAGAGAGAGAGAGTGAGCAAGTGAGCATGAGCAAGGGGAGGGGCAGAGGGAGAGGGGGAAGCAGATTCCTCGCTGAGCAGGGAGCCTGTTGTGGGGCTGGATCCCAGGTCCCTGAGACCATGACCTGAGCCAAAAGCAGCCGCTTAACCAACTGAGCCACCCAGGCATCCCGTATTTTCAATACCTATGTGTGTTATGTACTTTGAATGCGTTGCTTTTGACTGCTGTATGGTGTGCCAGAATTTTTATCTCCTATAGATGTTCTATACCGGTTTTTTAAAGATATAAATCATATACCATAAAATTTACCCTTTTGTATATTTAAAAAATTGAGCATCTGTCACTACTATCTAATTTTAGAATATTTCAGACACTACATTTTACCTGTTCATTCTTCCAGCAGTGGATATCCAAATTGCTTACAGCTTCTCAACATCATAGTTTGGTGATGAACATCTTTGTACATGACTGTTTTGTGAGTTTTTCTGCATGTGCAGATGGATTTTTAGATCATGTACTTTTCTAGTGAAAGGACAGACTGGCTTGGAATATGAAAAATAATATTATTCTCACATAGTAGTTCATTTGGAGGTAGAATTATTGTTACTTTATTTTAAATTTATTTTTATTTTTATTTTTTTTATTGTTACTTTAGGAGAGAGTTTTGGCTTGTGCTTCTTTGTCTTGTGTTTCTATATGAATAATTTAATTAATCATCTTAGGGATTTAAAGGTTTGAACTTTGAAACTATTAGGGGCTCTGCTATAAATGGCTTGGAGTACTACTACAAGGTTGGTTAGACCAAAGGAAAAAGAGTGTAATTTGGTTTTGGGTATAGCTAATCATCATGACTAATCTTCATCATATCTGTAATGCAGATGTTTGTTTTATATTTAATGTCCAGTGCTTTTAGTTGTTATTAGTGGGAGATAAGGAAAAGGTGTATGCTGAATCTTCCTAGAAGCAGAAGTCCTTCTTCATATTTTTTATTGGTAGTCAGAAATAATCAAGCACTTAAGAAAACAAGGCACCAAGGTCAATATCTAGCAGAAACAATAAACAACAAAACAGATCTGCAGAGACTGCGTATATTGGGATTATCTGAAAATGTTATAAAACTTGTATGTTGACTATATTTAAAATAAAAGATGACTTCTGATTCAGGCTAAATTGGAATAACAGGAAACAGATTTACCCTTCTGCTTGAAACAACAACAACAAAAAACCCCTGACAAAATAAAAGAACAATTTTCAAAACATTGTACATTAAGTAGTGAAGAAGAGTGATCCTTAAAAGATTGAAAACTAGCAAGATGAGCCCTTTGATTGCTTTGGCCTACTATGTAGAGAACATTTCTAGGCCATGGAGAAAGGATGTAAAACTGAGGCAGAGCCTTACTGTGTCCCAAAGTTAACAAGATATAGCCAGGAGTCCAAGGAGACAAGGTGGTCAGAGTTTGCAGGTAGGAGAGGAGAAAGATGTGCAGAGGTGTGCAGAGGATCCCAGCAAATAGCTGAGTTCTGATTGGTGCATGCATGTGGGGAATCTACTGAGGTTGGAGAAAGAACCAGCCAAACCCATTAGAGGGGGGAAAAATCATCTGAGCTCCTGCAGGGCTAGGAATGGTTACTGTTCCCATCATTAAAAGTGGAAAATTTCATAATTTGCAAGGCACTGTGGAGAGTTAGCAGCATTAGAAGTCATTAGAAGCATTAAAAGGATTTTACCTCAGAATGGGGCAAAATTAGCCCCTAGACTAAATACTGCTCTGGGCCTAACTAAAGTAACCACTACTACCACCACCACAATCACAAAACAAAACAAACAGCAAGATATGAAAGGATCTGTTTCCAAATGACTGCATCCCAAAATAAATCTAAAGAAAATTATGAGAAAACAAAAATATACAACAATCAATAAGGTAAAAATCACAGTGTCTGGCATACAATGAAAAAATTACCAGACGTGAAAAAAATTAGGGAAATGGCCAATAATGATGAGAGAAATCAATCATTTGAAACCAACTCAGAAGTGATACCTATGATAGAATTAGTGGACAA
The DNA here is from genome assembly GCA_028646535.1 of Procyon lotor. Lineage (NCBI taxonomy): Eukaryota > Metazoa > Chordata > Mammalia > Carnivora > Procyonidae > Procyon > Procyon lotor. The sequence goes on along the minus strand of CM053613.1, from coordinate 54,344,695 downwards.
GGACATCAAAACAGTAGTTATTTTTGTATTCCATATACTCAAGAACCTAGGAGAAATATTGAACATGGTAAGCAGATATGGAAGATATAAAAAAGATCCAAATTAAACTTCTAGAAATGAAAGCTGTAACATCTGGGATGAAAAATACACAGGGTAGAATTAATGGCGTTTCAGAATTTGGAGAAAAGATTAGTGAACCTGAGGGCATAGCAATAGAAACTGTCCAAAATGAAACACCAAGAAAAAATAAAAAATAAAAAATACAAACGGACTATTAGTGATCTAATAGAACAACTTGATTTGGACCGATATGCATATGGAAGTCTCTGTAAGAGGGAGGACGGGGGAGGGTCAGTAAAAGCATTTGGAGAAATAATGAATGAAAATGTCTCAAACTTGTTAAAAACTAAACTGTCATGTCCAAGAAGCTTAATGAACCTCAAGCACCCTGGTAACAGGAAGGAAACTAACCATATTATAGTCATTTTACCCAGTGATAAAGAAACCTTGAAAGCGTTCAAAGAAAAGAGAAACATTTTATATTGAGGAACACAGATGATGACAGCAAATCTCTCACTGGAAATAAGACAGACTAGAAGACAGTTAAGCAACATCTTTAAAGAACTGAAGAAAAGGAGCTGTCAACCTAGAGTCGTATACCTAGAAAAATATTTTTGAAGATTTTGTTTATTTATTTGAGAGAGAGGGACAGAGAGAGAGAGCAGCGAAAGGAGCAGAGGGAGAGGGACAAGAAGATTCTGTGCTGAGCTCAGAGCCCCATGTGGGGCTCAATCTCAGGACCCTGAGATCATGACCTGAGCAAAAATCAGGAGTCAGAGGCTTAACTGACTGGGCCACCTAGTACCCCTAGAGAAAATATTTATAAAAAAAACAAATATAAAGACTTTTTCAGACATACAGACCTGAAGGAATTCATCACCAGCAGACCTGTAGTAGAGAAAATGTTGCAGTTTGTCAAGAAGTATTCAGGAAAATGGTTAACAGTTGGAAATCTAGGTCTACACAAAGAAATGAAGATCACTGGAAATGGTAACTGCATGGGTAAAAAATACTATAATATATATGTATTATAATTTTAAAGGTATTTAAAGGCATATATATATATCTTCAAAATTATAATTGTAAAAATAAATGCAATGTAGTCTGTGAGGGTTATAGCATATGTAAAAATACAGCAATAGTAGTAAAAAGTTCAAGAGGGAGGAATTGAAGTGTGATGTAAGGTTTTTATGGTATTTAAAAACCATACGGTATGGTATGGTATTTAATCCTAAATAATCCTAGGCTATATCCTAGGATATAACAATCCTAAATGTTTATGTGCCTAATGAGAAAGCTTCAAAATAAATAAAGCAAAAACTGATGGAACTGCAGTGAGAAAAGACAGATTCACAGCGGCACTTGGAGCCTACAGCATTTTTTTCTTAATAATTGTTAGACATAGACATGGTTAGAAGAAAATCACTAAGCTTAGAAAGCCTTAAATAAGACTATTAACTAACTTGATATAATTGACATTTTTAGAATTCTCTATCGAACAACAGAATGTACATTATTTTCAAGTGCTATTAAGACTGACCATATTCTGGGCTACAAAATAAATCACAAAGGACTCAAGTTAAACAATTTGTTGTTTGGCCACCATGTCATTAAATTTGAAACGGGTGAGAGATACTAGAAAATCCCCAAACATTTGGAAAGAAACATACTTCAGAAGATATCAAGAGAGAAACCAGAAAGTGTTTTGATCTGAAGAAAAAAGCAAATACAATGTATCAAAATTTGTGGTATATATTGACTGTCTACTTAGAGGGGACTTAGAGCACTAAATGTCTGTTTAGAAAAAGAAGAAAGGTCTTAAATCACTGACTTCAGTTTCTACTTTAAGAAACTAGGAAAAGAAGAACAATTAAACCCAAAGAAAGCAGAAGTAAAGAAATATTAGTTTTTTGGAAGTAAGTGAAGAGAACTATGAAAACCAAAGAAAAAAATATACCCAAAACTAGTTTTTGGAGAAAATGAATAAAATTGTTAGATATCTAGCCAGACTGATCAGAAAAAGAAGAGAGAAGATGCAAATTACTAATATCAGGGATGAGAGCGGTGCTATTAATATACAATATACAGGTATTAAAAGTACAGGAATCATTGATATTTTCAACAAGTTTAAGTCTCTATATTTGACAACTTAGATGAAAAGGTTACATTTCTTGAAAGATACAAACCACCAGAATTCACTCAAGAACTAGATAACATGATCATCCTTGTATTTATTAAAGAAATTGGATTTGTAGTTAAAAACCTTTTCCCAAAGAAAATACCAAGCCTTGGTAGCTTTGCTGGTGAGGGCTACTAAAATATTTAAAGAAGAAATAATACTAGTTCTACTCAAACTATATCAGAAAGTTGAAGGGAAGTGATTACTTCCACAATCATTCAATAAGGCCAGCGTATTTAATTTTTTTGAAGTATAGTTGGCATATAATATTACTTTTAAGTATACAACATAGTAATTCAACATTATATAAATTATGAAATACCCATGATAAGTATATTACAGTGTTACTGACTGAATTCCGTATGCTGTATTTTTCATCCTTGTGAGTTACTTATTTTATAACTGGAATTTTCTAACTCTTCATTCTTCACCCATTTTGCCTGTCCCTTCCCTTTGGCAACCATCAGTTTGTTTCCTGTATTTATAAGTCGATCTCTCTTATTGTTGTTGTTTTTTGTTTGTTCACTTGTTTTGTTTTTGAGAGTCCACATATAAGTGAAACCGTTTGGTATTTGTCTTTTTCTTTCTAGCTTATTTGACTTAGCATAATACCCTCTAGGTCCGAATAGCAAGATTTTGTTCCTTTTTATGTCTGAGTAATATTCCACTGTGTATATAGACCACATCTCCTTTATCCACTTATCTATCAGTGGACATTAGTTGCTTCCTTTGGCTTAACTGCTCTGTGCCTTGGTTTCTTTGTTCCCGTAAAGTGTAAAATGTAGATAATAATGCCTGCCTTTCAAGAATATTGTTAGAGTTAAATGAGAGAAGATGTAGAAATGCCTAGTACTGCTGTATAGATGAACTCTGTAAACAGTAGCTTCAAAGAAGAGATATCGAAAGACTCAACAAAGACAAGTGGAGGGGATTCTTGTCATCACTAGGGAGAACAGTGGCCCAGTTTTATGCCTCAGATGTCTGGGGAGGAAGTATACTGGATATTTTCAGGTTCCGAAGTAGGTGGGGGAAAATGATAGTGGCCGTTGTAAATAACACCACAATAGACATAGAGGTACATGTATCTTTTCAAATTGGTATTTTCATTTTCTTCTAGGAAATATCGAGAAGTAGAATTAATGGATTATATGGTGTTTCTGTTTTTACTTTCTTGAGGAACCTCAAGAAAGGAACCTCCATACCTTTTTTCAGGGTGACTGCACTAATTTACAGTCCTCTCAACAGTACACAAGGGTTTCCTTTTTTCCACATCTTTACCGACACTTGTTATTTCTTGTCTTTTTGATATGAACTATTCTTTACTAGTATGAGGTGAGCTCTCATTGTGGTTGCAGTTTGCATTTCCCTAGTGATTAGTGATGTTGAACATCTTTTCATGTGTCTGTCGGCCATCTGTGTGTTAGCCCCTTATTGGATATATCATTTGCAAATATCTTCTCCTATTCAGCAGGGCGCCTTTTTGTTTTGCTGATGGTTTTCTTCACTGTGCAAAAGCTTTTTAGTTTGATATAATCCCAAATGTTTATTTTGCTTTTGTGCCCTTTCCTCTAGTAGACAAATCCAGAAAAATAATGCCAAGGTTGATGTCCAAGAGATGACTGCCTATGTTTTCTTTTAGAGATTTTATGGCTTCAGGTCTTACACTTAGGGTTTTAATCCATTTTGAGTTTATTTTTATGGATAAGAAGATAGTCCAGTTTCATTCTTTTGCATGTAGCTGTCCAGTTCACCCAGCACCACTTATGAAAGAGAATGTCTTTTACCCATTATATTCTTGTCTCCTTTGTCAAGGATTAATTCATTGTATATATCTATATATGTTTATATAGATATATAGGTATAGATATGGATAGATAGATAGATAGATAGATAGATAGATAGATAGTTCTGGGCTCTCAATTCTGTTCTGTTGATCTATGTGCCTCCTTTTGTGCCAGTACCATACTGTTGTGATTCCTATAGCTTTGAGATATATCTTGAAATGTAGGATTATGATAACTCCTGCTTTATTCTTTTTGAGATCTCAGGGCTGCTTTGCTTTTTTTGGGGGGGTGGACTCTTTTTTGGTTCCATACAGATTTTAGGATTTTTGGTTCTAGTTCTAAAAATACTATTTATATTTTGATAGGGATTGCATTGGATCTGTGGATTGCTTTGAGTAATATGGACATTATAATAGTATTATTTTTTCCAGTCCATGATCACAGCATATTTTTTCATTTATTTGTGTTGCCTTCAACTTCTTTCATCAATATATTATAGTTTTCAGAATACAAGTTTTTTACCTCTCTGGCTATATTTATTCCGGGGTACTTCATTGTCTTTGATGCAATTGTAAATGGGATTCTTTTTTTTATTTCTCTATTTGTAAACCATACACCTAATTATAAGGAGTTTATATTGAAAATATATATAAGGAACTCATACAACCAAATATCAAAAAAATTATCTGATTAAAGTGTGGCAGAGGACTTGAATAGACACTATTCCAAGGCAGACATATAGTGGCCAACAGGTACCCAAAGTAATGCTCAACATCCCTAATTGTCAGGGGAAGGCAAATCAAAACCAGAGTTAGATATCACCTCCCACCTGCTAGAAAGGCCATTTTCAAGAAGACAAGAGATAATTGTTGATGATGGAGAAAAGGGAACAGTTGTGCACTGTTGGTAGTAATGTAAATTGGTAAAACCACTGTGAAAAACAATACGGCTTTTCTTCAAAAAATTAAAAACAGAGCTACCAAATGATCCAGCAATTGTACTTATAAATAGGTATCTGAAGAAAATGAATAATTATTTTGAAGATACATTTGCACTCCAATGTTCATTGCAGCAGTATTGACCAGAGCCATGACATTTAAAGAACTTATGTGTCTCTCAGTGAATGAATGGGTAAAGAAAATACACACACACACACACACACACACACACACACACACACACAATGGAATATTATTCAGTCGTAAAAGAGAAGGAAATCCTGCCATTTGGAATAACTGGGTCAGATATTTAAGATGTTATTAAATGAAATGAGTAAAATAAAGAAAGATATGTACTTTATGCTTTCCTTTATATGTGGAATCTCAAAAAGCAGATGATATGGAAACAGAGTAGACTGGTGGTGGCCATGAACTGGGATGGGGGTAGAGGAGATGGAGAGATGTTGGTCAGTGAGTATCAGTTAATAAGTTCTGGAGATTTGATGTATAGCATTGTGATTATAGTTGACAATATTGTATTATATACTTTAAAATTGCTAAGATAGTAGATATTAAATGTTCTTACCATTAAAGAAATTATATTAGGTAATGGAGATGTTAACTAACCTTATTGTGGTACTCATTTTGCAATATGTACATGTATGAAGTCATCACATTGTATACCTTACACTTAAAAATATTATATTTCTATTATATCTCAATAAAGCTGGGTAAAAAAAAATGTATAAGCATATTATGTAGATTTATGGTGATAACCTAGTAATCTATTATCTATCTAAAAATTATTATTTTTACTCAACATGTGTGCTTATGGGTTGGGAGTTATCATCAAGGTCACTGCTATCGTGATGTATTGTATAGCCAAAATTAGTATAATGCAAAATATTCACTAATCCTGAAATAGCTTTGTTAGGTTAAGATGTCGTTGTCCCTGGCAGTCTCTAGATAAAGTCTTATGTTGCAGATTTGACAGTTTGGTGTGATTTCAGTAAAAATCACTGGAAATGAAATTGTAGGTCTTTTAAAAGATATTACATTTCATGAAGCCCCTTAAAGTTAATATTTATGAAAAAATCAAATCACTGAAAAGTATGAACCTGTCAGTTAACAGCTGAAGAAAGCTTTGAAATTTGTTTTTTAAAATTCTGGTCCCAATTAGACTATTTCCTCAATATTTACTCTAAATGTTTGTTCGTGTTGTAAGTGGACCAAAATTCTCTTTGTGAGTTTTTGGTTTTAGTTATTCTTAAATATTATGGACCTCCCAAAGTCCTTTTAAAAATTTTTAAAAATTAAATGAAGGGAAAAAACTACTTAGAATATGGCTTAGGAGCCCAAGGATAGAAAATGAAATCATCATTCTGCCAGTCAGTGTATTAGACCTAGTCCACAGGGCTGAGATTGCTTTTTGAATGGTGTCATTGAGTTGTAGTTTATATTGACAAGAATGAATTGTAGGTGAGTTGTATTATGTGTGAATCAAGAACTAAAGTAGAACACTTAGGCTGTTTTTCTATATGTTACTACTGTAAGTAAGAAGGGCAGAAGAACCAAACTGAGGCTGCTTGTGAACCGAGGGACGTATCTGTGCAGGGCCTGGAAGTAACTGTACAGATTAGTTAACAAGGGTGCAGTACTTGTAATGGCATATTACTTTTACAACAGAGGTTTGGCAGACTAACTAGTCCTGCACATAGCTAGAAAAACAGAAGTCTGGAATAGAGCACTGATTGAACCAGAAAATTCATGCCTAGTCACCTTTATTATCTTTGAACCCAAACAAAAGCAGTATATACAGGGAATTTTGGAGAAACATGGAATCTTGAGCTCTGTAATAGAAACTCCGGCGACTAATTTGTTTCAAAAGGGGACTGATTAAGCACTAAATGAAATAATTTATATTGCAATTTTAAAAATATATTAAAGAAATTTGTTTAAGATTTCTACAAGCCAGATTGTTAAGAAGAGTGTCCATTATTTTATTTAGAAGAATTCGTAGTAGGGGCGCCTGGGTGGCTCATTAGGTTAAAGCCTCTGCCTTCGGCTCAGGTCATGATCTCAGGGTCCTGGGATTGAGACCCGCATCGGGCTCTCTGCTCAACAGGCTCTCTGCTCATCCCCTCTCCCTCTGCCTGCCTCTCTGCCTGCTTGGGATCTTTCTCTCTGTCAAATAAATAAATAAAATCTTTGAAAAATAATAAAAATTCATGGTAATGTGGAAAGCCTATGACATTTTATTAATATCCTTTCAAAAGATTTTCTAAACAAACGTATGTATGTATATGTGTTATGTTCATTTTTGCTGAAGTATACTTGATAGACAATGTTACATTAGTTTTGGGTGTACCAACATAGTGATTCTGTAAATCTATATAGGTGCAACTACCACTACCACAGGTGCAACAACCACCTGTCACCATACGATGCTATTACAATACCATTGACTGTGTTCCCTATACTGTGCCTTTTATACCTGTTACTTATTTTTTCCATAACTTGAAGCCTGTAGCTCCCACTCCCCTTCACCCATTTTATCCATCCTCCCTTCATTCTGCTGACCAACAGTTTGTTTTCTGTATCTGTGGGTCTGGTTCTGCTTTTTGTTTATTCATTTGTTTTTTAGATTCCGGATATAAGTGTAATCATATGGTATGCGCCCTCTCTGACTAATACCTTCTTTTTTTTAATTTTATTTTTATATATATTTTAAAGATTTTATTTATTTATTTGACAGAGAGATCACAAGCAGGTAGAGAGGAAGGCAGAGAGAGGGGGGAAGCAGGCTCACCGCCAAGCAGAGAGCCTGATGGGGGGCTCGATCCCAGGACCCTGAGTTCATGACCTGAGCCAAAGGCAGGGGTTTAACTCACTGAGCCACCCAGGAGCCCCTAATACCTTCTTTTTAAAAATTTTATTTAAATTCATTTAATTAACATATAAGGTATTATTAGTTTCAGAGGTAGTGGTCAGTGATTCATCAGTTTTATATAAAACCCAGTGTTCTTTACATCACATGCTCTCCTGAATATCCATCACCCATTACCCCACCCCCCCACCTTCCCCAACTTACACCTTGTTAGTAATTCTGGATCACTTTAGTTTATAGTTTTCTGTTTTTCTGCATTGTAAATGACTTTAGTGACTTTACTCTTTAAGGATTTCTGTTTCCATATTTCAAGTGGGACATTTTTCTAAGGTAAATTAAAGTGCTTTTATTTGTCTTGAGAACTGTGGTTTATCCCTACCCTACCTCATGCCAGTCCCTCTTTATTTCAGTATACACTTTTATAGTCACCTTCACTTTTATACTTACGCAACTGAACTCTATTTACATCGAGTTTACTACCTTTGAGGTCTATAAATTGTGTAATTTAATGGCTTAGCTGGCATTGATTTTTCTATTAATTTTTTACATCTAGCTGATATTAGGTAAGGTAGATAGTTAAATTTAGAAAATTTACTCTGGAGTAGAATACTCATGATTTAGTTTTTTTGGGGGGGAGTATTGTTTATAATTTTGCTTTTTAAAATATAAGCGTTTTCTGTACATAGCAATTTTAGTTTAATGTCACAAATAAAAAAGAAAAAGAGTAGAGCCTGTAATATTTATCATTGGGCTGGTAAGTTTGGAATCACAATTTAAGAAGATCTTTGGGAAACTTGTGGCATAGTCTTAGGAACTCATTAAACATTAAATTGATTTATGTAGAATTTAGTTTATTTAACAGTAAAATAAATAAAATAATATCAATCTGTTTGCTCTTCATTTATCTTATTAGAATATAGATAAAGATAATTTTAGTTACTTTGGCAAGTTTGAAAATTAAAAATAGTTTTATAAAATCACTTTTCAATTGTTGCTCTTGAGGAAAATCAACTAAAATCCATTCTGTTATTATTTTATAGTTTTGACCCACCTCTGACCAATGGTCTATATATGACAGTAGCTGTTAATTTATGTGCTACAGCTGCATGTATTGACATAGTTTACAATGTAAAAATACATATTTCTACATCTAGAATTTGTATAATTCATCTGGCTAGTTATTAGCCTTTATAAACATACTGTTATTGTGCTTTAAGTCAGAAAACAGTAATATTGAAAGCCTAAGCTTTTCTAACATATGGATTCAATTTGCATTTTAATCAGAATATGGAAGTCATTAGTCTGACATCTGAAACTGAGGTAGCAATAAAAAATTATCACTAACAGGACAGCAGACACAATTTATTTTGTGTTTATTACTGGGTGGCCTTCTTGAAACTTTCGTGAACTAATTGATTCCAGATATTAGAAAATTACAATTAAACTATGACATTTATTTTGGATGCATTTAAGTTGAACTGTCTTAATAGGATTGGTATAAATTAATGATTTATAGCTACTAAGATTTATAGCATATGTGCACAAACATATATATGTATGTATATAAATGTTAGATAAAGAACCAAAAAAATTCATTTGAAAAATGCTAAATGACTTCATTATAGTTAATATGTTTGTATGTTTGAAATGGGAATGTTGGTGAAAAGAATTTCAGGTTTTATTCTAAATATTTTCCAGTCTTATTATGGGGCTATATTATTTCTATAATAAAATAACTTGCAACATGAGATGATATTTATTTTAACTAAAACATGCAATCATAGTTGCTTAAAGAACTGTTCAATATGTTCTCGAAACTAACTTCTGAATGGAGAAAATACTTAAATGTACAGTGTTCTATGGCTTAGAGCTTTATTTTTTGTCTTAAAATTTTCAGATAATTTTAATTTATACACTTAGCAAATATATTTTCACTTCTCCCATATTCCACACGTTGGGCTAAGTGTTGGGGAAAATGACTCATAAAACATGGTTCTTATCCTTGAGAAACTCGAGGTACAATAAAGCACAAGCACTGGCAACTAGTGCTTACTGTATGCTTACATACCTTACAGTATGATCTGGTAAATGTTATGTTAGTGATGTGGAGAAGGGACGGGAACAATTTGCCAGGAAATATAAGGAAGGGTTTTTACTGAGGAGCCTGCATTTGAAGGATGAGTACAAATTTTCCTGATAGATAAGCAAGGCAAAGGGAATTCTTGGCAGAAGGGAGCATTGTGTGCACAGAAATGAAGGTTTAAATTTGTCTGGTGTACTTAGTTATCCTTTGTTAGTCTATTCTTTCAACTGATACTTATTTTGCACCTAAGTGCCAAGCAATGTGTTGAGTGTTGTGTAGAACACAGGGAACCTTGACAGACACGCTTCTATCATAAAATTCGGTTTCGTGTGGAAGAATAAGCAAATAATTAAAATCATAATGGGTATTACAAAAAGCGAGGCTCAGGGTGTTATAGATGTGAATATAACAATGTTAAATACAGGAGAGGCTTTTGGAGTCTCGAGGGGTGGTGTAAAATGGGACCGAATGGGTTGGAGTCTAATTTTGAAGAACGTTATATACTGAGCGTAGGAGTATACATATCATCTTATTAAAAATTAAGTGTAGAATTTCCACAGCACGATCACACTTTCTATTTTACTGCTATCGTTCTGAAAGTTCTCTTATGGATGGGATATACTAGGGATAGACAGCCAGTTGAGAGGTTTTTAGTATGTTTAGTCAACAAAGAGTTTTACTTAGAATTAGCATTTAGGCTAGAAAGAGAAGACCAGGGCATGTCAATCTCTGTCTGAATTTTTAAATCATTTCTTCAATTCCATTTGATACTATTTTCAGGAGACCTCTCCTGAATGTTTTCTGCCTATCTTGTGATACATAATAAAGCAAATTAATAGTCTTATTCCGCGTCCTTCCACCATACCCAGCTTCTCCATAACAACTAATGTCTTTTAACTTCTTTCACAAAATAAGACAAATCAGACTCTTCTTGACTAGCACCTCTATGTTTTGCTAGTCTTTTGCCAAGTCCTGATTTATATTAAGACTTTTAAACCATTTTTTGATGATAAAAATCCTTAGATTTTTTTGTTCACTTAGTTCTTTAATCTTTCCAGTTACTACTTAGTCATCTCTCACTAGTACAGATTGGTTTTAGAACTCTACTACCTGTGTCTCAGGCATTAATGCTTAAGGTCAAGGATCAGCAAACTTTGCGTATGGAGCCAGATAGTAAATATTTCTGGCTTTGTGGGCCATATGATCTTTAGTAGCTGTTTAGCTTTGCCAGTACGGATCAAGAGTCACTATGGACAATATGTAAACAAATGGGTGTGGTAGTGCTCTAATAAACCTTGTTTAAAGACACTGAAATTTGAATTTTTACAATTTGAGCATATTAGGAAATACTAATGTTTTGATTAAGAAAAAAACCCCAATTTTAATTAGTTTCTCTGAGCTATCATAACAAATTACCACAAACTGGGTGGCTTAAGATAACAGTTTTCACACAGTTCTGGAGATTAGAAATTTGAAATCTCTGGGGAAGAATCCTTCCTTACCTCTTCCAGCTTCAGGAGGTTCCTGGTAATAATCCTTGGCACACCTTGGCTTAACTGGGTCATTTCAGTCTCTGCCTCCATTGTCAAATGGCTTTCTTCCCCGTATGTGCGTTTCTGTTTCCAAGTCTGTTTCCTTTCTCTTCCAGACCAGTAGGCATTGGAATTTGGGGCTCACCCTAATCCAATATGACTTCACTTTGATTACATCTGCAATGGCCCTCTCTCAAAATACGGTCACATTCACAGGTACCAATGCTTATGATTTCAGCATATCTTTTTGTGGATCAATATTCAAACCATGTCTCTATCTAAAATATAAAAACCATTCTTAGCTTGTGGGGCATGCAAAACAGCTGGAATGGGATTTGGCCCCTGGCCATGTTTGCTAACCTCTGCTCTAGCCAGAGTTGGCTTTGCATTTATTCTCTGCTCGAACATCTTATTCTTATTGGAAAACGAGGGGAAAATTAACATTCACCAAGTTCCTACTATGTCCCAACCATTTTGCTGAGTGCTTTGACATCTTTTATCTTGTTTAATCTTCAGACAGCACTATAAGACAGATGTTACTCTTATCATCAGCAGCTCAGGAAATGGACCGAGAACGTTGTTAAATTACTTGGTTTAAGCTCACAGTGCAAGGAAGCAAATAGTCTGCGATTTGAATCCTGCCTGAAAGTGAGTGACACTAACATTTTTCTCTTCCTACCGTATCACTATAGTTCATTTGCACGTAGTGACTTCACACTGCTCCTTGGAATAGATCCCAAACCCTTAATCTCCTTTAGCCCTTCACTAGAATGATCGCACATTCACAGTTTTCCATATATATCTATTACACTGGCTTTGGTCTTCCATAACCGAAAGCCATTCAGTTAGCTTAAGACAAAAAGCGAGATTAAGGGAAGGACCTTGAGATCGCTCACAGAATTCAGGGAAATGCTAAACAATCAAGTCTCAGGAAAGACGAACCAGGGCAGCCACAGAGAACTCAGCGGTGGGCCCTTTTTTTTAATATGATACTGTCATTAGAGTGATTCAGCCCCAAAGTCTCACCTCTCCTCTTTCCCCTTTGCCTTTACCCTGAACTTACAAATCCTTCTGGGCTAAATCTGATTGGCCTAGTTTGGATATAGTATATCTGATTCTGGATCAAATGACCATAGCGAGGTGGGGGATTTGTCAGTTTTGTCAGTGACAGCTTTTGTATCATATACATTCACAGGGCTCCTTTGTGGTATAGAAGGTCAAATGGAATAATCCCCATGTAATACATGTTATGTGTCGTCGTCATTTCCTGGTTATGTTCCTAAAACAGTGACACATGCCAAATTAAGAATCTTACCTCTAGAGGATATTATATTCTCCCGTGTCCTCCTAGGGAACTTAGTTTGTGATTCTGTAGTAGCAGTGTCTTTTCCTTGCACACACCCTCCCTTCTTTTCTGTCTTCTTTCTTTCTTCCCTCCTTTCTCCATTCCTCTTCTGCTTCCTTTCTCTGTTGTTACCCTGGTAAGCTCTTCCGGAGCTGAGAGTTTCCTTTTAGTCATATCTGTATTCTAATGAGCCAGGTCTAGAGATGATCTTTTGAAAGAGTATTCAGGGAGAGTGAACAGAAAGTAAGTAAGGTCCCTAGATGGGAGCAAACGTTGTACATTTGGTTTGTAGCCCAGATGACTGTTGTGGCTGGACAGAATGGAACTGAGATTGGGTAAGTGGGCAAAGGAGACTTCATTTTTGGGGTCTTGTTTTCCTTTTATGTTTAATAGGAAGCCACTGAAGAGTTTTAAACAAAAGAGTGATCTGATGATTTGCCTTTTCGAACAGTTACTCTAGCTTATTTGGGAAGAAGTGATTGTAGAGGAGATGGGCAACAGTATTGGAAGCATTGGGGCCAGTTCTCAGGCTATCATAGCAGATTTTAGGAGCTCCAGAAAATTTAAATGTCATGTTGGGGCGCCCGGGTGGCGCAGTGGGGTAAAGCCTCTGCCTTGGGCTCAGGTCATGATCTCAGGGTCCTGGGATCGAGCCCCGCATCGGGCTCTCTGTTCGGCAGGGAGCCTGCTTCCCTCTCTCTCTGTCTCCCTCTCTGCCTGCTTGTGATCTCTCTCTCTTTCTCCGACAAATAAACAAATAAAATATTTAAAAAAAATTTAAATGTCACGTAAAATTGATTTGATTAAACTTTACAGCTTATTTTAGTACAGATAAATTTGGGCTAGCCTCTAAAATTTCTACCAATTCGTTTTTTACTCTTTTACCAAAGTAATCTTCGCAGTAAGCGTATAATATACACCTCCTTTCTCAGGGCTGTTCTCACCCGCCCTGTCTCTTTTACTGGTTGTTTTCAGGAATGCTGTGAAGGAAGAGTTATGTATTGAGATCTGCTGTGAGGCATGTTCCAGGAGTTTTTCACTTGTACTAGTGAAAATATTCTAATTATCTCTTTAAATAACATAACTGTCCTCGAATTGCATCCTGAAATACTTTCTTGAGTGGAAGACAAAGGAGTGAATTATAGCTAGCATTACATTAATTACCCATAATCTTGGGAATACCCAGGGGAGTGTTAAGTCAGCCGGCTCAGGAGTCGTGATGCAAAAAAGGTTGAAACCCCTGTTCCAGATGAAAAGTAACCTTTTTATTTTGTTATGTATTAATCTTTCTATTTTATTTCAGTTAGAAATCATTTAAATTAGAAGATTTATATGAAAGTGACTTGTTAATTTTAAAGTGCTGTGCAAGTACAGAAAATCTTAATTCACAGGATCAATATAGATCTTTATTGATTGATTGCTTTGAAAAGTAAGTATAATTCGTATCTTTAGCACTAGGCTTTTGAAACATAATTTTTGTGGCTGTCCCTTTGGAGTCTGGACTCAGTGTATATTTTTACATTTATGTAACATCAAAAATTTTTATTTTAACTTTATTTTACTTTTATCAAATAATTAAAAATATTTTACTGAACACTTGTTGGTAGTTACTTATCCTTTCATTAAAAATGAAAATTTAAATAACCATAATGAAAAGTTATAGTATTTGACTTTCTAGAAAAAACTTTAGTATACTGTATTCTTCAGCTTTTTTTTTTAAGAAGGAAATTTACCCCTTTGCTAGTAAGAGTGTATAGATTTAGAAGTGCTGTGGTACTTTCTTTCTTCTTCTTCTTTTTTTTCATATACCACACTATGTATATATATACAGAAACACTTGCGGAAGAAAGGGACTCAATGATCGGTACCATTATGAATCTGATGTTTTTTAAAAAGACATGGTTTCCATCTTTGGCATTAAAAATTGCTTATAAAATAAAATCCCTATGAAGTATAGCCTGTGCATATTTGAAAGTACTAGAAAGGAAGCATTACATTTAAAGAAGGCTGTTTTTAATTACTAAATAGGCATATATACTGTATGTGTTTATAAAATTTATGTTTGCATTCTGACTTCTTATTAGAGTAATTTATGGTAGAAATAAAAGTCAACAGGAGAGGCAAACTAGTACAGGAAATGGTGAGAAATTGTGGAATTAGGGGGAATGATTAAGAATTGGGATCTATTACATTCTTATTAAGAACACTCATACAAGTGTAGATAAAAAAGGCTAAGTTCATTTACGGTATATTTATTAACAGCCTGAGCCCAGTAGAAAGTAACATTGATTGAGCAATTTTGGATATTTTCCAACTCCTGTTTACTTTGTTAAAACCATAACAAGGTAATCTGGTTCCTTTCCACCTAAATAAGACAAAGAATTCAATATCGAGACACTGTTTATAGGTTGTTAAATATTTTAGTTTGGTGTCTGAGGATAATGTTTAGCATTGTGTTCAATTAGTGTGAACTAACTAGTTGAAGTGCCAGATTCTTAAATGTCTTAGTTCAATTAATACAAAACACTAAGGGCTCCATTCATTCCAAGTTACTTGCTCCAGGGGTGCCCGCCACACAGTCTCCATGAGCAGGCTTTTCTGGGGACTAATCAAGACTCATGGCCTCCAGGTTTTGGGGCACTGGCATTTTGGTATCTGAAACGTCACTTTTCCTTTTTATGAGCTGCTCTTGTTTTTATCCCCAGTTCTTTCTCCCATTTTAAGTTATGCATGGAATCAAACATGTATGATGCACTAATACAGTTAGAAACGAGTATCATTTGGTAAAGCATACTAGAAAGTTATAATAATAAATAAATAAACCCAAATGAAACTTTATGCTGGTTTAGGATATTGGTCTTCAGTAGGTGAAGTTTTCAGACAAAGACTGCAGTAATGTTTTTTCCTACTGATGTTAGGGCGAGATGGTGGTAAAATGGCGAGGTAGGCACCTTTTGTCTTTGGTACTCTCCCACCTTCTGTTTCAGCGTCTCTGTTCCTATTTCTGTTTTTCTTCAGGTATCTACCCTTGTCAGCTAATTTTTTATGTTTCCTGTGTCCAGAGATATTTGCAACTTAATGCAGGTCTTTGTTAATGAATGAAAAATCCTGAATGTCCCAACAGAATACAGTAATGCAAATGTGGTTTCAGGCACTGTCAGAGGAAACGAAGATCTGTTTTGGAGGTGAGAGGGACTTTCAACATCTCCTAAATCTTTATAGGCAAGTAAGTGTTTGATCAGGTTGGATCCAGAGTCTGACTTTGGTTTCCTTATGTCTAGTCCCAGTTACTCTTTGAACGGGTTACGTGGATAACAAAGGTTGCTCCAGATATAGTTGTATACAACTGTAGGAAAACTCTTGGCTTCTAACCTTTTATAATGACCTGTTAGGAATATCAGAGCTGGGAAACAAGACTGTAGCCCCTCTACACTTTGATGGCGCCTTTTTTCTTAGTCTTAAATGTGCATGTGTGTGCGTGCCTGTTAGCATGCATGCATGATCGCACGTGTGGCATATGTGTGTTTACATACTTCCTGCAGACCTTCTGCTTTGCTGACTCTAGATCTTTGCTCCAGCTGTTTCAACTCTCTGAATACTCTTTTTCTTATGGGTTTTTGTTACTCAAAGTAAGTAAGCAGTTTTTAGAACAAGTTTTCCCTGATTTTTTTTTTTTTTTTTTGCTATCGAGAGAAAGCTAAGAAAATGCTTTTGATTACTGAGTTACCATCACATGGTACCATTAAGTAGGTAATCAGTAACCATTTATGGAAGAAATGAAGAATTTTGCTTTGGAAATTTCTTTAGATGTTTCAGGAGACTTGATAAACTTTCTTTTGTTAACTCTGAGAAAATATTACTAGGAAATGATAAGAACTGCTCTCTGTTGCTGGTGGGGTGCAAATTTGCACAACCACTTTAGAAAACAGTTTTGTACTCTTAAGTCAACTTGAACATACACACATTCTATAACTCATCAATTCAATTCTAGTCTTAAGTATGGACTAGAGAATTTTTTACCCGTGTGTACCAGGAGAAACCGAAAAGAACGTTTAGAGCTGCATGTTCATAATTATAAAAACTCAGTTCAACTCGGAGATCCACCAGCAATTGGAAAGACAAATAAATTATATATTCACACTCTAGAATACTAAATGGCATAGAAGCTTTAAGTCAGTTGTGAGCAACGCCAGTGAAAATTATTTCTTTCAAATACTCATGCTATTTCCTATTTGGAAATTAAGTTGCTTTAAGTTTGTTTTTCTTAGTATTATAGTTTACCATTGTTAATACCTGAGGCTTTTTTACATCTTCCTTTCAGGTTTTGTAATTTATAACTTCTACTTTTCTTAAAAATAACCTTATTAGTGGTACGGCCATAGTTGAAAGGAACAGCAAAGTTTGTACTATCAGCAGAGTTTAGTTTTACTTACTCATTGTCATAAATAGTATAAAACTGTTTACATTCTTTCTTTGGAAAAACTGAGCCCCAACTTAATAAAATATAAATATTTGGGAAGCTAGTTCATAACTCTCCAGACATCTAGGACCCCAAATATTTAAGAAGTGATGAATGTGGAGTTCTACTCCAAGATAAAGATTTTTATCTTAACAAATTCTGAGGCAAGTTCTTCACTGAGCTAGATTTATTTGGATGCAGGTAGCTGGATACCAACCTACAAGAGAATTAAGATGTAAGTATATTTATTTTTTAAAGTAAGTTATAAGGAGTCTGAAGAATAGCAGTTCCAGGATTCTGTGATGTAATCAAGAACTCTATTTAGATCTTTCTGCTTTGCTCTTTTTGGTTCATTAGCTTTTTGCTTTTGTGCTTGTCAATAAATTCCTTGATGATGATGATAGTGATGGTGGTAAATGACATACAATTAGTATTTCTATTTTTGAGGGGAGGACTTGGGTCACAGATTGGAAATTGGGACACAACTCTTTGAAAGTAATGTTCTCTTGATATTTTGGAAGTCGTATGACTGAAATCCTGACATTATGGAAAAGGAAGGCCTTCCATATTCACATTTCCATTTTCCGTTTGTGCTCCTTCTTTCTCTACTGTTCTTTTCATGGCCAATAGAATTGGATTGTGCATCTGGGTATTACAATCATTGTTAATGATTCTGGGTATTCTAGTATGGAATGAATAGCTGTTAGATGTTTTAAATGAGTTAAATTCAGGTTGTCTCCTAACTTCACCCATTTTTTTGTTTTTATTAAATTAATTTGGTTGTATAAAAGGTTCTATTTCTAATTTATAGGTTTTGTTAGTTTTTATTTTATTTTTTTAACTTTGGTATTTGACCTCCCATTTTCCATTTTCTTTTGTCTTTTTAGATTGTACTTATATACTTTTTAAAACTAGACTTAATGGGACTCCTGGGTGGCTCAGTCAGTTAAGCATCTCCTCAGGTCATGATCCCAGGCTCCTGGGTTTGAGTCCCACATTGGGCTCCTTGCTCAGCGGGGAGCTTGCTTCTCCCTCTGCCTGCGGCTCCCCCTGCTTGTGCGTGCTCTCTCTCTCTCTCTCTCTCTCTCTTTCTTTGTCTCTGACAAATGAATAAATGAAATCTTTAAAAAAAATTTAAAAAAATTTAGACTTAATTTTCAGATTATTTTTAGGTTTATAGAAATATTGAACAGGAAGTATAGATAGTTTCCCTTATCTCTTCTTTTCCCTATTATTAACATCTTACAGAAGTATGACACACTTGTTACAATTGATGAACCTATAATGATACATTATTATTAACTAAAACACTAAAGCTTGTAGTTTACATTAGGGTATACATTTTGTGTTGTACAATCTCTTGGATTTTGATGAATGCATAATATAATGTATCCACCCATACAGTATCGTATAGAAGAGTTTCACTGCCCTAAAAATCCCCTGTGTTCTACCTGTTCTCCAATCCTTGGGAACCACTGGTCTTTTCATTGTCTTTATAGTTTTACCTTTTCTGGAATGGAAAAGTTGTTGTTTATTGATTTTTAGCCATTATGAAAATGTCATCTGAAAAAAAGAGAAAAATCCACTTCTTTTCTAATCTGAATACCTTTTGTTTCTTTCCCTTGCATTACTGTACTGGCTAGGACTTCCACTACAACACTGAATAGAAATCAGTCTGACATCTTGCCTTGTTCCTGATCTTAGGAGAAATATATTCAGTCTTTTCATCCATAAGTTTGTTAGCTATATATATATATATATTTTATGCCCTTTTCCATTTGAGAAAATTCCCTTTTATTCCTAGTTTTTACAAAGTTCTTATTATCAGGAATAGATGATTGGTTATGTCTTTCCCATACCTATAGAAATGATCATGTGGTGGTCTTTTTCAGTTTAATACAGTGCATTACAATGCTTGATGTTTGAATGTTAAATCTTGCATCCTGGAATAAACCCCACTTGACATGTTATTCCTTTTGTACATTGTCGGATTCAATGTATTCAAATTTTGTTAAGCATATTTATATTTATGTTCATGGGGCATATTGGTCTGTACTTTTCTTGTAATGTCTTCATCTGGTTTTGCTGTCAGGATAACACTGCTCTTTTTGAGTTAAGAAGCATTCCATTCCCTCCTTTTCAAGTTTCTGGAAGGGTATGTATAGAATTCCAATTAGTTCTTTCTTAAATGTTGGTATGAATTTACCAATGAAGCCATTCGGACCAGGAATTTCCTTTGTGGGAAGATACTTAACTGCTCTTTCAGTTTCTTATAGAAACATTGGGCTATCGAGGCTATATTTCTTTTTGTGTGAGCTTTGGTAGTTTGTGTCCTCCACGTAATTTTCCATTTCATTTACGTTTTTTAATTAATTGGCATAAAATTGTTTATATATATTCCCTGATTATCCTTTTAATTTCTAAAAAATTTATAATATGACCCTATTCTTGATAATAGTAGTTTGTGCCTTCTATTTTTTTTTTCCCCTCCAGATTATAGTCTGTGTTGGGACGTGTTTTGTATGCGTCTGAAAATAATGTTTGTTCTGCTTTTGTTTAGTGCAGAGCTCTGTAAAAATCAGTTAATTGATAGTATTTTTCCAGGGCCATATCTTTATTGATTTTTCTTTCTGCTTCTCCAGTTACTATAGAGGGATATATTTTTGACTGTAGTTGTGGATTTGTCTTATTTGTCCATGTAGTTGTATATTTTGACTCATGTATTTTGAATCTCTGCTTTTAGATTCATAAACATTTAAGTTTGTTATGTCTTCTTGATTAATGGGCTCCTTTATTATTATGAAATGGCTTTCTTTGTCTCTGGTGTTATATGCCTGTATTTAAAAAATCACTGGCAAGAGGAATGGGACTAACATTATTGATTTAGTTAAACCAAAGCTTTATAAAGAAAAAAAAGTGGATGACCTAAAGAAAATCAGCATTTGGGGCACCTGGATGGCTCAGTTGTCTGGGCATCTGACTCTTAGCTCAGCTCAAGTCTTGATCTCATCTCCAGTCTTAATGTTAGGGTTGTGAGTTCAAGCTCTGCTTTGGGCTCAAAGTAGGCTAGGTATGGAGCCTACTTAAAAGAAAAAGGGAGGCCTCGGTGGCCTAGTTGTTTAAGCTACTGACTCTGGATTTTAGCTCAGGTCTTGACCTCAGGGTCGTGAGTTCAAGTGTGGCACTGGGCTCCACTTGGGCTTTGTTTCTGGCTCTGCTTCCGGCTCCTGCAGAGCTCTGTGTGGGGTTTTGCATTGAGCTCTGCACTGGACCTGGAGCCTGTTTAAGGTTCTCTTTCCCTTGCCCTCTGCCCCTTTCCCCTGTGCTTTGTCTCTTCCCCCCCCCTTAAAAAAAAAAAGGAAAATCAACATTTGTTAGAAGAGAGTTAAAGAAATGAAGAAAAGAGGAAGGATATCGTATAGTTGTCTAATAATTACTACATATACTAAACTTGCCTACTTAAAATATTTTATATGCTAATTAAATAAAAAGTGAAATACAGATATAGTTTGAAGTAAAACAGACTGTATTATCACCATTTCATGGTTAAGAAGACTCAGCTGAGGGATACCTGGGTGGCTCATTTGGTTAAGTGTCTGCCTTCAGCTCAGGGGTCGAGTCCCACATCCAGCTCCTTGCTCATCGGAGAGCCCGCCTCTCCCTCTCCCTCTGTCCACTGCTCCCCCTGCTTGCACTCTCTCTCTCTGACAAATAAATAAATAAAATCTTTAAAAAAAAAAAAAAGACAACTCAGCTGAATGAGTGACTCAACTCTTGTTATGAAATAGAAGTCTAACTCTAAACTTAAGCAGTTGTGTTTTTGTTTGTTTGTTATCCTTTGTTAGTTTGTTTTGACTCTGAGTCTAAGAAGATAACATTGTGGAGGGGAGGAAACCAACGCTTTTCTTAAATTTTATTATGTTCAGAGAGGAAAAGCAGACTATAACATACTACGTTATTTCGTTATGCCACACTGGATAGAACATGACAGAACATATATTTACAAAAATACGCTCTTCTTTAGAGCCAGATGACTGCTATTGATTTGGAAACAAACCATCTGCTTATTGTTTAAATTCCTGGATAACTTACGAACCCACATCTATAAACAGAAGTAACATTCTTCATAACTTTAAAACCACTGCTAAGGTACATTGTCTCCATATGTAATGCATATTTCCTATGTACTGAATGGAAACAGATTATGACATTTATAATGTCTAAAACTATCAAGTTGACTTCATTAACATGATAGGCTAATGAGTTGTACTTTTGGCATTTAAAATTGTTACCATTACAGTTTAGGACATATCTGTTCACACTGTGGTAAAGCATAAACCCCCAAACTATCAATAAATAAGCTCTTACTCAATATATTCCAAGCAACTACTTATCTATTAGCAATTTTTTTTTTTTTTAAGATTTTTACTTATCTATTTGACAAAGAGAGACACAGTGAGAGAGGGAACACAAACAGGATGAGTGGGAGAGGGAGAAGCAGGCTTCCCGCCAAGCAGGGAGTCCGATGCAGGGATCAATACCAGGACCCTGGGATCACGACCTGAGCTGAAGGCAGACACCCCAGAATTAATTAAAAAAAATTTATTTATTTGAGAGAGAGAAAAAGAGAGAACACAAGCAATGGGAGCATTAGCCAGAGGGAGAAGAAGCAGCAGGCTTCCCACTGAGCATGGAACCCGATGCAGAACTATCCCAGGCTCCCGGGATCATGACCTGAGCTGAAAGCAGACCCTTAACCGACTGAGCCACCCAGGTGCCCTTCCATTAGCTATTGATTCTTGCATTTATTCACCATTTATTGTTTCTCAGGTGCTTGGTGGTAGAGGTTTAATGATGGGTGAAATACAACCTACAGTTTCGTAAGAGTTTTAGATGAATAGGTAATTAATATTAGAAGTATGCAATAATTATTTTAAGTATAATACTGTAATAACTATTACTTATGTAAAGTATTATACATTGGTGAAAGAACAGAAAGAATCAGAGATTACTCAAGTTTCTGATTGGGCAAATGGTGGATAGAAACACAGGTACACGAACGCTCACCTGCAAGTGAAGATGAGAGTGGTGATGTTCGTTTGCTGATTGCTCAGTTTTTATATGAAGTACTAAGTAAACCGTTATTGGTGGCATATCTAGTTTTGTATCGAATGCAGAGTTTTCATACCAGCTTGCTCTTCTTGAATCGCTCAGTCTTCCTATGAGTCTGACATGCAGACTCTATTAAGTCTTACTTGTCCTAGAAATTACTGTCTTGTCTTGAAATTACTATTGGCTATAGTATATTATTGCCACTTTTCTTCTGCTTTGGTCAACCTCTACCTCTGCCCTCAGTTTATATGAATTTAATATGAAATCTATAATTAAAGCATATAAATATCTCTTCAAAGAATAATTTCCATCTAGGTGATGTCCAGGTTTTTCCTAATGGTTGGTCAGAATTAAGTTACCAATTAGTTGAGAACAGCTTTGGGGAGGGAAGAGGTGTGCATTAAAAAAACAAAACAAAACAACAACAGCTTTATATTTAATGGACTTCACTTCTTTTTACTTTTTGCCATCTGGCGCATGTGTAGTAGTACCTCATTGTGGCTTTAGTTTGCATTTCCCTAAGGATTATGGCATTAAACATTTTTTATTGGCTTTTTGTCTATTCACAAATATGTCTCTGTGTGTATGTGTGCATATATTATGTATATGTGTATATATTTTTCTATTGGATGAAGTATCTTTTGAACTCTTTTGATCATTTAACATTTTTTGGTTGTGTCTTATTTTTGAGTTGTAAGAGTTATTTATGCATTCTGAATGCAAGTGCTTGGTTAGGTATATATATGCATATATTTTCTGTGAGTCTGTGGTTGCCTTTTTCATTTCTCAGTTGAATCTTTCAAAGAGCAAAAGGTTTTTAATTTTGATGAAGCATATTTTATCCGTGTATCATTGTCTGATGCTGCCCAACAAACCAACAAACCGCTCAAAATTTAGCGGCTAAAAATTACGATGGTATTTACTTTGCATGAATCTGCAGTTTGGGAAGGGCTTCCCCAGAGTAGACCCATTGCTGCTCTACTTGACAGGGCTGGTGCAGCTTGAAAGATAAGGGCTGGAGTCATCAGAAGATTCACCCACAAGAGTGACATGGGCTTGGAGTACTTGAAGAACCATATATTGGAATAGTTAGGGCATCTCTCTCTATTTCTATATAGTTTTCTTGGCATGGTGCCTTCCAGGTAGTTGAACTTCTTGCATGCTGGCTCAGAGCCTCAAAGGCACATATACAAAGTGAGAACACCGTACAGAAGCCATTTTGCCTTTTATGATTTAGCCTTAAAGTTAGCATCATTTCTGCCTCATTAAGTTGCAGTTACAAAGGTATTTTTAAAGGTTGCAGGTCCAAGGGGAGGGAGCAAATGCAATATGTAGGAGAGTTGATGTCCCCTTTTAAGAAGCACATGTGGTATAGGATATATGTTGGTGTGAGTATCTTTGGACAGTACAATCTGTAACAATGAATTTTTTTCTTTAATGTTTTATTCTTTTTTTTCCTTATGTAACTTATTTTTGCCCAAATCAAGTGTTTTCAATTGATGTCCAGTGTTTTGTTCTAGAACTTTTATGGTTTGAGCACCAACATTTAAGTCTGTGTTCCATTTGGAATTAGTTTTTGTGTATGGAGTATGGTATGGGTCAAGGCTCATATATTTCTCTTTGGAAGGTCAATTGTTCCATCTCCATTGGTTAAAAAGACTACTTTTCCCCCAGGTCTTCTTACTTGTTTTTTGTTGGCCACCTCTTCTTTACTTCTTTTTTCCTCTTTTCTTGAACTCCTTAGATTATATTTTTTAATGTTCCATTTAAATTTATCTGTTAGCTTTTTGGATACATCTTTATGGTATTAGTTTTTAGTGGTTCCATTAGTGATTATAATGTACATGTTTAATCCTTCACCATCCACTTAGATCAGTATTTTACCACTTCTGGTAAAATGAAGGTTTACAACCACATAGGCCTCTTTACTCTCCCCCTCTTATGTGATCCTGCTCATATATATTATGTCTACGTATATTAGAAATTCCATCAGACAATATTATACTTTTTTCAATGATCATACATATTTTAAAGATCTTAAAAGAGGAAATACAAACTTTTACATTTATTCAGATGTTAGGATTTCTATTCCTTCTCTTCATTCATAAAGTTTAATGTTTCCTCTAGGATTATTTCTCTTCAACCTGTAGAAATGTATTTAGCATTTCCTTTAGAACAATTCTGCTGGCAACAGATTCTTTTAGTGTCTTTCATATGAGAATGTCTTTATTTTGATTTCATTCCTAAAGAATATTTTTGCTGGATATAGAATTCTGAATTGATAGGGTTTTTTCTTTTTTCTTTTTTCTTTTTTTTTTTTTGGGGGGTCCCAAAACTTTAAAGATGTTCTCTCTCTCATTTTCCTGGCATCTGATGACAAATCCATAATCATTCTAATAGTTGTTCTACTATTAGAACAATTATAGAACAATTATAGAAGAATTATAGTATCTACTATACTATATGTAATAAGTATGGATACTTTTTCTAGGGGGCTACTTTCAAGATTTAAAAGAAATATGTGGATTTCAGCAATTTGTTTATGATGTGTCTAGGTATGGTTTTATTTGAGTTTATTTTCTGGGGTTCATTGACTGACTTTCTTCAATCTGTAAATGTATGCCTTTTACCAAATTTAGGAAGTTTACAGACATTATGTCTTCAAGTATTTTCTCAATCTGTTTTTCTTCTTTCTGGATCTCTGGTAAAAAAAATGTCGGATCTTTTGTTATTCTCCCACAAGTGTCTGGGGCTCTATTAATTTTTTTTTCAGTCTTTTTTTCTTTCTGTTATGTAGAATGGATAAATTTTATAGATTCATCTTAAAGTTCACTGATTCTTTCCCCTTTCTTCTCCACTCTATTGGAGAGCCTTCATTCACTGAATTTTTTATTTTACATATGATATTTTTAAGTTTCAGAATTTCCATTTTTAAAAATTT
>CM053613.1:54301502-54319275 GCA_028646535.1 Procyon lotor | reverse complement strand
TTTATTTTTTTTTAAGATTTTATTTATTTGAAAGAGAAACACAGCGAGAGAGGGAACACAAGCAGAGGGAATGGTAGTGGGAGAAGCAGGCTTCCCGCCAAGCAGGGAGCCCGATGCGGAGCTCGATCCCAGGACTCTGGGATCATGACCGGAGCCGAAGGCAGATGCTTAACGACTGAGCCATCCAGGCGCCCCGTTAATAGGTGCTTTTTAGACATTGTCTGGTAATTTCAACATCTGATTGTCTTTCTTTTGAGAAGTAGTCATGATTTTTTTTGTTCTTTGCGAGTTGAGTACTTTTAGATTGATCCCGGATGTGTTAAATATCATGCTATAAAACTCTGGGTCCTGTTAAAATCCTCTGAAAGGTGTTGATTTGTTGTTGCTGTTGTTGTTGTTTGGTTAGGTTTGGACTGCACATTCTGACTCATCTTTGGTGGGCGGTAGGTCCAATATCCACCGTTCAGGGGCCAGTAGTTCCAAGTAGTTATGTGTTCATTATCTTTCCTGTGATGGGCCTTTGGGTCCGTCCTGTCTGTGTGCCGCTCATGGGTCATGCTAGGACCTGGGTCATATTTTAATTATAGTTCTGCTCTCAAAGTCTTGGCTTTGCTGCTTGGGTCTGTTCAGGGCTTACACTGATTTGGAGGGAGCCCTGTATCTGTGTCAATTCAAAAACAGATTTAGTTAGAGGAGCCTCCTTTTCTAGCTCTTCCTTTCTGGGATTATCCCTCTATTCTCTGCCTCACTGGGCCTCCTTTTCCTGGTCCTGGGTCTAGAGGGACAGGGTTTTTCTTGGTGTTATAGCTGCCTGCACCACTGTCATAGCCACACACACTGAACAAGGCCTGCTTTTGGGACAAAGTGGCTAGAGAAGAGAGTGAAAAATACAATGGGTATTTTTTTCTTTCTTCTTTGCACTAAAAGAGAAGATCCCTTTCCACCTGCGTTTGGCCAGAAAAACAGCATTTCTTTTCCAGTGTTAACTACCTATACTGCTGATGCTTCATCTTATAGCAGGCTTAACTTCCTTTGGGCTAGAGTCAGGAGACTACAAAGACAGAAAACCCCATGAACAGCCGGGATTAATTCCCTACACATTCAGTGGCTCACTTGGGGCCCCTCTTACTTTTGTGAGAAGCAGATAGCTAATACTCAGTTTTCCTGTTTTTTATTTTGTACTTTTAGTATCATAAAAATAAAAATACCTGGTGCTTGAAAACCTGTTTAAATCTTTTTTCTTCTATGGCTAGGATAAATAGCCCGGGAGTAAATTTTACATATGATTTCTGAAGACTTTTGATAAATCAATCGTGAAATAATGTAAGTTTTCTACTTCTGGTTATCCTGTCAAGAATTTTAGCATAAATAAATGACCATCTGGCATAATGTGTTAATTGTTACACAGTGCATTTTTAATTGCCAGCTGATGTGGTTTTTAATTGCATTTTTAAAAATTTTTTTAATTGCATTTTTAATTGCAATTAATGACTGACTTTTTTAAGACAGAATTGAAATTCTGTATTTCCTTTATTTATTGAGCATGTGAAAATTTTCTTTTAGTAATATATCATTATTATCTTTATTTTGCTAATGATAAGGTTGAGCTCAAAGAAGTAAAGTTGCTTGTCCAAGAGCATATGTTTACAAATGGTGAAGCTAGCATTTGAACTCAACAATCTGTTTCTAAAACCTGCTTCTCTTAAACTTTATGCTAATTGTCATACATTGCACAAGGTGCTGGGAATACATAAATAAAAGATTGAATTCCTGCCCTAGGACCTCTCTGTTTAGTTGGCAAACCAGAACAATCGAGATATTCCTGGAAGAGTAAGTGCCGTGACTCTTTGACATAGATTTTTTGTTCTTTAGATTCATACTGTGATTAAGGCTCATTCATATTTGGTCTTTCATTAGCCTAATTTTTATTTTTACCTTTAAAAAATCAAAATTAGTATTTCTTAAACATCTTTTCATTGCAAAAGTGCTGTACTAAGCTAGACCTTGGATTCACTATTTTGTATTTAGCTAGCCCTTTACTAAGCTTTTCACATACATTAATACCTACATTAACCAACCCAAGAAAATGGGTTGATATTAGCTGTTACCTTGTTACAGCGGAAGTCCGAGCTTAAAGAGTTTAAATGATCTGCCTGAAGTTGCCCAGATTGTAAATGGTGGAAATAAAGTAACTAGAATTCTAGCTGCTTAATTAATAGGAAGTAAATGCCTGCTAAATATAACTTTTGTATTTATATACATAAACTTAAAATTAAATTAATGTACTGAAGTCTGACTGTAATATGATGCTTTAAAGCTATTATACTGCTTTTCAAGGTAAAATATTTTAAATATAAATTTCTTCTTAATTTTACTTACTTCGTGTTGGTTTATTGAATAAAAAATAATTAGACTTATGTAAGGGCATGAATTTTGGTTATCTTCACTTTAGTGCTACTTAGTATAGTACTGCTAGTGTTATAGCATTTATGTTGTTCCAAAATTCTGTTTTAAATCTGTTCTTTCGGGGCGCCTGGGTGGCTCAGTCGTTAAGCGTCTGCCTTCGGCCCAGGTCAGATCCCAGGGTCCTGGGATCGAGCCCCGCATCGGGCTCTCTGCTCTGCAGGAAGCCTGCTTCTCCCGCTACCATTCCCTCTGCTTGTGTTCCCTCTCTCGCTGTGTTTCTCTCTGTCAAATAAATAAAAATAAATAAATAAATAAATAAATCTGTTCTTTCTTTAGTGTGACAAAAATTGTTACTTATTTTGGTTTCCTTTTTATTATTACCAAAAGAGTGTGTGTGTGTGTGTGTGTGTGTGTGTGTGTGTGTGTGTTAGAAAGGAGGGAAAAGGAAAACATCCAGAGAATACTGCTGTTATCAACTCATTATAAATCCTGGATCTTTTTTGATTTGCACACACACAAAGACAAACACAAGGATCCAACCCAGAACTTTGCGTTTATTACATCTAGATTTCACGTCTTCTAAGTCTCTTTTATCTAACACTCTTAAAAAAGCAGTCTCTCTTGGTAACCTATTTCTAAATAAGGACCTGTTGATGTTTTCTACCCTGCCACTGACAGAAAATGTTTAATGAATGTTTTTGTAGTAGTCATTTCCGTTGTTACCAATACTCAAGAGGAGGGAAATTTCAATGAAGAATTTGCTGGTGGTCAATTTACAAATGCTAAGAGTTAGCCCTGTATCTCATTGTTTTTGACACTTGTTAGACATTGTTTGGGTACAAGTAAATTAAAAGCAATCTCTTTAGTAGAGGTCAAAAGAATGTTGTACACTCCAGTGCTTCCCTATAGAATCAAAGGAAGCTGAGCTGAATCGACAGAGTGCTCTTAGAATGAGACATCCTTGAAAACGTTGGTGGGAAGAGCTGATGAAATAAATCAATTTAGTTGGAAACAAAAGATTGAATTTGGTATTCTTCTACTGGAGAAAATGCAGAAAAAGAATTAGATCCTTTCTAATTCTTTCTAAACCACACTACCTTCAGGTTTTTGAGACACACACACAAAAATAATGTGATCTGGTTTAGAAAAGTTGTCGCATACTTTATTCCAAATGCTTGCTGCCTCTGCTGGTCACCGTTTGCTTCTCAAAGGTATGCAGTAACTAACCTGACCTAGATGAGTACTGTTACTCACATCACTAGATTAAATAAACTTTAAAATGAAATAAGAAGATAGGAAGATGGAAGATGTAATTTAATGTACATTGTTAAGAATAGGAAAAATGGGGGCGCCTGGGTGGCTCAGTCGTTAAGCGTCTGCCTTCGGCTCAGGTCATGATCCCAGGGTCCTGGGATCGAGCCCCGCATCGGGCTCTCTGCTCGGCAGGAAGCCTGCTTCTCCCGCTACCATTCCCTCTGCTTGTGTTCCCTCTCTTGCTGTGTTTCTCGCTGTCAAATAAATAAAATCTTTAAAAAAAAAAAAAAGAATAGGAAAAATGCAAGTACATCATTGGTGAGAAATTTTTTTCCTTCAATAACAATTTCTATAAATAGATCTTTCAACATCTAGTTTTATATGCTTTAATAAAGTTCATTTGTCATAGCAAAGTGACTTATAATCTGTTTTTTATATGAGTATATGAATAACAACCCCTTTCCTTTTCCATCAATGGCCTATTATAACTCTCTCAGTGAATTGTGAATTGGAATTATATTCATATCGTGCTGCAATCACAAAATTTAGCAGTGTTTGCTCTAAAAGATTTTCTTCTTTTCTGACTTAGTATGTAGATATCCACTCGCCCTCTCCCTTTTCTGGGGTGTGTATATGTATGTGTAGGGGTGTTCTCGAGATTGATCTTCCCATTTAGAAAATGTTAGAAAAAATTGGTTTTTATGGATAAGTTACGTGCTATATTTTACCAATAAAGTTGAATGAAAAGTTGATACTTTTTAATTCCTGCCCAGTCCAGGGTTGTTCACTTTCCTTGATAATTCCTAAGCTGCAGTCTTCTTAGCTTTCTAATTCTGTAACTGTGTAGCTTTGTGACCACAGAGATGTATGACTTTCAGCCTTAGTCGGGCTTTTAGTCCTGCTTGGCAGCTCCATTCCCTTCTACTTTGCTTTTACTTGTAGTCTCATTCCATCTTTCTTTCTGTCAATGTCTTTGTCATTCTCAGATTATCCCCTCCTATAGTTTAGAGAGAGAGAGAAAGAGGGAGAGAGAGGGGAGGAGAGGAGGGCGAAGAGCGGAGGGAGGGAGAGGGAAGGCATTTCCCTCTATTTGTACCTTGTCCCTCTTAACTTAGCTGACAGATTGCCGCGTGCTCTTGATCCTGTCTCCGGCAGGAATCCTCTTCTGTCGGGATCCATTTTCCTCCCCGTTGTCTAAGCTTCTCCTGCCTGCCTGACTGCTTCTCCTTAGCCACCACAAACTTGTGTAAATCTCTTCTGTCCTAAAAGTATCCTGTCTTCAGTCTTCTCTCACCTCAGTTCTTTCTAGCAACAACTCATTGTCATTTCTTACCTTTATTGTCAAACTTTTTCAGAGTTTTTGCGAACGCTGTCTGACTTTACGTCCTTTTATTCGGTCCTTGACTTTATTCTGGTAGGCACCCTTCGACTGAAGTTGTAAAGTATTTGACCTCTTTGCAAAACTGGACGCTCTTGATTTACTTAAAGTCAACCTTTAAAACTTAAAAAAAAAAAGTTTTGATCAAGGATGTCTATGTAGTGTAAACAGTCAAATAGCGTGCTTGCTGCAAAGCTAATGGAAAGAGAGCAGCGCTCTTCTTCACCTCTTCTGATGCCTGATTTCCACAACTCAGAGGCAACTCCTTGCAAACTTTTATGTATTTCTTCTGTTATTTATTTCCTTATGTCTAAATTAACATGTTTATGCTGCTGTTTACATTGTACCGGTCACACTAAGTTCATACACATACAGTAGTTCCGGTTTCCTCCAGGTTTCCAACCCTCCCACCCTTCGGATTTCTTTAGATGTGCATTCAGTTTTTAAATTTAGGATTGCCTTTTTCTGTGGTTCTTTTTTTTTTTTTTTTTTTTGGGATTACTAATCCTTTCAAATTTCTGTTTTGTAGCGCATCCTTTGAATTCTGTCTTCTTGCAGAGACAGAACCTCAAGCAAAGGTTGGAAATGCATTCCTCTTGTGCCAGGTTAAAAATCAGAAGCACATATCAAACAGATGAACTTGCATCCTCTCTTTTCCCAACCATAGTCTCATGAAACCTTTTTCTTCTGGCCTCATTGGCTATCTTGCTCGTCTTTGTCCATGCCAAGCATGATCTCACCTACCGGCCTTTGTATTTCTTGCCCCATCTGACTGGAATACCTTTTCATGGACTGAATGTTTTCGTCCCCTCCAAATTCATGTCAAAACCCTACCGCTCAGTGGGCGGTAATTCAGATCAGATGAGAAGCCTTCACCAATGGGATCAGTGCCCGGATGAGAGTAGAGAAAGAGAGAGTAGAGAAAAAGCCTTGCTTCTCTTTGCTTCCAGCCATCCAGGAACCAGGAAATAGGTCCTCACCAGACCCTGAATCATCAGGCTATTCCCTCATTGTCTCTTCTAAGAGTTGTATAGTTTTAGCCCTTATATTTAGGCCCTTGATTCCTTTTGAGTTAATTTTTGTACATGGTGTAAGGTATGGGTCCAACTTCATTCTTTTGCATGTGGATATTTTCTTTAAAAAATTGTCCTTTCCAGGGCGCCTGGGTGGCTCAGTGGGTTAAAGCCTCTGCCTTCGGATCAGGTCATGATCTCAGGGTCCTGGGATCGAGCCCTGACTCGGGCTTTATGCTCAGCGGGGAGCCTGCTTCCCTCTCTCTCTCTGCCTGCTTCTCTGCCTACTTGTGGTCTCTCTCTGTGTGTCAAATAAATAAATAAAAATCTTTAAAAAAAAAATTTAAAAAAAATTGTCCTTTCCTCCACTGAATGGTTGTGGTACCCTTATTGAATGTCATTAGGTGATGTATGCAAACGTTTATTTTTGGGCTCTCTATTCTATTTCATTGACCTATATGTTTGTCTATGACAGTTCCATACTGTTTGATTACGTAGCTTTGAAATAAGTTTTGAAATCAGGAAGTGTGAGTCCTTTAACTTTGTTTTTCTTTTTCGAGATTCTGTTGGGTATTCGGAGTCCTTTGAGTTCTGTATGAATTTTAGGATGGAGTTTTGTCTTTCTATAGAAAAAAAATCATTGGGATTTGGTAGGATTCACATTGACCCTATAGATCATTTTTGGTAGTGTTGACTTATTAACAGTTGTCTTATAGTTCATGAACACACGATGCCTTTGCCTTTATTTATGTGCTCTGTAATCTCTTTTAGCAGTGTGTATTGTTTTCAGTGAACAAGTAAGTCTTTTGCTTCATTGCTTAAGCTTATTTAGATTTATTAATTTCCTTTTAGATTGTTCATTGTTAGTATATAGAAAGCAATAACTCTTTTTGGGTGTTATTTTATATATGGAATCACTGCATTTCTTCATGTTCTGTCAGTATTTCAGTAGCAGTCAAGTGATTTGAATGGAACTTAATTGGAAACTAAAAATCAGAATAAGTGATAATTTCTGAATTGAATCCAAGTACTAGCTTTTTACTTAATCTTTGTTAGTCAAACTAAGGTTTAAATTTATCTAAGTGTACTAATTTGAAACTCTTTAGACATGGATGAATACCAGCAGATCAAAATAACTTTTGAAACAATTGTTTGAGCTCCTTAATGTTATTAAAGTGTTCTGAAGATGTTATTTCTAAAGTGTAATGATCATGTAGCTCTTAATGTGACTTACTGATGCTTCTCTAGAAGTGGCTGAAAATGTAATCGTAATGAATTTTTTTTTTACGATTTGGAGGGGGGTATACAGTTGAGTACAGATCATGAGTATGTATTTTTGCCTTTTTTTAATTCACAGGCCACAGAAACACTATTTAGAATGGCAGTAGCAAGAGGAACCATCACAACGTTAAGAAATGGAGAAGTAAGATGAGAATTTTGACATAAATATTATTTATTTCATAGAATGCTGTTTTTAAGACAAAATGTGGTGAATTCTGTGATACTTTATATAACAAATTGAGAAATACATGATGTACATAATACCGAGTGAATCTGACCTACAAATCTATTTTAGTTCATTCGTATTGGAACCAGATCTTGGATTGAAAGCAAATTGCTAACTCTTTTAGTATTTGGTTACCAATTGCTTTTACTCTTAAAAGAAGATGACAATTTTCTTAATAATAACTTCTGCAAATATATATATTTTTAATGATAATAATCCTATACTTTTTCCTTTCTTTCTATTCTGTGTTCCACAGATCTGATACTTCTTTCTTAGGATAAAATAATTTGTAAAGTTGACATTTGTCACAGAGAGAGAGACAGAGAGAGAGATTGAGATAAGAGAGAGAAGTTGGGAGAAATGGAATTTAGTCTGCTTGTTTTATAGTTGAGGCTCAATTAAGATACAGATTCTAAGTTTTAACTGTTCTAAATGCTTCTATGAATTCTTAAAAAGATGCTACTACTAAAATAAATTTTCATTCCAGAATTATTACCAGCCTAAGTACCACTCCGTTTGCCTTTTCTTAATTCACTTTCTTATCAAGACATACTTAAGTTGAAGGGCGCCTGGGTGGCTCAGTCGTTAAGCGTCTGCCTTCGGCTCAGGTCGTGATCCCAGGGTCCTGGGATCGAGCCCCACATCGAGCCCCACATCGGGCTCCCTGCTCGGCAGGAAGCCTGCTTCTCCCGCTACCATTCCCTCTGCTTGTGTTCCTTCTCTAGCTGTGTTTCTCTCTGTCAAATAAATAAAATCTTTAAAAAAAAAAAGACATACTTAAGTTGAGATTGAATATGATGTCGTTTTTGCTATATTCTTTTTTCTATTCTACTAGCAAATACTTAAGGGTAAAATATAGTGTTCCTCATTCGAGAATTAAATTCTGTGCTATTTAATGTAGTATTTATAATTCGGTAACCTAAATATGTAATAGTAGAAGTGATTGAATATCTGAGGAGTTAACTGAAATTGTATTATTGTATGATTGTAAGTTTTATCAGTCAGTATATCTGCTTGTTAGATGAAAATGTACAATCATTTGGGAATCATATATTCTTATATGTTGAATTGTATATTAGCAAAGCACTTTGGTATTAACTTGTAATATATATTTTGTCCATGAAAAAGACTTAACTGATCCCTTTGTATTCTCAACAAACTGCAATAGGTGGTACCATTTTGAGAAAAAAAATATTCCCATTAATAAAGTCAGGCATATTTGTCTGACTACAATATGTCAAAATGAATCTTAGGATTTTAGTAATTACTGTGTGTTTTTTGGGAGGGGCTGGCAATGCATTTTTGAACTTTATATTCTGTTGTAAGAAGGTTGGGGAAATGTATACAAGACAGTTTTAAAAGTAATCTTTTGAGCTTATCAACAACACATTGGATATGTACATATTTAAATAATGGAGAGGAAGTAGTTAAAGCAGCTGGCTATTGATCTGTTTCTCCCTCCCAGTTATCAGTTACTGGGGATTGCCACAGGTTACTAACCTCATTAAGAGGTATTAATGTTGGACAGAGGGTTTTTTTTTTTTTAAGAGTTTATTTATTTATTTATTTGAAAGAGAAATAGGGAGAGCTTGTGCACTTAAGCTGGGGGGGTGGACAGAGTGAGAGAGGGAAGCAGACTCCCCGCTGAGCAGGGAGCCCAATGCGGTGCTCAATCCCAGGACCCTGATCTAGATCCTGACCCCAGCCGAAGGCAGACTCTTCAACCTACTGAGCCACCCTAGTACCCCTTGGACAGAGTTTTTAAGCACTCTCTGACTTTCAGTTTTGAAAGTGAGGTTAAAACTGTTAAGATGCACATTTTTTTCTTTTACGTTTTAAGATCTCTGAAAATGGTATGGTCCTCTCATCAGTGATACGTCATAGTAATTCTGAGATTTCTTAATTTCTTATAAGTCTCTGATATGTTAGCATTGATACAATATATTTTGTAGTTTAAAAAATACAGTGACATGTGGTCAGTATTCAGTAAATGGTAGTTAGGATAGGCTACAAAATAGTTTTAATTTATTTGACTTGGAAAATAGAATATTAGGACAAAACAAAACAAAGATATTATTAAATATGTGTATATACTAGTGGTGTAGATTTTTGGAGCTGCCGGGTTAAGTACTATGTAAATAAACGATACAACATGGCTCTTTAGAGGTGCTTACTCTCTGGTTGAGGAAATAATTGCATGAATACCTGGAAAAAAAATCTGGCAGAAAGTAGAAAATGCTTAGTTATGCTGAGTTTGGAAGTAACTAGTGTCCAGAGTCCACTTGGAATGTGTTAAATTTTAGTATCAGGGCAACAATAGAGAATTCATTTAGGAGTACGAGAAAAGCTAAAAGGTTAACAGTTTAATGAGCTATTTAAACAGAAGCTGAAATCACCATATTTATCATATTGGAAAATTTATGAAATGCTAAGGGAGGAGAGGGGCAAGCAGTTTGCTTATCCTAGGACACTGAAAAAATTGTTTTAGCCTATTACTGTGAAAATTTCTGTTAAGCAGAGATGAGGAAGTAACTCTATGACAATGTTATCAAGTAGGAAGAACAAAGAGTGGTATATCCAAATTACGAAAATATCAGTCTTTGAGTAAGTTATTGTCTGGTCGCATGATGACGCTGAAATTTGCTCATCTACCCTTCCTTGTGTTCTGACTCTAAGCCTACGCTTTGTCTAATTATTGGGCATTTCTACTTGGACATTTTAAGAAATATTGAGACCAGAAAACATGATTCCTCTCTCAGAAAATAAGAAGACGGTTTTTGAAGGGTTTGAAACCGACTTTGTAAGTTACAGTGAGTCTTTGGAGGATTTAAACGAAAGAGTGACACATTATCTTTTTTAAATCATCAAGGGGGGAAATTATTATACTCATTTTATTGATGAAATGAGACTCAGAGGGCTTAAACATTTTGCCTAGGATCAAATAGCTAGGAAATGGGAGATCTAGGATTTGAGCACCAGTCTGACTCTAGCGCCCATTCATTCCACTGTACAGTATAGTCTCTGTCAATGTAATTCACCTACTTAAAGTTTTCTAATTATTCAGTTATCCTATAGCTTGACAACGGGAAAAGAGCAGAGTAGCTAAGACCTCTAAGATTATGTGATCAGCCTTGATTTTTTTTACACATTCTGATTATCACTGTTCCCTCTTAGTGTGTGTAGAGAAATTTGTGACTTAAAATGAATGGAAAAGGGACACCTGGGTGGCTCAGTGGGTTAAGCCTCTGCCTTTGGCTCAGGTCATGATCTCGGGGTCCTGGGATTGAGCCCCGCATCAGGTTCTCTGCTCAGCAGGGAGCCTGATTTCCCCTCTCTCTCTGCCTGCCTCTCTGCCTGCTTGTGATCTCTCTCCTCTCTGTCAAATAAATAAACAAAATCTTTAAAAAAAATAAAATGAATGGGAAAAAATACTGACCCTTCACAGTTCTGTTTAGTCACTAAATGTCTAGCCATGTTGATATGTTCTTTGTACAGTCCTGTATGTGGGCTGGATCTTTGGTATCTTGATTAAATTATACAAGCTAGGAATAGAATGGGTAGAATTTTTTAAAAACTTACAGTGTACAAAATATGTGTTGACTATTTATGTTATAAGTCTTGCAATCAGCTGTAGACTATTAGTAGTTAAGTTTTTGGGGAGTCACATTTATATGCAGTTTTTTGACCGTGCTGGGGGTTGGTGTCCCTAACCTCCATGTTGTTCGAGCGTCAACGGTAGTTTTTTTTTTTTTTAATCCCATTTCCCTGAGAATTTACTATGTGACTGCTTATATTGATTAAGGCTGTGAATCAAGAATTTATACTTTACCTCCTTTCCAAGTGGTATAGCCAGCTTGTGTGCTGGAAAGGGCACTAGTCTGCATGCTAGTCCATGTGGATTCTCTTCCTGGCTTTAATAACTATGCGATCTCGGACAGTTCGTTTAACTTCTCACAACTTCAGATTCATACTTTAGAAAAATGAATTCATTAGTTGATCTTTAAGGTCCTATACATTTTCTACTTTAGGCAGCTTTATGTGCCATCCTCCCCCACCTCCCACCCCCTTTTTATTAAGTAGACTCTACACCCAACGTGGAGCCTAGTGCAGGGCTTGAACTCACAACCCTGAGATCAAGACCTAAGCTGAAATCAAGAGTTGGATGCTTAACTGACTAAACCACCCAGACACCACCCACTCCTTTTTAAAAATGTGGTTTTTACTGTACATGACAACTGTCCATCGAGCTCTATAAAATTTAGGTGCGTGGGCTCCATCCCCAGAGACTTTGTCCATTATGTCTGGCTTCGGGCTCCTGTATCTATATTTATATAGACCTATTAATCTATTATAGAACTACTAGGTACCTATTATACAGAGCTACTAAAATCTACTCATTTTAATGCCTAGCCACTGCTGTAAACTGTTTTAAAGAAGTATTTTTCACTCTTATGTCTTCTTTGAACTCAAGGAACACACAATTTGAGTAAGATGAAAGAAATGATAGTAAGGAGCTCGAAGTGTGTTTAAAGATTTTTGTATGTAAAGCAGAGCACAGCAGCGTGGATGTGGCTGTTTTGGAAAGATGGTTAGGGGATTTGACCCAGTATCTAGTTTTGTGTTATATTACTGTGTGGTATTAGGTATTCTGTGTGTTTTATTAGAATGGAAACCTGTTTTCACCTTTCTGGAACATGCTATAAGTAATAGAGAATATTTTGCTTTAGTGTAATTGCTGGAGTAAGGGTAGGAACTCTTCAGTATGGATTTCTGTTTCTTCAGGTTTAGCACCTGCCTAGCACATAATAAGGATCTTAGTAGGGGCCCCTGGGTGGCTCAGTCGTTAAGCGTCTGCCTTCGGCTCGGGTTGTGATCCCAGGGTTCTGGGATCGAGCCCCACGTCGGGCTCCTTGCTCGGCGGGAAGCCTGCTTCTCCCTACCATTCCCTCTGCTTGTGTTCCCTCTCTCGCTGTGTTTCTCTCTGTCAAATAAATAAAATCTTAAAAAAAAAAAAGGAAAAAAAAAATTAGGATCTTAGTATATGTCTGATGAGCCAGTAATAGAGTTGTTTAGAACTTATGTGGCAAATATCGCTTTGATTTAATCAGCTCTCAGTTTAAGATAAATAGAGCCGTAAATACAGATGTATATGTATAATAAGTACTAGGGCTATATTATTTCAAAATGATGAAATTTGTAATAAAAATGATATATTTTGACATCAAATTTTTTCATGAATTGAGGACTATTTGAAGACTATGAAATTTACATATCTGATATTCAGTCTTGTTCACAAAGTTAATTGATTATTTAAACTTTAAGATGCATTGCCAACATTGTTGAAATGGTTAAAAATTGTATTAAATTTAGTATAATACTTTAAATATTTTTTCTTCTTTGTAAATGAAAATTCTTTATATAAGGAAATCTAGAAGTAAACTTTCATACATTTGTATTTTTATAATTGCATTTATTTTTTTCCTAGTTAAATATTTTATTTTTACTGTTTCTGTTTTAACCACCTAAGGAAATATGTAAGTCTTTAATAACCAAAGTGTTAGTATTTCTTTTATTTTTTTCTATTTCCAATGAAACATTTTAATATAGTACAGAAGTCAGTTTAAATTCCATTGTACTTAAATATTGCTTAAAATTTTAAATCGACTATCAGACTAGCACTGAGCACTTTTTAAAAAAATTATAAATTTAAGATAGTCAATATGATTGTGCTTCCAATAAAGAAAATGTGTTGTGCAGGCACTATGGACTATTGAAAAATTATACCAATCATGGACCCAGTCTCAAAAGTTTAAGATCTATTAGAGCAGATATGTCAGATAACACATCAGAAATGCAAAGTGTTAGTATTTCAAATAGTGAAGTCTGTGGCCTGGTGCCTGTGAATGCCAGGAACCTAATGGCTTGTAAAATCTGATCAAATGAATAAATATTTATTGAGAGCATCTTAAAGATAGATCTTACACATGGCATGGGGGTCCAATCTGGTGTTCCTTCCCTTTCTTTCCTTCCCCAAATATTAATTGGGTGTCAGGCACTATACTAGGTTCTGGTTTGTAATGGTAAATAAAACGAATATTGAGGAAGCTTTATATATAATCTGGTGGCTGAGTCCATAACTTGCCACTTATGACCTTGCTATTCAGTGTCTTCTGCTGTAAATAGTGACAAATACATCCTCTTCATGCATTACTTTGTGAGAAACCAATGAGATAATTTGT
The DNA here is from genome assembly GCA_028646535.1 of Procyon lotor. NCBI lineage: Eukaryota > Metazoa > Chordata > Mammalia > Carnivora > Procyonidae > Procyon > Procyon lotor. The sequence goes on along the minus strand of CM053613.1, from coordinate 54,305,478 downwards.
ATAAAGCAGTTAGCACAATGTCTGGCACAAAGTAAGCCTATTAGAATTTAGCCTACCGTAAATGATAACTTTTTTTTTTTTTTTTTTAAGAGCGAGAGAGTCAGGGTAGGGTGGTGAAAAGGACAGAGGGAAAGAGAGAGAGAAAAGATCTTAAGAAGGCTTCATGCCCAGTGCAGAGCCTGAGGCAGGGCTTGATCTTATGACCTAGAGATCATGACCTGAGCCGAAATCAAGTCAGATGCTTAACTGACTGAGCCACCCAGGTGCACAGATAACTTTTTTCTTTAATTAAATACAATTGAGCATGTTCTATATTAGAGCGAGTATATGGCGATCTCTGAACTGTGGTTATTTGTAACAGTGTGTGAAGTGAGAATTGATCATGAAAGACAGATTTTAAATATTTTGGTCGGCCTACATGTATTGCCAGTGCCCACAGCTGTCTCGGGCCAAGGTTTAGTAATATACGGAATATATGTTTAGTTACAGACTTGAATTCTCCTACTCAGCCCAATTCTGCTGATCATGATTTTGTTTCTATACATAGAATAAACATAGCAGGAGGAAGTGCGATGCTAGAAAAGCTGAAATTCCCCAATAAACCCAAGAATAATATTAGAAAAACAGGGTAAAGTCATCGCATAGTGGAAACTTAGTTCTGATGTTTCAACTCTTAGTAGGACAAAAGTTCCACTGTGAGTGGTGAGACCCTGACCTTGCAGAAGTGCAGACTAAGGCTCAGTTGATCCTCAAGGAAAATTGGCTTATCTCTTCTGCAGGAAGACCTCTGATTTATGTGTTGTATTTTAACAGGAAGAAAATATTAAAATGCTTTATATGTGTGCATTGCCATTTGAAATATAGTCTTTGTTAACTTGATTAACTTCCTCCCATATCCCCATGCCATCTAAGGGGGGGGGGGAAGGAAGGAATTCTGATCATTCTAGAATGTTCCTGAATAATTCTTTCAAGTCTATTTTTTTTTTCTTCTGGAAGTGATTTCCAAATGTATGCTTATTTACAAGCCATACAAATAATCTATTAGAATTTAGCCTAGAAAAGTTACTATAATGTTTCTTCCTTTCAAGCAACAACCAGGATATAGCTTTTAAAAAAAGCATATAAGGAAAATGGTTAGCATCCTTTAGAAAAGGAGAGAAGAAATAAATATGGAAAATGACTTAGAGAGAAAGGTTAGGACTCAGAGTATTTATAACAAGCCAGGTAATGCAGGGAAGTTCCAAAGCTTTCTTTAATGAGGTTGGAAGAATTGAGTTGTGATTGTAGAATATAAAGTTGGAGACAACTGAAGCCAGTGGTCATTACTTTGGGTGATGAAACATTCAAAGGCTGTGGGATTATTGCTGTCTTGCTCATTTAAAAAAAGGTTTATTTCTTAATTGCCAATCAGTCTGGATGGTTTAGATATTTAACTGGCAGAAGCATGAGACTGGTTTGTGTAGCATCTTGGTGTGTGTGTTTGCGTGTGTGTGTGTGTGTGTGGTTTTTTTTTTTTCAGTTTTCTAATTCCATTAATCAACACAGCATGTTGTATTTGGCAGGTGTTTAGAAAATTCAGATCCATGCCAGAATTACATCATAAAACACTGAACTTCAGAACTTGTATTTTATTCTTGCTGGAGTATTTTATCTTTGTCACTATATCTGCTTTAAGTGGCTCATCATGTTATATGCTGGGGCATTGTTATGTACTCCTGGTGAACAGAATTTATTTGGAAAATTCTGGTGCAGACAAAGAAGGCCAGAGGCTAAGCTGAGGTTTTAAAAAATATCATATCACAACGTTTAAGCTTGGTGGCCTTGTCTCTACCAACTCTGCATGTGCCTTTCTATACCGAGATGATTATCTGTTGAAGTGCCCTTATTTTCTTCCTAATAGGAACTCTGCTTTTAATTTAAATACAAAAATAAATGTGCCATAATTTTCTCCTTAAACAAAACAAACAATATCTGGACAATATCTGGCTACGTATGGAACACTTAGGTTTTATTTTTCAAAAATTGGAAGGGCTCTTAAGATAACATCAGTTTGTTTTGATCCTAATAGGAAGAGCTTTAGGCCAGGAAAGCAATTATTTCCACATGGGTAAAAACAGTCCCTGCTACCTCCCCTTCACCAGTCCACTGAACTTAAACTTGCCTACCTTGGCTATAGAGTTAAATGTGGTTGAATACCTTAGAAAATGCAGGCTCTATTATAAAAATAAAGTCTTTAGATTCACAGAAAATATTCTTTTGTACAAAGCATACTAAAGGAATTTTGTGTAAAATATTGGGGTGAGTTCACCAACAAGTAATTTAAACTCTTTGAATTGCCAAAGAAATGTAATTTTGAACACACACATATGATATGACCAATGTAATTTGTACCATTTTATTTGTACATCTTTTTTCTCTCTCTGTTGACTCTTGGCTGTATCGTCCATAGGTAAATTTGCTATCAGTGACAAGTATTATTTGTGGTGGTTAGTAGGGAGGTGGCAGATCAGAAAAGAGAGGATGTGTATTAAATGATGTGGTTGGTCTTTCTGGTGATCAGCCCTGATCTTACATCTATCGCTGGGACTCACCTCATTAGCATAACAGACATTCCTATCTTCAGGAAATTCCAAGGATTTTTGAAGTTGTGTACCGGAAACTGGAAACAGAGACCAGATTTGTTCTTTATAGCATTAGTCTATAGATTTGCTTTTTCTAAAAACTTCATATACATGCCTTCTTTCACTTAGCATGTTTTCCGGCTTTATCCATATCAGATTTTTCTTTTTTCATGATTGAATAGTATTCTATTGCATGGATAATATTTTGTTTATCTATTAATCAGTTAATGAAGATTTGGATTTTGGCTGTTATAAATAATACTTCTGTGAGTATTTGTATAGAAGTCTTTTTGTTGCCGTATGTTTGCATGTCTCTTGGGTTGATAGCCTAAGATTGGAATTCCTAGGTCATCTGGGTCACTCTTTAAGAAAAAGTGGCTGTGCCATTTTACATTCCTAGTGGCAGTGGACAAGGAGTCCAGTTTGTCAGCATCATTGCCAGAATTTGGTATTTTCAGTCTTTTTGATTATAGTCATACCAGAACTATGTGGTGGTATCTCATTATAGTTGTAATTTGCATTTCCCTAATGACTAATGATGTTGGGCATCTTTTCATGGGCTTATTAGTCATTCATATATCTTTGAAGAAATGTCTATTGGAATATTTTGCCCATATTTTCATTGGGTTTGTTTTTCATTATTGAGTTGCAGGAGGTAACTTTTAAAAAATTCTGGGTACAAATCTCTTATTAAATATATGATTTGGAAAAAACTTCCCCCCTCTGTCTGTGGTCTTTCTATTTTTGTAAACAGTACTTTTTAAAAAAAAAGTTTAAATTCTTAAAAAAAAAGTTTTGTTTATTTACTTATTAATATTTTATTTATTTATTGGTCAGAGAGAGAGAGAGCATAAGCAGGGTGAACACCAGGCAGAGGGAGAAGCAGGCTCCCCGCTGAGGAAGGAGCCCAATGTGGGACTTGATCTCAGGACTCTGGGATCATGACCTGAGCTGAAGGCAGACACTTAGCCAATGGAGCCACCCAGGTGTCTTATTTTTTTAAGTTTTAAATTTTGATGAAGATTCAGTGCAGTAATTTTTCTTCTTTTTGTATCTTAGCTAAGAAATCTTTCACTAACCCAGAGTTGCCTTTGCATTTCTCCTATATGTTTCCTCCCTCCCTCCCTCCCTCCCTCCCTCCCTCCCTCTCTCTCTCTCTCTTTCTCTCTTTCTTTCTTTCTCTCTCTCTCTCTCTCTCTCTCTCTCTCTCTTTCTTTCTTTCTTTCTTTCTTTCTTTCTTTCTTTCTTTCTTTCTTTCTTTCTTTTTAAAGATTTTATTTATTTATTTGACAGACATCACAAGTAGGCAGAGGGGCAGGCAGAGAGAAGGAAGTAGGCTCCCTGCTCAGCAGAGA
>CM053613.1:54269388-54294431 GCA_028646535.1 Procyon lotor | reverse complement strand
ATCCCTACTCACTTTCTTATTAGCCCTTTTGAGCTAATAATTTTGAAGCGTATTTCATACATCATATGATTCAGTCTGTAAATATTTTTAGTATGTGTCACTAAAAGATAAGGACTCCCCTTTAAAAAATATAAACACAATATATCATTTACCTCCCTCGGAAGTTTTTCATTATTCACATAATGTACTTTATTGTTCATATTTCCCCAGTTACCTCTTTCTCTTGTTTGTTAAAGTGAGAATGCAAATAACATTCCAATTGGCTAATAAATCTTAAATTGTTTTAGTCGATTGCTTTCATCCATCTCACTCTGATTTCCTAGAAACCAGCTCTAAAAGTGAGTAATGAGATTTTTAAAATGCTTATTATAAAGTCATAGATTTAAACAGATTTTATGTGTTTCAATCCTTTGTAATTATCCTTATCCTTCTTCATGGTCAGATGGTTCCTTTTTTGGCCAGTAGAAGCGTCTACAGGTTGACTTCTGAATCCTTTTGATGTAACCGTAGTGGTGTTCTGAAGAGATGTTCATTTTGTACATTTTCTGTGCCCTATGGGAGTCAACCATTTCTCTAAGCATCCGTGATTAATTTCAAGAAGGAGTTTAACTTAAATGTTTTTATCTTTTGAACTACTTCCTCCCCATGAATTAAAATTTTCATTTGAGGGGCGCCTGGGTGGCTCAGTCGTTAAGCGTCTGCCTTCGGCCCAGGTCATTGATCCTGGAGTCCTGGGATGGAGCCCCGCATCGGGCTTCCTGTTCGGTGGGAAGCCTGCTTCTCCTGCTACCATTCCCTCTGCTTGTGTTCCCTCTCTCGCTGTGTTTCTATCAAATAAATAAAATCTTTAAAAAAATTTTTTTTTCATTTGACTAACACAGTTTTGATTGTATAGGATATGTGAGTCAATCATTTTTAAGATTTGTCTACTGCTGAAGTTAGTAGTCTGAGATTTAGTTTCTTTCCCTAGGAATTTCTGTTATAACAAAGTTCATCTGTAAAGATGGTTAAATTTTTGTGATGTAGAATTTGAGTGATTAGGATTATAATACTCATTTAGCTTTAGACATATACTTATAAAAATTATTTCAATTTTATAAGTAGGAAAACAGATTTTTGAAATTATGATTTTGTTTTGTTTGTGAAACTCAGTAATTTGAGTCATCTGACTTTTAATAATTTTAACTTGGTGATATTCTGCTTTCAGATTTAAAGTTGATGTAGGAGTGAATGGGAACTTATTTAATCAAACAAGAGAAAGGAAAAATTAAATATAAAAAACTTACAATATTTAAACATTAAACATTATTAAATATATATAAGAAATATGATATATATCTTATATGATATATAAGGAAAAAACTTGCAATATTTAAACATTATTAAACATTATTAAATATATATAATAAATATACATTAAATATGATATATGTAAAATTATTAAATATGATATATATATTGTTTTTATTGTGTGGTTACTATTATGGATACTTTGTTTTCATGGTTTATAATTAAATGAATCTTGGCCAAAATTATGTTTGACTAAGTGCTTATTACATGATTAGTTAAGAAGATTTTTTTCCTGGGAAGCCTGGGTGGCATAGTTGGTTAAGCATCTGTGTCTTGGTTTTGGCTCAGGTTGTATTCTCAGGGCACCCTCTCCCTCTGTCCCCCCCACCCCCCTGCCCCTAAAATAAATAAATAAAATTTTTGCAAAAAATATTTTATCCTGTTGGGTTTTCCCACATTTTCTGATTTTAAGATTTTCAGTGTTTAGAAATGTCAGTATTTGGTTTGTGTCTCAAAAGGAGGTATGTCAAACCCATTAAGAGCTCATTAATAAAACTCTTAGAGTTTATTTCTCACAGAGATTTAGCTTGAATTGATATGTCAGAGGTTGCATAGAAATACTTCACAGGAAGTAAGTATCTGAGGTAAAACAGGAAGTTAGAGGGGCCAGGCTGGGACAGAGTAGAGTACCTGAGCCCAGATTCTGATTAATTGTGTCCACGTGAATGAAAACAGGGAATGGAGAAATAGTTACTGTCTGTCGTCAAGTACTGTGGTTGTGTTGGAACTGCTAAATCCAAGTGATCCTGTTGAACTCAGTGTAACCCTCCTGTGGGTTTTGGGGATCTTCCAGAGCTTGACCTTAACCACCACGGAACCACCCTCTCTGAGCCCAGTCAGAACGTGGTCTCTTCTAAGTGACTGCAGTAAGAAGACCTGAAACATGTTGTGTGGTGTGTGTGTGTATCTCCGCGGCACTTTTGTGTACATGGGCGCCATTGGATTTGCATGACGCTTATGGTACTTTGACTATTGAGAGCCTTTTGATGGTATTTTACAACTTAGATTTCAAAGACTGGAGCATTTTTCAGCCAAACTGTGAAACTGTAAAGAAAATGCCCAGTCACCATGCTGTTTCAACAGCTTCTTATTGTTTGTGGTAAAATAAACAAAGTCAGATTCCTTTACCGTTCATTCATTTAGACCGAAATATTACTTATGCCTGGCTAGAGGCTGTTTACTTGCCAGTCTTTCAAAGTTAAACCTCCTTAGACTATATTATACTTGAGACTCGGTTAATGTCTATATCTGACTTTGTTTAGAAAGAGTGCTTTGTGTTTATGCCACAGGATATTGTGCTAAGTAAGGTTATTTATTCAGCATTTTCAGCGACAAGTTCAGAGTTGAACAGGGAGAAGGAGCATCATCACAGACTCTTCTTTGTTGTGATGGTGAAAATTAGTGGATAACTACGTGGTGTTCGGGTGTCTGTTTCTTTAGAGTGCTGGCAGAAGGGAGCCCGTGCAGTTTGCACAGTCATCTTTTTGTTCATGCTCCACCCCCAGTCTCATACAGAGGCTTTTATTTAAAAAAAAAAAAAAAAAAAAAAAAGTCATGGAATTTCTCTAGGTTAATTGAATTGAACTGATTTGAAGTCAATCTGAAGAAGAAATGTTATGGCCTAGCATTCTGTGTTCTATTTTGTTTTTAATCACTTTCTACTTCTTATCTTGTATTTTAATGTTACCATTGGGTTTAGGAGAAAAATTCTAAAAGTAGTATATGCTAGTTGTTGACACTTTCAGACTCTATAGAAATGTGTGAAGTAAAAAACGAAGGCCCCTCTTTTCACTCTCTTTCATTCTCACCTGGATTTTTTTTTTTTTTTTAAAGATTTTATTTTATTTATTTGACAGAGAGAGAGATCACAAGTAGGCAGAGAGGCAGGCAGAGAGAGGGGGAAGCAGGCTCCCCGCCGAGCAGGGAACCCGATGTGGGACTTGATCCCAGGACCCTGAGATCACGAGCCGAAGGCAGAGGCTTTAACCCACTGAGCCACCCAGACACCCCTCTCCTTCTGGATTAACCACTGGTAGCAGTGTGATCTTTCGTAACTGTTTTGTATTCATTCACCAATATAAGCATACATTCTACATGAGCATAGAGGAAGACTATATATGTATCTACTGTATATTCAAAATGGGATCATAGACATTCTGCATATTACCTTTTTCACATAAAAGTAGATCATGAACATCTTTCTAATTGGTACATATGTCAATCCCATTTATTCCTTATAATTGTATAAATATTGTGTAGTTTAGATATGCCATCATTTATTTACTCATTCTTTTTACCATTTAACATTTGGGTTGCTTTCAGTAATTTATTTCTCTGATGGTAGAATGAGCATCATTGAGCATATATAGTCTTAAGTACTTTTGTTTATTCTTCTGTTGGACATATTTCTGCAGAAAAAATTGCTGAGTGAAAGGGTATGTACATTTAAAACTGATTGATATGGCCAAATTGCCTTCCCAGAAGTTAGAACTGCTTTATACCTCAGCGTACATTCCTCACACCTTTGCCAAGAGTGGCACTTTAATTTTTGGCCTTTTTAATAAGTCAGAAAAGTTACTATTTTCACCCTTCTTTTTCATTCAGAACTGCTTCTTAGTTTTCCTGAATTATTGCTCTGACTTGTGACTCTTATTAGCAGCTAAGAGCACAGGCAATGGAGATTTTGCTGAAGAAATGAGGAAGTGTAACAGTGATCAAGTTTCTTGGTGTTTGGAAAACTTCTCATTGTTACTTCACTGTTTTCCCCTTTAAATGTGAATCAGTTCATGCTGGAGCATCCAAATGACATCACTTTTGCCAACTTTTATATTTTTTAAATTTATGCCAATTTTGAGGTCTTAGAAGATGAAAGATGAAAACTAAGATAGCATGATAGCACATTTTCAAAAGGTAAGTTGGAGGTGCCTGGGTGGCTTGGTCAGTTAAGCATCTGCCTTAGGCTCAGGTCATGATCCCAGGGTCCTGGGATTGAGCCCTGCATCAGGCACCTTGCTTGGTGGGAGACTGCTTCTACCTTTTCGTCTTGTGTTCCCTCTGCTTGTGCTCTTGCTTGCCCTGACAAATAAATACAAATAAAACATAAGTTAATGTAGCTTAATAGAGTTTCTTTTCTTTTTTAAATTTCTAGTCTTTTTTTCTGAAAGACTTTTTATTTTAGAGAGAGTGCTAGCAGAAGCAGACGGAGACAGGGAGAGAATCTCAAACAGATTCTGTGCTGAGCGAGGAGCCCGATGTGGGGCTTGATCTCATGACCCTAATATCACGACCTGAGCTAAAATCAATTGTCAGACGCTCAGCTGACTGAGTCAGCCCCTTATATTTCTAGTCTCGTTGGCTTTTTTTTTTTTTCCTTTTCACTAGGGGATATTACACTCTCCAGGATTGAGTCTGTATCTTCTACTTCTGTTTTCTTCCACAGAGTCTTCCATACTCCTTAATAAGGATTTGTTAATTTAGATTGACTTCTAGTCCAAGATTGGAATACAGGACATTCATTTATTCTGTAAATTCATGAAGGGAATGTGTTTATGGGAAAACTTTAAAAATTCCAAATTTGAACAAGTCAAGTCTTATTTAATGGGTTTTTTTTTTCCAAACAAGGTCAGCTCTCACCTGCCTGGAAAGATAAATTGTTGGTTTTGTGAAATACTTTTATGGTCAGTTTTGAATCTTGGTTAACTGCAACCCTGTGCTATTCCCCATCTTTAAAATATTTTTATTTGACGTCATTTTCCTATGCCTCTTATAATATGACCAGGGAATTCAAATAAATCTCATGAGCATCCTATAAAGACTATATTATGAATGGAAATTTGCTGCAGAAGCCACCACTACATTAAATAAATTTTAATGTAAATTTAAGCTCTATTTATAGAATTAGATACACATAGATTTTTATATGCCTTCTAGCTTAAGTTTTAACTTTTTTATATACCTTTCCCTCTGAGTATTATTATTATTACTCTTTCATGCTAGCCACTTTTCCTTGATTTTGTAATTTTCTTTAATTATTTTCTTGTATGTTATCTTGTTAACTTCTTAAGTTCCCAGAGGGCAGAGATTGTCATTTTTTGAATTATTTAAAATTTACATTTCCCAATGCAACATATTCTTTCCATGGTTGCAACAAGTAGAAAAATGTTCTTTTTCTTTTTTTTTTTTAAGTCTTATTATTGGATTGTGTTGTGCTTTCTAAAGGCTTTACCAATCCCATGCATGGGATTATTACCTGCAATATACTAGCTGTACTCATGACCTTCCTCGTGCTTCCCTTCTAGGAATCCTTTGCATTCTCAGCCGCATAGTAACTATTACGAATATGTGAAGAGTTTGTATAGTGATGAGGATAGCAGATAGAACATCTCAATGGGCATTTGTTTGACAGAAATGTTTATGGGACTGGGAAATACTCATTCTGAGATTGCTGTTAAGATTTAAAAGAATCATTTTGAAAGGCCAACGATAGAGCAACAGATCCAGATTTTCCTTTTAATTCAGTCATGCTGAGCAAGGAACTTTATTTTAATATTTTTGAATCTCCATTCCCAAGAGAGCTGTCTTACACAAATCTCATTCACTTTATTTCATAATCTTGTCAGATAGGGCCAAAGTTGACTTTCTCGCTTGTTTACAGATATTCTCCAGACTTCAAAGTTCTTACTACTCCCTGATAAACATAATCACCATCTTCGTGAAGTAAAGTACTGTCACTGCCTAATTCCAATTTATCTTTGCCTGCTGTCTCTAAGGATTATCACAGATAATGCCAAGGAAAATAGAGAACCATCTGGTTAAAAGAGTAGTGGCTTTAAGTGGTATTGGGGGAGGGAGAGAGAGGGGTCGGGTCAGAGGAATGTGTATTCTTTACAAGAATCAGGCAACCTTTTTCTTTTCTGGTGGTATTTTAGTAATTGGAATACTTGAAACCAACTCTTAGACAATCACATCTAAATACTTGGAAATCTTTTGGAATTGCAAAGATTTGCCATAAAAAGGTACCCTAGCACTCCCCAGAGTGTTTGACAGAAGCAGAGAGGAAGCCACAGTCTTTTCTGTCCTCATTTCCTAAGTCACACACCATCCACTATCCCTTTTGCCACATTCTGTTTTTTAGAAGGGAATCATTATAAAAGGAGAGGAATTAGGTTCTACCTTTCGAAGGGTGGAGAATAAGAAATTGTGCGGTGTATTTTAAAGCCACAATATTATGGTCATGATATTATGGTTGTGGTAATGATAAATGATTTTTTAAAAATGTGCTATGAGTCTATTATTTGGGATTTTTATAGCAATGTTAATAAATGAGGTGTGCTGTACTTTGCTCTTCATGAAGTTGTTTTTTAAGGTTTTGCAATGGGTGTTATACTCCCTTTACAGAAATAACTTGGCAGTTTTTCTTATGTATTTTATGTTTTTGGAACAGTTTCAGGTATCATTTGGGTGTTTACAGTTTTTAAAAGTATGCTGGAATTCTCCTGAGAAACTGTCTGGGCCTGAGCCTTCTTTTGTTGGGAGCTGTGTAACTACTTTTTCTTTTTTTTTTTTTTTTTCATAATATTTGATTTATGTAGACTTTGTATTAAAGCCATTTTTGGTCCCAATTTCAGTATTTTTTAAGATAGTTTCTGAAAGCAGATTTATACTTAGAAGTCCATATCTTATGTTTTTATACTATAAACCAGTGAAAATAAAATAAAAATGTTATTATATACTTACATATTTTATATGTAGGCAAACATCAGAAACATTTCTTTAAAGAGAAGTACGCTTGTCTTACACATATTTGTTTTTTAACCTGTAGATGAAGCCACGAATGTAAGAGTTTTCAAAAAACCATGTATTTACTTTTTTGGTATTGTGTATGCTATTTGAAGACATCAGTCAATTCATCATACTGCTCATGAGAGAGATACTCTTTATCCCTAACTTAATATAGTGATGTGAAGTTGTTTTTAGATCTGTTTTCAATTAAACAATCTTCCTTGAGTTTATTTCTTTATAAAGTCAGTTTACCTGTTGATAAGAATGTGATTGTATGAGTGAATGAAACAAGTGACGGTGTTTTTAATACATATTTTGGTTGTCAGGTTTCCATTCTTTGTTAACTCATTCCTTTTTTCTCAGATATCGTAGTCCACCACTAAGTGAGGATTGGGTGACATACAACAGTGGGGATGATTTGGTACTTGTTCTTGAGGAGGAACTTGTATCTAGTGGATTCTAAACTAGGACAGTGGTAGGAAGATCTGATTGAGGAGGTATTTAGGAGATGTCAAAATTGTAAGCGAAGTTATAAAATCATTTTGTCTTCAGTTTTTCTGGAGATTAAGATATGGATCATTCAGTAGTTTAGCTTGTTAATTTTTTCCTTTTCCTTGTGATTTATATAATTTTTCAGGTTTTTTCCATTTTATTTTCTCATTTATTTTTCCTTAGAGCTAAATATTGAGACTGCAGATATCAAAATTATTTTAGTTTGGTACTAAGAATTAGAAATTAACCCCCCTTTTTTGGGGAAAATAATAATCGTTACTGAATACCCATGAATCACTGTTTAGTTTTTAATTTTGTGGTTATGACATTAAGATAATCTAAATTCTCTTTTTATTGCGTAATCAGAAGAAGAGAAATAAGAACTCATTTTTCTTTCTTATATTTTTCTTTAGTTGTTCCATTTTTGTGTCTTAAGTGTTGACTACTGTGGAGAATTATATATTAATACATGTTCTGAATTTTTGCTGGCCTTAGGATCAAGATAGAGTAAATTTCCGTTTGATTTGTGTGTATTGAAGCATCACTATGGAAAATGATAAAATATTTTCATGGTAAAACATAGTATTGTTATTTCTGCTTTTTTTACTTCCTAGCAAGAAGAGTTAGTGTAGTGATGTTCAAATTATGGTACTTATGCTTATTCTTTAAAATCTTCATAAAATATCTGTTTTGAATCGGCTGAACACATTTTTTAAAGAGTATGCTGTTGTATCAATTTTAAGTCTTTTAATGATTTTTCCTTCATTAATGATTTTTCATTGATTAATAATTAATTTTAATAATTTTTCCTTTTTGTTTAATGCAATGGGAACCTGTTTTGGCTTTACATAAAAGGCAACATTTACCCTGTTCAAGCTCAAAAAAAAAAAAAGATTGGTAAATGTAGGTCTTCATTGAGTGAAGAGAGCTACTGAGGAAGCTACTTTTTCATGCACATATTCTCAAAATCAACAAAATACTGGCAGCTGTGGTTGATCTTAACAAAGCTCTGTCCACCATGCAAAACTCTGTAGTATCTTAGTCCAGCTAACGATGTACCATTCTGCAAATTACAAAAGAAATCTCTTAAATGATGTAGTGGACAAAGCCTTCAAATATTCTGTTACAGTTATGTCAAGTCTTCTTTGGGGCTCTTTACTTTCTATTTTAGTTTTCTTTACATTTTATAGTTCCACTTACTTAAAGCATAATAATATCAATGCCAATAGTAATAAATAATATGAACACCAATAATAATACCCATCTATTTATGTATAGAGGAAAATTTGACTCATAAAATATACAAATCAAAGCACCCATGAAATTTAAGTCAAAACGATGGCCTTTTATTCCCACTCTATACATTGAACAAGATTCCTTTTGCTCTTTACATCCTCTGTCAGCTCTCCAGAATTACCTTTGAAGTCACTGTTGTTAAAAGTATGGAAGTAAAGAGAGAAAGAAAAATCTAACCCAGTGTGCTTAGAGCTCTCATTGAAATTGATGACAGTTAACTGTGAACAAGTCTATCCCTCTTTCAGTATTTAAGTATCTAACAATATATAACAAGCTACGTGTGATATGGTATTGTTTTTTAGAAAATTTTCAGGTGTCTTGCTAATTTCTTGATGCTGTGTCACAATTTTAGCTTTTGCATAACATCAAAATAGATGGATTACATCTTCTTAAAGATTTGTATGCACTTGCCATTTCATGTTGGATTCTTTTTTCTAACCTTTAAAACTATGTAAGTATTACATTTTGTTTTTCTTAAGTGTGTGAAACATATATTAAAAATTAAGTCCTAGTTGTGTGTTATTTGAAGGAAGCTTATTAAAATCTGAATTATAGTTTACCTAGAAACATGAGTATTTTTGCAGAATACCAAATGGAAATCCAGCTAACCAAACTTAGGTAATTTATTTACCACGAAATGTCTGTCTTTACTTCGTCCTTTCCCCCTTTCTTCTTTCTTTTCTTTTCTTGCATATGATGCTGCTGCCAAATACGACAAATTCCAATCACTAACATTGAAAGAGTTATTTCCCCACTGCACACAAGTGAAAATGATTTTTGTGTATCTGTTATTTTCAGCCTGCTGTTTCTGGGAATCTGCCTCCTAGTGTTGATGTTCCATCTTAATAACAATGACTAAAATTTGAGATATTTCAAAAATAAGGCATTTGCTTGTTATGGTAGCATATTAAAACAATTTTCAATATTTGGGCATGACTGTTTCAGCAGTTATAAATGTGTATGAAATGATACCATTCTGTTGGCTAGCATTATGAAAGAAAACAAACCAGTTTAAAAAAATCTCCCTTCATAATTTTGAGGGAATAAAATCATGTGAAAATAATATTTGTGACAGTTTTATTGGGAAATATTTGGAGATTTTGCACTAAAAAGTGGTCTGTAACTTTCACCACCCTTTGCAATGGTGAAATACTCAGAAATTAAGTTAAATATTTGATTACAAATTGCATGTATGCTCATATTGTAACTTTTGGGATAACCAAAAGTTATCTTAAAACCAAAATAGTTATTGAATTTACGTTAACTGTCATTTAACAGATTTTTTTTTTTCCTTTTCACTGTAGTTAACTTAGTTAACTTGGTACAAAGGCTGAGGAAGTAAAATTAAAAAAGAATGATAAAGTCACAGAAATCCACTGTATGTTGGATTATTTTAGGATATGCCAGTCTTTCTAGCCTAAAAATTGTTGTAACTTGATTATGTCAAATTTAGATGCCTGGCTATTAGAATGTTTTCTTTTTCTTTTGTGCACAGTCGGGACCATTATTTTTATGGAATTTGGTGCAGGGAGCCTGACATTGAGGCTTAGTTTTACAGGAAGATCTTTTCAGAGTTGTCAGGAAGTAGATTCCAAATATAATTGTGCACAATCTGGCCACTTATTCAGTATTTCCTGACTTTCTGATAAGACAAAGCCCAGACTGAGTGAAATTTTCAGTGAAACCTGAACTTTTAGACTTTAATGCATAATCCTACAAGTGGGATAAATGCCTTGTGTACTTTTAATGGGCTTTAAAAAATACTGAGAATTCTCTTTGAAAATTCCTATCCAAAAAGGAATTGAAATTACTTTATGAATAGATTCATGTTTTTGTTATACATATTATCTAATGTTAAATATGTGGGGTTTTTTTTTAATTTAAATTTTGGGACACTGAGGGGCTATTGATGAAGGAAGTTATGTTTCTTAAGAGACCTGAGCTGAACTTATTTACAGTACCAGAAAAAGGAAATAAAGTATTTTCAGGTTTAGTCTATTTTTTGCTTTAGATAAACAAAATTAAATATTCTTACTCTTCTTAAAAAATATTCTTACTCTTTTTAGAAATTTCCTGTTGTAAACAGAAGGTGTAATATCTACATGGTTATGCATTCTTTTAACTTAATGCAAGACATTCCAAGTCAGCATAAATGGTAAAACATACATGGCATTCATATACAGTGTTGTTAAGTATTATAAAAGGAAAAATACACTAAGTTCCTTTGTGTTGGAAAACACTTTTCCTATATCGAAATCAAGGAAGGAGACAGTAACCTATGGTTTGACATCACATAAATATCTCTTTCTGAGTTAGCAAGTAAAATTTGCTAAATTTGTGCAATTGATGAGATAGGTTTCTTTATGACAGTACTTAACAGTTCTATTAAAATTAGTAGTTTTTCATTATTTTGGTTTATTTGTGGTCCTTGTGGGTTTTTTTATGTGTGGCTTGGCAAAAAAGTGTCACTTAGATTGGCAGGAATCGAAGCTTAAAATTTTTTTTGCTTGTTGAATTATTTGAAATATTTCTTGCAGATCCAAATCCATTTATCTGGATAAATACCAAGCTAATTAGAATGAAAAAGTTAGGAAATTTTTAAAATTTGTATATTATCAGGGAAGAAATCTGACATTTTATTTATTTGGAAAACAGTTAACAAAGCACAAATTAATTCTATCTCAGAATCCATTTTTATTTCATTTTATTACTCATTTTTATTGGGATACTTCTTTTTGATCTAAATTTATTTAGAAGCTGGTATACTGGAGTGGGAATCTTGGGAACCCTTGAAAACCATTAGAATATGCTAGAGAAGAAGAAAACAGAACAAAACGAAAACAACAAAGAAGTTAATATGGTGACTTTCCATGTTCAAAACATCTAAATAACTGAGTTTGGTTAATTGGTTCCTTCCTTCTATCCTTTCCTTGTCTTCCTTCATTGCCTTTCTCTTTCCTTGCCTTCCTCTCTTGTTTTTCACATCTTTCTCCTCTTTCTTCCCTCCTTCATCTTTTTCTCTTCCTTTTTTTTTTCTCTTCCAGAGAATGAACAAATGATGATTAAACATCGACTGTGTTCAGGCACCATGGCAGTTGGTGGGGACAAGTAAAAGGAATGGAAACACGTTTAAAAAGATGCTTAGTAATGGAGAACGTATGACTGAGTATCTAGTTCTATAAATTCATTAAATGAATTTTGAATGTCTTTTACTTTGCTAGGCACTAGGGATTTTTTGCTCATACAAGGCTCATGATGCAAAAAAAATTTGGTGCTATAATGGAGGTATATTTAAAATACCATGGGAGTGTAAAAAAAGAAACATCTTGATCAGCCTTCAAAAAAGATTGCTTAGGGGCGCCTGGGTGGCTCAGAGGGTTAAGCCTCTGCCTTGGACTCAGGGCATGATCTCAGGGTCCTGGGATCGAGCCCCGCATCGGGCTCTCTGCTCAGCAGGGAGCCTGCTTCCCCCACTCTCTCTGCCTGCCTCTCTACCTACTTGTGATCTCTCGCTCTCTGTCAAATAAATAAATAAAAATCTTAAAAAAAAAAAAAAGATTCCATATGCTCAGATTTGGAAGCCTGGTTCATATTCCTCGTGTGTTATTAACAGTTATTTAATATCAGAATTTATGAATTTTGCAGACCCAGCCTTCCTGCTACCCCAGAATCTGTAGAGTTAGGGATGGGAGGCCGTGGGAAAACATCCTCTACGGTTACTGACTTATCTTCTCCCCCCATTCTGGGGAGGAAGTAGTCATCGCAGTTGTGGTCTGGGAATCTGGGCAGGTAGTGTTGCATTCAGAAAATGAAATGTTTTCCGTCGTCCGCATGCATCAAACGATGGCTAGGGCCATGCTCAGGACATAAGCTTTCTCGGAGCTGCTCTCATAGTTGCTTCTTTCCAGTTCACTCTGCTAAAGACACGTGTGGTCCCCACATCACCTTCTTGACACCATACTTTTACACTATAAAAAATATTTTAAAAGTTGTTAGATTCTAAGGCTTATTCTCAAAAGTTTATGTGCGATCTAGCATACAGCTGTAGTGGGATTTCTCCAAAATTAACTTAAAAACAAACTTTTAAATGATAACCCATGTATTCATAGACAGCTTCTTGGAATAGATTGCAGTGTGATATTCTGGGATTTTGATCCATATCTGACCAAACTAATGTGTAAAGTTTTTTATAGTACCAGCAGAATATAAGTAGCTGAAAATAATAACTTTAAAGATGATACACCACTTTCAAGTTTTTTTTTTTTTTTTTAATTTTATTTGTCAGAGAGAGAGCATAGGCAGGGGGAGCAGCAGGCAGAGGCAGAGGGAGAGGGAGAAGCAGGCCCCCTGCTGAGTAAAGAGCCTGATGTGGGACTTGATCCCAAGACTTTGGGATTGTGACCTGAGCCGAAGGCAGATGCTTAACCGACTGAGCCACCCAGGCATCCCTGCTTTTAAGTTTTTACACTTTTTCGACATGTTTATACCTGGCAGAGCAAAACCAAGGGTAGTATTTGGAGGATGGATTGAGAAATTAATGTTATTTAAATATTTAAAAACCAAAACATATTTCAACTTTTTCTGGTCCTTCTAGTTTTTATATTTGCTAATGCATCAAAGTATTTATTATTTTGTACTAAATTCTGTGCACAACTAAATTAAAAGACATGGTTTCTGCCTTCACGGTATTTACTGACTTGATCTCTAGGGTGCCCAGAATCATAGGTATGACCAAAATCTCCATCTCACAAACCAATAAACCTCCTCTTCCTCTCCATCGCCCTCTCCTATCTGCCTTCTCTTATCTTCCCTCCTTTTAAGAGTAAACAGTGGGTTTGATAAGAGCCATTGTCAGCTGGCAGACATTTTTGACTGTTGATAAAATAAATGACAAAAGTATCTTAGAAACCTGGCTATAATAGGAAAATTATTTGTTAAAAGTGCTCTATAGTGTGGTATGTAAATATAACAAATTACTATTGGCATATAGATAGATGTAGAACTGATTAAAATGTATAGGGCATACAAAAATTAGTTAAGTCATTGTCCCTGTTCTCCTAGGACCTTGAGTCTAGTTTGAAGAGCACCAGATATATAAGAAATTGTAATAGAAGACCTACCTTAATTAGTGCTGTAATAGAGTAGCATTTTGATTTGGGGATAGAGTGATAAATTTAATTGTTTTTAATTCTAAACGATATGCTTTTTCCAGTATTTTGAAGAAATGGGGAATAGGAGAAGAACAAAATGAATTTTGGGGAACTTTTGTAAATCTGTTGTACTGGAAGGTGTGTAGGAGGGATGTAATAGAAGGTAAAGTTTAAAAAATTTACAAATTCCAGAATTTGGAAAGGTCTTAATTTCCCTGGAATATAGAAGTTTAGATGTTTATTAGTATTTCTTTTGGCTTTATAAATACACTTCTGGAGATCCTGCTTTTTATTGCCATATCAGCTTTTTTTCATTCCAAAGACCTTGGATAAGTACAGCTGTTTAATATAAACGAAATTAACATCAGCATTAAAGTTTTTGCTGCTACTCATTTTTGAAACAGTGGATCAATTGAACATTTTGAACAATAGGATCAATTTTATGAATATTTGAAAACATGATATGAATGACCTATAATGAAAAAATTGGAAAGCTCTTCAATTAAAGACAAGCTATTGGGCTGGGAAGTGGAAATAAATCCTAGATAAGCACTAAGGTTTGCATTCAGTGTGAGTCATGCTGATGATTCTATAACAGAATCACATGTTCAAGGATATAGTCACACTCTGAACTTTTGTCTTTCTTATCCCATTTTCCTTGGCAAATCACAATTTGGGAAGAAAATTCAAATGAAGATTTTGATCTCTTTTGTTGAGATAGTGATAAGATGTGTTCTTTTAAAGAAATTCTGCCATCTCTTAAGTATACCTCATTTGTCTGCAGCTATCTTTTTTTTTTTAAGCTATCTTTAGAAATGGAATTTATAGTATGTACTTGAGGTTAGGAAATATAGAAGATTTAAATGAGGACATATTCATCATATGGGTTTTTTCCCCCCAAAGATTTTATTTATTTATTTATTTGAGAGAGAGAGAGAGAGAGCGCGAGAGGAAACACAAGCAAGGGGAGTGGGAGAGGGGGAAGCAGGCTTGCCGCCAAGCAGGGAACCCAACGTGGGGCTCGATCCCAGCACCCTGGATCATGACCTGAGCTGAAGGCAGACGCTTAATGACTGAGCCACCCAGGCGCCCCTATATTCATCATATGTTAGGAGAAAGAATTTTCCTCCCCTTAGGAGGGTTTGAGTAATTCATTGATCCAGTATTTACAGGGGCCCGAGAAATCAGCCTGTGCTCAGTACAGAGAAGTAGCCGCTGTACTGGCCAGCCATCCCCTGCCCTGGTCCCTAAGTACCGATAAGGGGCCTGCTTATTAGCTCACTTTCAAAGCCATCTGGCAGATGCCATGGGGCTGTGTTTGGGACCTGACTTCCAGAGACAGTGCTGGACCCATTGATCCTTGGCATTAAGCCCTCTGGGAATACTGGGGCTCCAACTGGTTGTCTTAGTGTCCCCCCGACCCCCACCCAGAGAGCCTTGCAGAGGCTGAGGAAGCTAGTATGGCAGGGAGAACCGAGTGTTAGAAGAGAGATTTTGATAAGCTAAGGTTTTTGGTTTTGTAAAAAATTAGGAGTTGCTTATTTCATATACAAAGTAGATGAAAAATAATAAGCTCTTAGGATGGCCTTGTGAATTATAAGTCCTAGTGTCACCTTACATGAGTGTTTTGCAAGATGCAGAACTAAAATAGTCATAAAAGGCACTAGAGATTGACCAGAGTTAAATTAGATGTATTCTGTATGACTTTAGTATGTCTCTTATTCATTTAAATTAGATTTCACTCATTGATTGCAAACTGAAACTATCCAAGAGGTTTTAAAGAAATAAGTAAATGTTTCTCTTGAGATTCCTAATAATTTTTTTTGGCATATTAGATTCCAATGCTTTTGGAATCTAATAAAATTCCAAAGGATTTATTTTATTGACTAGATTTTGAACAGTAGCTGTATATGTCTTCTAAACAAATTCTTTTGTGATAGTGCTTTTTTTTTTTTAACCACAACTCCACATCCCTTAAGTTAATTTTCTAAGTCAGTAATGGTATTAGAAGTCCTTATCACTACATTACCTTATTAATTCAAGAGTGTTAGTTAACAGTTGTTACAGTGTATCAAGTCTATGGTAGTGTGTCTCCTTAGCTGATTAAGTTTCCACTCAAAGCCTACATCAGTGGGATGGAAGGCAAATGGCAATTTTTACAGATCCTGACCTAAGGGTTCTCAGCAAGGACATTGCAAATTGATAAGGATCACATAAAATTATGCCATGTTTGAGAACAAACATAGTGACTTGGGCATGAAATTATTATTTATTTACTTTAAAAAATTAAGTTACAATTTTTTTATTAGATTTTTTAAACGATTTTATTTATTTATTTGACAGAGACAGAGACAGCGAGAGAGGAAACACAGGTGGGGGAGTGGGAGAGGGAGAAGCAAGCTTCCTGCCAAGCAGGGAGCCCGATGCAGGGCTCGATCCCAGGACCCTGGGATCATGACCTGAGCCGAAGGCAGACACTTAACAACTGAGCCACCCCGGCGCCCCTTAGATTGTTTTCTTAACTGTAGAATTGTTTTCAAGCTATTGCTCCGTAGTCATAGACAAACTTTTCTCTGCTGTTAGGCATATCCTACCTGCTGGTATACAGTTCTGCCATATTACAAACAGACTAATTTGATGAGAGAAATATACATACAATATGTATGCTTTCTCTGTGCATAGTTGCCTTTGTGTATGTATGTACATATATGTGTATATATAATTAAAAAAATTTTTTTTCCATTTTAATGTTACTCTGTAGTGTGATTAATACTTTCTGTCAACCTTTTGGTTTGGATAAAACCACCAGTTTTCACAAGCCATGGTGTAAAAAAAGAAATGTGTGCATGCATATGTATTTGTGTGAGCTCTTTATTTTTTTCTATCCTTTGGGAAAATTAATTCATAATTCAGTACTTGAATGAATTCATATACATTATCACTTTTCTTATATTCATTTATTCATATATTATTTATGTTTATTCATATATTCACTTTTCTCATATTCATTTCACAATTCTTATACTCTGTGTCTGTGTCATATTAACATAATTATTGGTGTGAATGACCTTTTATCATGATTTCTGTTTTAATGAGGACTGATTTATATTTAGAGGGAGAACTTAACCTCAAATCCTAGATTTGCAGTCATTATCCTTATTCTTTCAGTTCTGCTTCTGCTGAAATAGTATGACATCCTCACTGGAAATTTGGGTTGATGCTTGCACAAAAATGAAGTTTTGCTTTTTCAAAAAGCTCCTCACAAAGAAGGCCATGTTCAGACTACCTTTTGCAGTGTAGAGAATGCAGCACTGACCATAGAGAATTTTCTTAGAGTGCAGACACTGGGGAACTCCTTGTGCAACACTATCACAAGTGGTTTAATGTTTCTGAATGGCATAGGTTAGAGGGAGTGTCAAGAGGATGGAAACCTCCTTGTATTGACCTCTCTGAGACAGTGCATTCATGTCAAAAACTAATCAAGTGCAGCTGCAAGACTAATTGTGCGGGGAAGCTGTAAACACAGAAAGCTGTGACCTCTACTCAGAGCTCTGTTTTATGTACAAGCATTCACTTTGGAACTACTGACTGTGAACTTAAATGCACAATAATTTACTCAACTGGGCATAGAGTAGTAGTATTTAGTAAGTATTGAGCTTTAGGGCATGAGATGGGTGCCTGCAGATTTCTCGTGGAGGCATTTGAGAAAACTAGCCTACGCCTAAATGAGTAGAAGGAGGAAAGAGCTTGGGTTTGTAAAGCCAGGAGAGAAGTTTGCCACGGTTACCCATTGAATCTTTTCTTTGAGCCTATCTACCTACAATGGAATTTCACTTTAATCCTCAATATAACTTGTCCTTCTCTAAGTCTCATTAATACTTGTTATAAACTCCTCGTTAAAATACAAGTAAATTATAATAATTCATAATTTTCAACTTGTAAATTATTTTACAGAAGTGAAACGATGGCTTTAAATTATGAGATGAGAGAGGATTTCATTTTTAATAGGAAATAGCTTATCGACCTAAATATTATAATTCATATGGGCATTCACAGGGCTCTAGGCTTTGTCTGCATATGTACAAAAATGTTATTATTTGGAAAGTAACCTAACTGGATATTTGAATAATCTTGTTAGGTTTTTGGTAATCTTAGAATTAATTCAAGACCATTATATAATGGTCAACATTATATAATGTTTTATCTTTATAGTGTATAAGTCATTTTATGATTTAGTTTTTTTTAAAAGTAGACTTTATTTCTTAGAAAAGTTTTCATAACAAAGAAACTTAGAGAAGTTTCATAACAAAGTTGAGAGACAAGCATGAAGGATTCTCATATTACCTCCTCCTTCTCCGAGCCTCCCTTTTTTTTCCCCCAAGCCTCCCTTCTTATCAGCATACCCCACAGAGTAGTAAATTTGTTACAATTGAAGAACCTACATGGACACATCATTACCAACCAAGTCTAGACTTGACTTTAGTGTTCACTCTTGTTGTTCCTTCTGTGCCTTATAACAAATCTGTAATGACCGTAGCTGCCGTTATAGCATAACACGAAGTTTCATTTCCTTAAAAATCCCGTGTTCTGTCCATCCTTGCAAACTTCTGGCAACCACTGATCATTTTACAGTCTCTGCCTTTTCTAGACTGTCATATGGATGAAATTAGATGGCATGTAGCCTTTTCAGCTTCTTTTGCTTAATAATATGCATTTTTTAAAAAAGATTTTATTTATTTGACAGAGAGAGAGAGGTCACAAGTAGGCAGACAGGCAGGCAGAAAGAGAGGGGGAAGCAGGCTCCCTGCTGAGCAGAAAGCCTGATGCGGGATTCGATCTCAGGACCCTGAGACCATGACCTGAGCTGAAGGCAGAGGCTTTAACCCACTAAGCCACCCAGGCACCCCAGTAATATACACTTTTTTATTAATTAATTTTATTTTAATTTTAGTAATATGCATTTAAGTTTCCACTGTCTTATTGTGACCTTTTTTTTGTTGTTAGTGCTGTTTTTTAAAAAATTTTCATTTTAATTTTCATTCTTGTTAAGTAAAGCACAATTACTCCTATTTGCACATGGGGAAACTGAGGTACAGAGAAGTTAAATAGGTTTTCCAAGATCACATTACTAGGAATTATAAATTCAGGAATTGAATCCCAGAAGATCTTGTTGCAGCTGTATCATCCTTAGAGAAGAAATATGTTAACATAAATAAAATCTGATATGTTGGAATTTTAAGTGTAACTAAATTTTAATTAAAAATACTGTAGTTTTATGTCTTTCACGTTCTATCCATTTTGTGTGTGGAAAATAAACTGCTTTGGGAAAAGAAAATGTAATGAGTCCGTATGGTCTATATTGCCATTTTACTGAGGTTTTAACTAGAGTGTTAGTAGGTGCAATTTAAATCTTACTAACTTTAAGATTTTATGCAGTACTCAGTTTGTCCGGGCTTTCATCCTTTTGTAATCTTGTGATTTACATATCCTTCCTGATTTAGTCAATGGATATAACATGCTAATTACTTAGATCATTGTTAAGACATCTGCTACTTGAAGGAGTTAATTTTATCATATGATGACACTTAATGTCAGCTGTAAATTATAAGAACTCCTACTTTGGGAAATGTAGGAAATAATTTAGGTTTATGTATATATTCCTTTTTCCCCCCATGTTTTCAAAAAAGCCTGAAAAATTTTGTTTAGTTTGCTAAAATATATTAATATTGAATTTGTTTTAAGCCATTCAGGAACTTTATTTTAATGACCATTACATATGCATAGTACTGTAATGGAATCTGTCTTTATGATTACATTTTCTTAGACATGCGAGATTTGAAAACATCCCCCACACATAAATATGCATGCGTGCTTTTGGTTTTTAAAGAAAATTTTTATAAAAACATTTATGTCATTTTCCCTTCGGTAGTTTGCAGTTTTATTAATCTACATGGCTTTTGAGGGAAAAGTGGCAAAGCACGCATGTATCTTTATAAAACAATACTTATCTATTATGCAGATATGTGGGTGCAACATATTATATGTAATAATGATTGACAGTGTCAAGCATTGTGCTAATTAGTTACATGGATTTTCTCATTTAGTTTAATGTCAATAACCTGTGAAGTAGATGCTACTGTTATTTTTATTTTATAGAAAACTATCGCTTCAAATCAACTAAATGCCACATGATCACACTCTTGATAAGTAGGATGTTGTCAAGAATTATAAAGAGTCAGGGGTACCTGGCTGGCTCAGTCAGTTATGCGTCTGCCTTCGGCTTGGGTCATGATCCCGGGGTCATGGGATTGAGTCCTGCATTGGGCTCCCTGCTCCGTGGGGAGCCTGCTTCTCCCTCTGCCTCTGCCTACTGCTCTGCTTGCTTATATTCTCTCTCTCTGTCAGATAAATAGACAAAAATCTTAAAAAAAAAAAAAAAATTATAAAGAGCCAGAGATTTTACTCTACTTTCAGGTTCACAAATTGGCTTGTCTTTGTTTCATGGATGTTGGCAGAAGACATGAGATTTCTGCTCAGAGACAAAAGACTTATAGCAATAACAGTAGATAGAATATCATCATTTTCCTGTGATGGTTTCTGGAGGCCTAGCTGTTGTAGGGTGAAGTGAAGAGCGCCAGGTGACGTCTGCAAGCACAGTAGATTGCATGACAAGCAGAAAATTCCGAGCCTGGGGAACCCAAACCTTTTATAACGGGCAATAGGCATGATTTTTTTGCTCCACAGCAAAAAAACTGTATCTTCCAAAGTTGTTCAGTGTACGCAGACATCCTTGAAAGACAGTCTAGAACAAAAAGTGAATGCCTCTCTTGTAAGACATGCAGAAACATGAAAAACCGATGGAGAATTTCTTCCCAGTCAAGTGTGGGTAGAATGACTCCAGAGTGAATCTCTTAACTATTCCTTGTTATACTGTCTCCCCAAATAAAATATTTTTTATTTTTCATTCTTTCCTTTTCTCCTCTATATAGTCTTTTCTAGGTTCTTCTCATTCAAATCATTTTTAGAATTATCCTTTTCTCTCTAGCTTCACTGCCATTACTCATTTCTAGATGCTTGTCCTCTTCTGACTCAATTACTATAGATAATCTGGGAGGTCTTTTCCCTTGCTTTTTGTTTTTCTCATTCATTTTGGTTTTGGTCTCTTTCTGAAAGTCCCTTATAAATCTGTAATAGGTTTACTTGGCCAGTCTTTGTTCTATTGAATATTCATGCAAATGACATCAAACCCAGGTCTTTTGGCCTAGTATTTAAGACCATCTATAATTTGTTCCTTTCTTGTGTATTCAACTTTTCTTCCTACTGCTTCCCTACAAAGTACAATATAATACTTATTTCTATAACTATTCATGTTGTTTCTTCCATCTGAAATGCCCTCTGTAGTTCTTTTCTGAATTCTACCGGTTCTGCTCTACCTTCTCCATGCAACTCTCTGATAGTATGGAATGTATGTTCTGTGAGCACTTAACTGTATTTTAAATCAGTTTTTTATTATTTAATGCTAATTGTTGAATTAAAATAATTTTTGCTAGTTTTGTCTAAGGCAAAAGTCACAGACTATGTCATCTACATTCTTTGTATGCTACTGAAAGAAATGGTGGTTGTGAGCCTCCGTGAGAAGTGAGAAGTTAAATAGATGGAAAAATGGATGTAGAGATAAGCTGTAAGAAGATATGGGAACATAGGATTATTGAAACATAGCTTGTTTTAAGGAGAAATGTGAAGTGAGATGGAATGGTTCTAAGATGGTTTGATGGAATGGTGGCTTTGGATTTTCAATAAGCAACGAAAACCTACTGTAGATAGTTGAGTAAGAATGGTATGATGAAGATGGTGCATTAGGAAAGACATGTCTGTCAATTTGCTATGGATTGGGAGAAATGATTACTAAGAAGCCAGCTAGAAGGCATTTGTAGTTACCTCGATGTTGTTGGATAGCATAGATACTTTAGTGTGAAAGCTGATAGTTAGTTGGGAGGGATCGGAGGCTGGAGTAGAATGGGGTCGTTGCCATTTTTGTAGTGGGACATAATTTAATACCACAGTTTATATGAAACTATTATATTCTTTGAAAGTTTGATATAGCAAGTGATGTTACAGCCAGGTTTTGAAAAAAATACCAGTTAATTAACATTTGTGATGCTAATGTAGGTGTTGGGAAGATACAGATGAATAAAAGAATAAAAGTCTCTTATTTTTCAGCCCTAAAAGTTGGGTGAGCATAGTAATTTGTTAGATTTTGTTCATGCTCTGTGTCCCTTCTTTGTCTGGAGTCCATATCCCATGCTCTGCCCTTAACTGTTTCTCATCATGCTGCTGATCAGAAGGGTGGGAAACTGGAGAATTGGGAAAAATAGTGAGAGCCTTGGTGGGTGTTTGTCTTCCTTTGCATAGATAACCTTTTTGGCAGATAGGCTTTTTTTTTTTTTTTTAAGATTTTATTTATTTATTTGAGCAAGGGAGGGAGAGAGAGTGAGTGAGCATGAACAGGGGGAGGGGCAGAGGGAGAGGGAGAAGCAGGCTCCCCACAGAGCATACAGCCCGCTGTGGGGCTTGATCACAGGACCCTGAGATCATGACCTGAGCTGAAGGCAGCTGCTTAGCTGACTGAACCACCCAGGCGTCCCAAGGAAGATAGGCTTGATGGGATGAACATGGGGATTCACTTTCTTACTAATTGTAATAAATCTTCATTTTTCTTTTTATCACTAGGCCTAACTGGCCACTTATGTTTGCACAGGTGGTTGTGAACTACTGTTCTAGTCATTTAAGATGTAATTCATTTTGTAATACTTTTATTGAAACACAGCTTTGTAGTAACATTTCATAAAGTGAGGAAATGATATGCATCTGGTTTGAAAAATCCATACTGTGTTCCAGATTGTTGGCAAAACTTCAGAAACTGCATCTGAGAGTAATATGTAGTCATTTGTGTGAAATGTTGTGGCTTAGTATTCAGTAATGCTGGTGATAACATGTCTGTATATAGTGGATAAGAATTGAGAATTGTGAAAATTTTGTTATAATTAATCTCAAATTACTGTAGGATTACAGAAAGGCAAATGATACATTTAACTCATGCAGGAATTTTTAAATGTTTTGCTCTTTTTTTCCTATCTCATGGTACAGATTACTTTCATAATTGTTCAGAGATGAAGATTTATTAAATAAAATAATATAAAAACAAATCTCACAGTGAGGGCTAATTTTTCTAAATTATCTACAATGTAACCTGTGGTAGTGTTGCTAAGAGGCTAATCTGAAACATCTGTTAGGCATATTCACATTTACTATTAGTTTGAGAATATTTATTACATACATATAGTATAGTTAATCAGAATGAAAAGTTTAGTCTAGGCCAATTTAATCTTTAAAGATATTTGGCAGGATACTAATATTTTCAGAGCTATTCTAGCAGGAACCATTATTTTGGGGATTTTATTTTCATTTTCATTGAAGTCTTGTTTATATGTTGTTGCAATGGATGACTAAATTTGAGATTCTCTCCATGCCTGTTTTGGCCAGAATAGTCCACTTAAAGGTAAGGTTAATGAAAATTCTCTCTCCTCTCCTCTCTCCCTGTAATGTTGAAAATTATGAAGACATGCATTTGATCTAGGCAAGGTATGGCGAGACAGTATACCTACCAGAGTAGTAGCTAGCTATCACTCTTAGGGATTTTTCTGATTAAATTCATTGATGATTCGTATGGCACAGAATGCTAGAGTGAAGGATGAGGAAAGGGTGGTAGGAAACTTTTTAGGAATTGTAGCTCAGATGTGTTTTAGTTCGAAGCCTCAGGCTATTTGTTTTGGGACATTAGGCTCTTGGGACAGACTCTGAAAGTAGCACCAAGTTTTATGTTTTGTAAAATATTTTGAAGTTTTACCTAGGGTGGTGAAATTAATAATTCTGCTTTTGTATTGCCCTTGGAAGTTTTGCTGTGATCCTCTTACCTTATGGCTCTTGTTCTCTGTGCTTGCCTGTGATCTTTGCTGTACCTGAAATAGTTTCAGGAGACTTTCCAGGTGTCCCTTAGATCTCTCGCTGGGATTCAAAGACCACATGTTTCTAGTTTAATGAGTTGTCATTAGGTAACCTTGTTTACTTAATTGAAAGCATAAATTTTCCAGGCTATAGGAACAGTAATCACCACCATTTATTGACTCTTGTCACTGTGCCAAGTAATGTGCTAAATGCCTTACATACATTTATTACTTCATTAAGTCCTCAGAATAGCTCAGAAGGGATGTATTCTTAGCCCCATTTTTACAGTTAGGAAACTGAGGCTCTGAGACGCTGTCTCAGTTGCCCAAGGTCACGCACAATAAGGACTTCAGAGCCTTAGTACTTTCCAGAATAACACATTGCCTCTTGGAGTACTGGATTTTTAATCAAGTTGGATTTTGGCATTTCCTATACATACACTGTTTACTACCATCACTTAACTATGTAGTTTTCATATATGCCTATTTCGTGGAAGATTTTATTTATTTATTTATTTACTTACTTATTGACTGACTTACTTACTTATTTATTTACATATAATGTATTATTTGCCCCAGGGTACATGTCTGTGAATCGTCAGGCTTACACATTTCACAGCACTTACCACAGCACATACCCTCCCCAATATCCATAACCCAGCCACCCTATCCCTACCCCCTACTCCCCAGCCACCATCAGTTTTGTTCTGTGAGTTTAGGAGTCTCTTATGGTTTGTCTCCTTCCGGATCCCATCTTGTTTCATCCCCCCCACCCCCACCCCACCACGACCTCCCGCTCTGCCTCTCAAATTCTTCATATCAGAGAGATCATGTGATAATTGTCTTTCTCTGACTGACTTATTTCGCTTAGCATAATACCTTCCAGTTCCATCCATGTCATTGCAAATGACAAGATTTCATTTCTCTTGATGACTGCATAGTATTCCATTGTATATATACACACCACATC
>CM053613.1:54164126-54268888 GCA_028646535.1 Procyon lotor | reverse complement strand
ATTTGCCATTTTGTGGATGGAACTAGAGGGTATTATGCTAAGTGAAATAAGTCAGTCAGAAAAAGATAATTATCATATGATCTCTCTGATATGAAGAATTTGAGAGGCAGGGTGGGGGGTCGTGGTGGGGTGGGGTGGGGGCATGAAACAAGATGGAATCTGGAAGGAGACAAACCATAAGAGACTCCTAAACTCCCAAAACAAACTGACAGTGGCTGGGGGGTAGGGGGTTAGGGATAGGGTGGCTGGGTTATGGACATTGGGGAGGGTATGTGCTATGGTGAGTGCTGTGAAATGTGTAAGCCTGACAATTCATAGACATGTACCCTGGGGCAAATAATACATTATATGCTAATTTTAAAATTAAAAAAAAATAATCGATCATCCTTTAGCAGCATAAAAAGGATTAAAATCCTTTTTAGGATTTTAATCGATCATCCTTTAGCAGCATAAAAATGGAAAAGATTCTTAGGTATTAGTCAGGGTTCTCCAGAAAAATGGAGTGAATAAGGGGTGTGTGTGGAGAGAGAGAGAGGTTTATTCATTTTAAGGAATCAGTTCATGTGATTATGAAGGCTAGTAAGACCAAAATCTGCAGGAAAGGCCAGCTGGCAAGAGACCCAGGGAAGAGTCAGTTCAAGTCCAAAGGCCATCTCTGGTGACAATATTCCTTGTTCAGAGGAGGTCAGTTTTCATTCTATTAAGGCCTTCAACTGATTGAATTAGGTCCCCCCCACATTATGGAGTACAATTGCTTTACTCAGACTCCACGGATTTCAATATTAATCTCGGTGGTCCAGCCAAGTTGACTTAACCATCATGGAAGTGAACAGGAGAAATCAGCTAATTTTATGGACTCAGAATTAGACAAAGGGGGTTTTATGGTGTAAAGAACATTATTCAGTGATGGTGCCAAAAGAGGTTTTCAGTCTCTGTTTTGTTTTTTTTTAATTTTGCCTATAAAGTAGGGATGAAATAGGTAAGTCAGTTACAAACACTCTTGAGTCACTGGTACTGAGGGAAATTTAATGCTGTTATATAGTATGTGGTAGGGTACGATACGGTGGGAGATTCAGTCACGGGATACCTGTTTCAGGCCAACCTTTCCTCTGGCACTGGAACTACAGAGACGAAATATGTGCTCTACCTTCAAGTAACTATTTTCTAATTGGAACATAAGCATCCCAATGAGCTCAATGAAATAAAATAACTGCCTTACTAGAGATGTAGATTCAGTACATTGTGAACAGAGAAGAAGCACCTAAGTTTGTCTGAGGGAACAGGGAATGCTTTCCAGAGAAGGCAGATTCGGAACTGAGGTTTAAAGATGCTCGTTGGAAGAATGCCAAGTTTGGGAGGCGCTCTCTGGGAGAGGTAGTATCATTCAAGGTCATGGCAGCATAAAAGACAGAAAACATGTTCAGTAGCTTAGTAGGTTCTGGGACAATCGAGTAAGGCATGATGGTATAAAGGGAACCATCACGGAGCTAGAGATGGAGCGGGTTTGGGAGTCAGTGGCCATATCTGGAAGGCAATATGTCGTGCAAAGGAATATAGGGATCATTCTTCTGATAATAGAGTTCTGAGCAGGAAAATGAATGATACAATCAAATTTGAATGTGAGAATATTCTGTGGGCAATGTGGAGGGTGAATGCAAGGTGCTGGGGACTAGAAACTAAGAGGTGAAAATCGTAATAATCTGGGAGAGAGAAAGAGTGAGAGAACCTAGTCTCTAGAATAGCACTGGTACAGAAGGAAGACAGAGAACAGGATGTGTGCCAATATTTTGGGGGGAGGATGGAGAAGCAATAATAGTGCCAGATTTAGCAAATAAAAATATAGGGTGCCCTGTATCAGAGACCTATTTATACTAAAAATAATTCATGGTTTATCTGAAATTCAAATTTAACTGGGTGTCCTATATTAATCAGGCAGCCCTATACAAGTCACTCCCAGCCTGTAACCTTGCTTACCTCTGGATCAATCATTTCCAGCCAGAGGTACATACTGTGAGAATGTTAAATTTCCTATTCAAATCAAATAGTGGCAATTGGGGGGAGGGAATTATTTCCCAAAGGAGAGAGACGGTTGTCTAGACAACATTACAGATGTGAGGGTCCACGATAGCCCCGATCTACCTCGTAATGTCCGCCAAACTCGCTGGTGTACGTAAAAATCCAGAGTTCATTAATGGGCAACTGAATCAGTACAGTGGTGGGAAACTTAGTTTCTTGAGCTATATTATTTTCTTGTAGTTAGTATTCCTTAAAAAAAAAAAAAAAAAGATTTTGTTTATTTAAGAGAGAGTGAGAATGAGTAAGAGAGCACAAGCAGTGGGAGGGGCTGAGGGAACCCAACTCAGGGCTCCATCCCAGGACCCTGAGATCATGACCTGAGCTGAAGGCAGATGCTTAACCTACTGAGCCACCCAGGCGCCCCATCGTTGTTACTCCTTTGTGATTGATAAGGAAACTGAAGTGCAGGATATTAGTCACTTACTCAAGGTCCCTCACTTAGTAAACAGCGGGGGGCTCAGATCTGAAACCAGGCCTCTGTTTCCCCATGTCTTTCTATTACCCCCAACGGGCTGTTCAGTATGGAGTCGGTAATGGGGTGATTGTATTTTCACTTTTACAACAGATTGCTTTGGTGTAGCAGATGCATAACTCCAATTTTTATTCTCTTGTGTGAAAAATTGCTTTTTTACTCCACTTAAAAAATTGAGTAATACTTGAAAAAACCTACTCTGTGCTGTGCCACTGTCCACAGGAGACACAAATATGAATAAACAGGCCCCTGCACTCAGAGAAGAGGAACCGTCTAAGATAAGAATGAAGGGGTGGATGTGGAGAATAGACATGTTTATAAATAACACAAATGAGAGGATGTTAGAGTCAGGAACATGCTGAGTGTGGGACGGACATGAAATTCTCCATTGTTCCTAGTCAAACTGCTTGATTTCCAAGAACTTGAAACAACTCAGAAAAAAAATGGTATTTATATCTGGAAGATATTTTCTGATTTTTACTGATTTTTCTGATGGCCCAGTAAATGATATATTATCATACTCTCTGAACATTATCTAAGCATTTACAAAAGAAAAAGTCACAATGACCCATTATGGAGCAGTTAACGCTATTATTTTGCTAGATGCTCTACATAATTACCACGCGGAAGCGCCACGGGGTTCCTGCTGGGTAGAGGCAGCCCCTGGTTTCTCTGAGCGGAAGAAATAGATCCTGGAGTGTGGGCTTCCCCTGGAGAGGGGCTGGAACTTGTGGGGCAGGAAAAGAGGGCACTGTGCAGAAAAAGAGCTTCGGAAATGTGCATAGATCGTGTGAACGATCAGACTTCCGAAGGCCTGGGATAGAACAACATCCAAAGGGCTGAGAGCTGAGCAAAGGCTCCAGAGATCAGACAATGCTCGGAAATGTTGTACTTTCAACCAACTCCAGTGAAGGGATAGCTCATGAAACTCAGGGAATTTGGTTGAGACACCAAAAAGGCTTTAGGGATATGGATCAGGTCCTGGGATCAGGACCACCCTGGACCGACTCGAATAAAACGCAAAACCAAGTCTCAGCAGGATCAAGGTATCGGCTAATAACTTAACCACCCGCCAAAATAAAACTCCAACTCTTTAGAGGACAGTAATATAATCTAGACTGTCTACAACAGGGCAGTTAGGTGAGGGTCCCCTGTAGCCCCAGATCTGCCACGTAATGTCAGCCAAACTTTTCTAGCTCTCAGTAGGAGGATTTCTAAGGTCCCTTCCCGTTCAGACTTCCAAAATTAAAGATCTATTCACAGCTTTCTTTCCTTGGTTCCAGCTGGTTACCCAGGTCACTGTTTAGGCTGCAGGCCTCAGAATCTTTACACCAAAAAGGACCTTGACTGATGTAAACACCCCCTTCCATTATTCACCTCCTAAAGAGCAACTACATGATTGACAACCCTCCAAGAAACAGGACAGGTGATGTCGACACAGGTAATTTGATAAAGACTTTCAGCTCGGGTGGGGTTTTTTTTTCCCCCTTTTTAAAAAATAAAAAATATCCATCATCTCTGCTTAGCCAAGGCCCACAAGACGAAGACTTGTCAGGTTGGGCCCGGGAAGCTCGGTGCATCCGAGCGCGCCCTCTGCTGGTCGGATGGAGCCATCTCATGCTCTGCTCAGTGGTGGGGGAGACAAG
This sequence comes from Procyon lotor, assembly GCA_028646535.1. Taxonomy (NCBI): domain Eukaryota; kingdom Metazoa; phylum Chordata; class Mammalia; order Carnivora; family Procyonidae; genus Procyon; species Procyon lotor. The sequence continues at coordinate 54,264,694 of CM053613.1, read as the reverse complement.
AGATTCTTGGCATGTCATATTTTTTAATTGCTTGAAAAAAGAGGAGGAGGAGGAGAAGAGAGTGGAGAGGGGGAAAAAGAGGTAGGAGGAGAGGGAAGGGGAGAGTGAGAGAATGAGCAAGAGAATCACAGAAAGCAAAGGAGCTGAATTTTATGAAGAATGGATGAGTTTGCCTCTCTCCTCTGACAATCTCTGGCTGGATGGAGAACTCCAGGCCTCGGCTGGGACATTCACACGTCTCTGGCTCACTTTTTTCTTTCACTCAGTGTTGGAGGGAAAAGCCCAGGACCAGAATCAGAGGACTTGAAATCCGTCCCTGCCCTGCTGCTTACTATCCCAGTGACCTTAAACAAGTCAATGAACCTCTGTGAGCAATGTTCATTCGTTGAGTCAGTATGCAGTATTTAGTGAAGACCTACTATGCTCCAAACCCTGTGTTAGGCTTGAGGGGAATATGAAGATGAAAGAAAGGTGACCCTTGCCCTCAGGTTGCTCACCACTGGGGGGGCGGGGAACAGGACTATGTCACAGCGGCCAATCTGGGAGGCGCTGGAGCTGGCTCTCACCCCTTTGGTGCTCTTTTTTTTAAATGCAAGAGAAGTACACAGAAAAACATGAGACAGGTTTTCAACCATTGAAATTTTCCAGCTCAATTTAGATCTAGGAGGCCATACAGGAGGTGAGGAGAGGAGGCTTCTCTCCAGTTCCAGAAACCTGAAGAATGACTCCCACACCTCCTCATCGTGAAACTGAAGAAGTGATGTTCGAGAACCATGTTCTCAGCCACAAATTTGTTAATTCAATACCACGTGGGCTTCAGTAGCATTTATGACTTCAATTCCAAGGATGATGTGCAATCCATTGACATTTTCCATTTATTCCACGCACGGAAAATGAATTTGCAATCAGCTGTCTTCTTGGCCCGGTCCTGCTTTTTCCACTGAACTTGAGAACACTTGGGCATCGTGAGGTGGGTAGGAGGAGGTCCTTGAGCTGCCAGCACTGTCTGTGGAGTCCTCGGTGGGATCCAGACCAGGAATCGGCTGCCTGAGTAGAAACCGCCCACGAGTGGAAGAGTGCAGACCCACTAACCAATGAGCAGAGAGAGTCTGACTACCTCCTGAGCCTTGTACAACAGCTCACCACCTTCTTCCTGCACTGCCACCCACCCGGCTTCTGGCAAAGAAAGGCTTTCAAGGCATTCCTGCAGCGGCCCCCCACGGGGACTCACTAGGCCTCAAACATTTAGAGTTAGCACCTCCCCTCAGTGCCCTCACAGAACCTGCTTAAACATCAGAGTGACGGTTACAATGGCCCCTTGTTCATCAGTTCTGCACGTTGCATGCATTATCTCCAAACCACGCAAGAACCCTAGGACGTAAGTGCTGTCATTCCTGCAAGTGGGCACTGAAGCTCAAAGAAGTTAAGTCACTTGCCCAAACCGCGTAGAGTTGGAAATCGGTGTGGAAATCCCACACCCGTCTGACTTCAGCTCCTGTGGGCTCCTCACTGCATCACGGTGCCTCCTTAGAGCAGGAGGGCCAGTTCCAGGATAAGAAATATCCACCAACGGGCACCCGGGTCAGTGGGTTAAGTGTCTGCCTTCGGCTCAGGTCATGATCCCAGGGTCCTGGGATCAAGCCCCATGTTGGGCTCTTGGCTCAGCAGGGAGTCTATTTCTACCTCTCTCTCTACCTACTGCTCCCCCTGCTTGTACTCTCTCTCTCTGTCAAATAAATGAATAAATAAAATCTTAAAAAAAAGAAAAGAAGTATCTCCCAAGCTCCTGCTGCTTCCCTTTTGCGGAGACGGGATAATGAGCTGCCCATTACCACCACCACTGGAGATGGTCACATCCTGATCCTCGGCCCTATCAACAGCTCACCTTAAGTGGCCGAGGGACTTCGCAGACAGAGCTGTGTTAGGGATCTTGAGATGGGGAAAATATCCTGGGTTATCTGGGTGGGCCCAATATAATCTTGAGAGTGCTTATAAGAGGGAGGCAGGAGAGTCACAGTAAAGGGAGGCAAATGTGCAGAATCCAAGAGACCTGAACCTGCTCCCCACCGGCTTGGAAGATGAGAAGCAGGGCTGGGAACGAGGCCAGCCTCTAGGGGCTGGAAATGGTAAGGGAATGGATTCTCCTCCAGAGCCTCCGGAAGGAACGCACCACTACTGACACCTTGATATAGCCTCGACGACCCATTTTGGGATTCCTGATCCACAGAACTGTAAGATGATAAATTTGCGTTCTGGAAGTCACTAAGTGTGCCGTAATTTGTTCTAACACACTCTGGAAAATGTTACAGCCTGCCCCAGGACAAGAGGGGCCGTGGGGGTCACCGAGAGAGCTGGTGATCGGGAGTCGTGGCCCCAGAGAGACGGCGTCATCGGCCAGAACTGGGGGCACCAGAGCCGCCAGGCTTCTCAAACACGGCTGCCTGACACCTTCTCTGGGTTACTGCTCCAGCTCCGCAGCCGCTGGGCTTTCAAAGCCTCCCGGCGTTCGCCTGGCTCCTTGCTGGGACCCTGCGTCTCCCATCCAGGCCTGGGCCCGAGGCAGCTGCTTGATTCCCAGCACTGGCTCTGCCCTCCGTCCTCTTTCTACCTTTGCCAGGTCCTCGGTCAGGCCGGGAACCCCAGGCTTTGAGGAAAAAGAGTCCAGGGAAAAGAATCCCCGGGATGGGCCGTGCGGTACGTGTGAGGCTGGGACCACGGACTCGAGGCCAGACTTTTCATGTCTCAGCCTTGGTGATCTCATCTGTGAAACGAGGATAGGAACACATACCTCATGGAGCTGCTGGGGGCGAAGTCTAGATGATTTATGCAAAATACCCTTGGTGCCTGAGACACCTAGTCAGTTCCCGCCGAATGACAGCTACTCTCGTTATGATTATACGTTTTAAATGTGACTCATGGACCAGAGTGAGCTCAGGTTGAATACCCACGCGAGGGTTTGGAAAGCCCGTGATTCCTGTGTCAGGCATGGTCTGCAATACGGAAGGACGATAGAAGCTTGCTCCAGACTACAGACCTGGATTTGGACTTTAATTCCACTCACAGCTGGTGGCTGCCTCTTCCTTCTTTTTCTGTTAATCGTGAGAAAGTCAAAATTTTAAAACTATGTGGGGGTGGGGAATGCCCAAGTATTTGAGGTCTAGAAAGGGAGTTTGTGGAAGAGAAGGACAGGTCTGGGAAAATCTGGTGAGTGGAGAATAAAGAGAAAAAGGACGGTGCTGTAAGCATTTTGAGTTGCCGTGAGACTTTAAATTCTGAAAGTTGGGATTCTGCCATACAAGAAACATCTTGTGACCTGCAAATAGTCTCAGGTCCCCAGGTGTCCATCCTTGGCTTGGCTCGCAGGAGCACCTGTGCGTTTCCTGTATCCCACTGGGTGCTATGAGGGTGCTAGGATGTTCAGGGCCAACATTCTCTCCTCTAGAGGCTCCTGATCCAGCAAGGAAAAAGTTACAGGAAGAGAGGAAAGTTTTTAAAAAAAAATCAAAACAGAACTCCTAAGGTAGACATTCTATTCTTAGAAACATTTATTGGGGGTTCACTGTAGGGACTACCGTTTATTGGACACCCACCATGGGCCAGGCCTTACCCGTAAGGATCTACTTAACTTGCACATCTGCCCTCTGCCATGTTCCACAGTGAGTTCGTGATGGAGCCGGGCTCCAGAACCAGGCCGTCTGACCGGTCTCTGCTCACACCGCATGCCAGTCGCTAGGATTAAGTATGAATAAAAGGAACAAGGAGGGGGGGCCCCTGGGTGGCTCAGCGGGTTAAAGCCTCTGCCTTCTGCTCAGGTCATGATCTCGGGGTCCTGGGATCGAGCCCCGCGTTGGGCTCTCTGCTCAGCAGGGAGCCTGCTTCCTCCTTTCTCTCGGCCTGACTCTCTGCCTACTTGTGATCTCTCTCTCTCTCTCTAATAAATAAATAAAAATCTTTAAAAGGAACAGGGAGGGTATGCTCTTGGAATTCAGGGGAGGGTGAGACAGCTGTGACCTAAAAAGGTCAGTGAAGGATTCGTGGAGCCCATGGTTTAAGCTGAGCCTGGAAGGAGCCAGAATTTGGATAGTTGGAGAACAGGACGATGAGTAATATTCAGGAGATTTAACTGAGCACCTGCTAGATTCGGGACACTGGTCTAGGTGTCTGAATAGGGCCATGAGCCCTATGGGTCCTTGCCTCTGTGGAGCTTACATTCTAGTGGGAGGAGAAAGACAAGACAGTAAAAGTGTAACAAGTAAATTATACAGCATCATGCAAAGTGATAAGTGCAACAGAAACAAGAAAAGGTAGGGGAGTATATTCATGTTCTATGGCCACTGTAACAAATTATCACCAACTTCGTGGCTTAAAATAACATACATTGATTCCCTCACAGTTTTGGAGGTCAGAAGTTGTATATCAGTTTCGTTTCACTGGGCTATAAGGTCAAGATGTCAGTAGGGCTGGTTCCTTCTGGAAGTTCTGAGGGGAGAATTCACTTGCTTGCCTTTTTCTTCTTTTGTGGCTGCCTGAATTCCTTGGCCCCTTCCTCCACCTTCAAAGCACATCAGTCCAACTTCTGTCATCAGAAGCCTTCTCCTGATTTCCCACCTCCCTCCTTTCTAAGAAAATTTATTTATTGGAGAGTGAGGATTAGGGGCAGAGAGAGAGAGGGAGAAGCAGACTCCCCACTGAGCAAGGAGTCCGTCTCTGGGGCTCGATTCCAAGACCCCGAGATCATGACCTGAGCGGAAATCAAGAGTCAGATGCTCAACCGACTGAGCCACCCCGGTGCCCATTTCCGGCCTCTCTCTTTCTAAGGACTCCTGTCATTAGATCAGCTCCTCCTACCCCTTCCTCCCTGCCCAGAGACCAGGATAATCTCCCCCACCTCCAAACCCTTAACTTAATCACATCTGCAGAGTCCCTTTTGCCACATAACCTCATATTCCCAGCTTCCAGGACTAAGGGTGTGGAGGGGCCCATTATTCAGCCTTGCGCAGGATAAGGGGAATTAAAAACGAAGGATGAATAGGGTTGGTCGGATAAGTGTTTTAAGTTGGAATCTTGAGAAACAGAGCCCAAGGTAGGCATTTGGGTGTACAGGACGGATTTTAGGAGAATCCCGTAAAGGAGGGAACAAAGCAGGACAGGAAGAAGGCAGCCAAGCAAGAATGTGGTCCCATGATCTTGTCTGGTGTGACCCACAGAGAGTGGCCTCTGGGGCATAAACTCCACCACAGACCACAGATTTGTTCCCTCTTGAGGCTAGAGGCCTGCCTCTATTATTTTTTAACTTTTTCTTTGGAAATTCTTTCAAATTTACAGAAAAGTTGCCAGAGCAGCCCAGAGAACTCCCACGTAATTTTCAGGTTAATCCATTTTAAGCTTTGTCTCATTTAAGATTCTCTATCTCTGCCCGCCTGTCCTCTGTCTTGCAGACACACACACGCACACGTGGATGCACTTTATTCTCCTGTTTGAAAGCAGGTGCTACACCACGCGCCCCCCACTCAAGGGTGTACTCCCTAAGAAAGAGGATATGCACAGTGCAGTTCTCATAGGCACGAAACCTAACATGTATATAAGACTTGCTACAGTTTTTATTCCATTTCTATAATTGAGCCCATAGTTCAGATAATCATGGGCTCAATCATGGGCCCAATCATTCCAATAACATCATCCATAGCATTGCTTCCCCTCTAGTTTAGGATTTACTATCGCATTCAATTCTCTTCAGTGTATTTTCCTATAGGGAAATTCCTCGGTCTCTCTTTGTCTTGATAGTCACAATTTTAAAGAATACAGTCCAGTTACTTTGCAGAAACTTTCTCAGAGTCTAATATTTCCTCAAGATTAGGTTCAGATTATACCTCCGCCGCTGGATTAGACCCGTTCCCAATGGGTGTCCCAGCTGCAGGCACACCTGGTCTGGCTCTCCCTCCCCAGAGAGGCTAATGCCAATGACTTGGTCACGATGCTGTCTGGTTTCTCCACTGTGTGATGAGGATTCTTCCCCCTTACAACTATCGGCTGGGGGAGGCACATTGTGATCACGCAAATATTTGGCATCTCATGAACCTTTCCCTCCTAGATTAGGAGTCTATTGATGATCTTGCTTGAACTATACTTGACTATGACATTTGCAAAATGGTGATTTTTTCCCCCAACTCCATCCATCCTTCCACATTGATCAATTAGCACTCAGTTTTTACTATGAGAGCTCTCCTTTCTCTCCTATTTATAAATTAATTGATTTATTATCTATTGATTATCAGCATGAACTCATGGATTCCTCTTTCCCTCAATGAATTACATCTTTCCTGTCCTTAGTTCTTATGACCTTCAGAGTGTCCCAGATTTGAGGATCATGATGGATAAGGAGAGTAAAGGCTTATAACTTCTGTGTCCTTTGGGTCAACCCCATTATTATTATTATTTTGAGCCCATTCTTGCTTTATGGCCCAGTATGTGTCCCAAGCTATCTTGTACCTTCCCTCCCTTTGGAGTTTCTGCCTACATATTCAAGGCTTAGTTTTCTTTCTTTTTTTTTCTTTTCTTTTTTTTTTTTTTTTAAGATTTTATTTATTTTACAGAGAGACACAGCGAGAGAGGGAACACAAGCAGAGGGAATGGTAGCGGGAGAAGCAGGCTTCCTGCAGAGCAGGGAGCCCGATGCTGGGGCTCGATCCCAGGACCCTGGGATCATGACCTGAGCCGAAGGCAGACGCTTAATGACTGAGCTACCCAGGCACCCCAAGGACTTAGTTTTCAATAGCAAGTACAAGGAGATCTTCTAGAGATTTTGGGCACCTTTTTGGTTGATTTTTTAGGGAGGGAAATATATAAGTAGATATATGTATGCTTTATTTCTTCTTATTGCTTACACAAAAAGTAGCATACTCTAAAAACTCTTGCTTTTGGCTTTTTCACTTAACAATGTAACATGGAAACGATAATCTATCGGCTTATAGAATAGAAAACTTTGATGGCTCTCTGGACATCAACCGGCATCTGGTATCTGCTCCATAATTCCAGCCTCCTCGGCTTCCATGGCCTCCACCCCCTCAACTCAAGATGGCCCCGCTCTGCTTGGGTGTTGCCATCAGGCACAACGGTCCGGAGAGTACCTCCGTGCTGAAAGCGGTGTGAAATAGAGCTCATCTCATCCTTTTCCCCTTATAGGGGCCACACTCCTGTGCTGCCGATTACCGAGTGTCTTCAAACAACTGCTTGGTACATTGCGTTTGGGTTTCCAGTCCTAGGAAGAAACTTTGCATACAGAACAGTGTAACTTCCTTTTGCTCAACCAAATGAGGTTCCTTTCTTCCAAACAAGCTCTTTTTGAACATAGCCAGAATGCTGGAAACAAATTTCTAAAAAGGTACACATATTTTCTGACAACCTTAATATAACTCATTGCCTTAAAACCAGTGTTGGCTCCTACCCCTTATCCTTACTTGCTTTGTCCTTCCCGATCTGAATTTAGCTGCCCAGTGTTTGTGACCCATGTCCCCGTTTCCTGATGCCTATCCGACTTTACCGTCCTATTTATTCTCATTTCTCTTTTAGCTCTGATCGCTGCCTGGCTAACTTCTGAGGTCTCCTTTTCAGATGGGTTCTCCATATAAAAGGAATCCTTATCTAGCATTTTTAAAAGCGTCTTGCATTTATTAACTCATTTCAACCTTATAACAGGCTCATGGGGGCAAACAATTGCTGTTGCCCTCAACTTCTCCACGAGGAAAGTGAGGCACAGAGCAGTTGGTAATTTGCCTACGATCACACAACCCAAAACTGGCAGAGCTGACATTTAAACCCATTCAAACATTCTCCAATACTCATGCTCTCAATCCTCTCTGTAATGTCTCAGCCCCATATATAGAGTGAGGCCCTGAGCTTTGGAGGGAAATGCTTTAAATCTTAGTTTTGTTGTCTAGCAGTTATGTGACCTTCAGCAAATGACTTAGGCTCTCTTTGCAAGCTTTACAGTTCTGCGTTTATAAATTAGAAATGATAATAGCATCTAACATGGAATATTGCAAAGAGGTTTAAATTATATCATATATATATATTTTATATAATTATAGCATTATACAATGATCTAGGTCTATTTCTATTAGCAGAATATTCGCCAACAGTGTACTCTTAATAAAGGGCAGTTATTATTATCACAGAGCCCCAGATTAAATCTGACTCTCACTTAGTGGTTCTATAATGACTACCCACTGCTGTTAAACATACCCAAAGGCCTGGATTTAGGTATTGCCATGTTTCATGCCAGCATCTATCTCTTTGTCTGGCACGGAATGGGCACTCCATAAATGCTTGATGCATATATCACTCAGATGGACTGAGTGAGTTAGGGGCTGGCCAGCCAGTAAGACTATGCAGCACTTTCTCACGGTTGACGTCCTTGGGGCTCTGGCTGGGGGCCTGCAGGAGGGTGAACCGCACAAGCTCCCAGAGGGCAGGCAGGGGTGGGAGAGTGAGACCTCATTGTCCTTCACAGACGGGCTCACCCGAGCTCTTGTTTACTCTGTTGGCTTCAATGTCCTCCAGGCAGTGACCACACAGGAGTCTCAGCCAGCGTTTGGGGTTGGTTTTCTCCCAGAGGACCACGAATGTGGTGGACTCCATTTGCTCGTTTCAGTTTCAGACAGGCTTCAAAGTTGCAAGGAAAATGCCAGCTGTTTTTATGCCAAGAACTTTCTGGGTCCCTGTCATGGTACTTGGAGGCCATTTCTCATATATACATTGACTGCTTCTTGCTCGTCACTGCACTCAGAGCTGCTAGAGGTATGAGTTGACATCTCTGGGTTCGAACACTATTTTGCCACCACTTGGCTGTGTGAACTTGGGTGAGTTACTCAGGTGCTCTGAGCCTTTGTGTCCTCATCTGTAAAATGGGGGTTGTACAGATTACATGATATGTCTGTGATATGCTTAGCATGATGCCTGGCTGTATTAGTCAGAGTTCTCCAGAGAAACAGAGCCAATAGGATGCCTATAAATTTACAGAAAGAGCAGCGCCATGATCTGCCACTGGCAAGCTGGAGGCCCAGAGCAGCTGGTGGTATAGTTCTGTATAAACCCAAAGTCCCCAGAACCACAGGTGCTGAGGTCTGAGGGCAGGACAAGATGGATGTTGCAGTTCAAGCAGGGATCAAATTCACCCTTTCTCCACCTCAACAGATGGGACAATGCCCGCCCACATTGGTGAGGGAGATATTTCTTCCTCAGTCTACCAATTCAAATGTGAATCTCTGCTGGAGACACCCTCACAAACACACCCGAAACAGCATTTGACCAGCTCTCTGGGCATACCTCAGCCCAGTCAAGTTGACTCATAAAATTGACCATCACATTGGCCATCGGTGATGTTGAAGGTTAGTGCCTTATACCCCACTCCTTTAAGCAGAATGAGAGCATTGTGTCCTTACAAAGGATGCTACCTAAGATGATCTGTCTTGCCCCTGAACTTCCTACCTACCACTAAATGTCCCTACCATTGACAGATCCCGCCTTGGGGATCGACCAAGGGACGATCCAAGGTACGACCTTGGTACAACCAAGGGACCCACTTTCACTACCCTGCATGTCTGAATTTCTGGCCATGACTCCTCAAATTTTGGAACCTCTCCACCCACTCTCTTCATCAGCAAGTTATATCATGACAGGACTTAGGATTTGCCGAGCCTTTGCTCTCTGGCCATTGTGGATATAGAAGGCTCTGGGGGTAGAATCCCTAGGCACAAAGGGCAGTGCTCACCATACCCCCAGTGTCCAGCAAGAGGGGGTCCACTTTCTTACAAAAACCCTTATCGTCATCATTACTATTGCTACCGTAACAAACAGTCCCAATTCCCCCCTGAATGCTTAACAGCACTTTTCCTCGGACTGAGGGTATTTTCTACCAAAGCAAGGAAAGTAACCTTGCTACAGTATAATACGTTACAGCCCTGTTCCAATTTTGCCTGTTGCCCTGATCATGTCCATTATGACTCCTGCCCCTTCCCTCCAGGATGGGGAGCCAATCCAGGATTCTGCATGGCATTTAGCTGTCACCTCGCTAGTTGCCTTTAATCAGGAAGTTGCATGGAACTGATCAGTCCTGTTATTCTTTCCACTACAGCCCTGCTTCCTTGCTCCCAGGCACTGAAAAAATACTGACAAAATACATCATCCTGTGCAAAACCCTCCCGGGGATTGCAGTGGGGCTGCTATTTAGGTATTGGATTAATGCCAGTGCCTCCGAGGTGTCTGAATGGCCAGGCGTCCTGCACTGGAGCTAAGAAAAGTAAATCATGTATTTGCCATACCTATTTGAGAACAAACCCCTATCTTAGCAGCTCATTTCTTTCAACTTGGCAAAGATATATGGTGTTACTGAGGGCAGCAGCCATGCCAAAGTCAAGCTTTTAAAAATGTTTTTTTCCTCTCCCTCCCTCTTTCCCTCTTTTCATCTCTCCCTTCTTTTAGTTATCTGAGCTCAAAGATCATCTCATAAACATCTTAATATTTGAATAATAAGAATACCCAGTGGTTCTTTGAAATGGGAAGCCCACAGTTGGGGCTGTTTCCACTAGGCAGAGGTTGTTTTAAATGATGGCAGAACCTGGGCACTCTTGCTTTTGGTGGGTGCTATCGGACATTAAAATCCACATATTACAAGTGTTTTGAAAGTCTTCTTATCATATGTTTTTGAAATTATTTAGTTAAGTTACTTATTTACTTTAGGATTGCTTGTAATACCTGGGAAATCTTAGTGCATTCTCTGGAAATCTGGGAAATGCCTCTTTACTCGACTGTGAGTGACATGGAGCACGGCACTTGCCTATTTTGCAGAACCCAGAATAGGGCCAGTCCTAAATCCATCCATCCACCCACCCATTTATCCATTTACCCACTCATGCATCCATTCATCCATCCATCCATCCATCCATCTACCCACTCATGCACCAATCCACTCATGCATCCATTCATCCATCCATCCATTCACCCACTCATGCATCCATCCATCCACCCACCCATCCATCCATCCACCCACCCATCCATCCATCCACCCACCCATCTATCCATTTACCCACTCATGCATCCATTCATCCATTCATCCATCCATCCATCCATCCATCCACCCACTCATGCATGCTCCATCCATCCATCCCTTCAACAAAAAGTTTGAGCATCTACCATGTAATGGTAATCTCATCTTGGAGATAATATGTGTATGTATGTGTTGGTGGGGGCATTTTGCACCATAAAAAGTTTATTGAGAGCCCAAATAAGTGATTTTAATATATACACTTTGACTTACAAATCACATGATTCATTTGTTTACAAAATTGTTTAAGTTTTATGAAGGAAGAATCCAAGTCTTGAATAAGGTTTGCCACAGTCCAAATGTTGGGATTTCGTTGATGTCAGGGAGAGGCTGAAGCACAGAGTTAAGCAGTAGGGGAGTTGGATTCAATTTGAAGCTCAAACACTGGGCTTAGCAGCCTGGAGCAAATGATTTAACTTCTTTAGCCTGGAGTTTTTTCATCTGAAAATGTGCATTAGAGCAACTGTTTTATTGACCTCAGGGGGCCTTTGGGGGATTCATGAGATCATGAATCTATGTTTTATGAACTGTGAAGGACCAAACATTGTTGTAAGAAAATAGGATTATGAAGGTGATGACCAGGGCTCTTATGAGAGAGGAGCAAGAGGGGTGTCAAGTGATAAAGTATTCTATAAAAACCAGAGACCAAATTAAGAAAAAATGATGAATAGACACAAAGAGAGGGAGGGCTGGAAGAAACACTGGAAGGAATAAAGAGTGATCGAGACACATGCTCCTCCATTGCAATAAACATAAAGACTGGCTTGCACATGAGAGCACAAAATCAGAACATCATTCATGACCTAACAGCCTTTCTCCTAGCATAAATATTTAGATTCCAGATTCTGTGATGCCATGGAACTGTTCCTCCCTACAAGAATGTGGGCCACAATCCACAAGGACTGGAGGGAGGCTTGTGCTTTCTCCTGTTTTGGAAACTTGATGGTGATGTCGATCTATTTCCGGAGTTGTTCTGTTCATGTGGCTACCTCGCTGTGCTCTCAGCCCTGTCTGTCTCTGCCCACAGAGGGAGGCAGGCCATGGCTTCCCACTGGCCCACTCTGCAAAGGCTCCTTTCTGGGTTTATTGGATTATCGGGACTTTCTATCACAGACAAGGTCAAGGGGCCGTATGCATTTAAATCAACACCCTGGCAGGAAGGGCACCAAGCCTCAGTCTCATTTCATGGCTCATGCTGAGCGCCTGCTAGCCCAGGGTAAGAGTTGAGAGGAGAGAGGTGGTAGAAACAGGTGAGATTTAAACCACAATGAAGAGAATCATGTAGGCACCTCAAAAATCAGGTCAGATAGCCACACTATCTGGACAGATAGTCCTTTGCCATTACTCACTGGGTTTCTGTGGGATTAGGAACTCCAGAGAAGAGAGCGGGTTCCACCACAACTTCAGAAATCAAAGGCTCTGCCTCCCTGTTCTCAATCCCTCCTCCTGGGCAGGGCCTTCTCTTGGCTTCAACTTCTCTTCCCAAAGCCTCCTGCTCTGAATTCTTCCTATCACCTTATGAGCGAGCTTTGCTCCATTAAAGTGAATTGCACTTTTTTTCACAATGATCCATGTAGGAACCTGCCTCCTTTACTCTTCTGTGAATTCCATGAGGGGAGGCCACCATCTTCTCTCTCCTGGTATCTCTGCCTCTAGCCAGGTTCTCGAACCTCGTATGTACTTAGGAGGTGATTCTTGAACTGGATCAGAAAATCTTGAGCCCACTCTCCCACCGAGGGGTGGAGGATGAGGCCCAGAGCAGGAGTGGAAGTCAGATGTCCTGTTTCAGTTAAGAGCTCATTCCACTCACTAGAGAGGCACCGTGGAGGGCAGAAGAGACAGAGACAGTGAGCCCAAGACAGTGAACCTCGCTACTAATTCGCTGTGTAGCCCTCAGTTCTAAAAAATGGGATCAACTACACCTACTTTTCAGGGTACTTTTAAAGATTAGAAATACTGAAGTAAGAGAAATAGGTGCTAAAGAAACTGAAGGTGTGATCATTATTGCCATCTGCCTTTGTGTGTGTGTGTCTGTGTGTGTGTGTGTGTGTGTGTGTGGGTGTGTGTGTGTGTGTGTGTGTGTGTGTAGCTGCTCGGTACGGCCTCCTGACTTTCTGACCACAATAAATTGCCCAATCTCCTGAGAGGGTCTTCCCCACACTCAGCCCGGTCGGATCCAGACCCAGGGTGACCAGACTCAAGGCACTTGATTCCTGGAGGCCGAAGATGACAGGAATTATGGCTCCAGCTCATCTACAGCCAACATGGTGTCTGCATTTATGCTCCCTGACTCTCTGGCCAATGACCAAGGCTTTCCATCTCAGTCCCGCCATCTTGGAACTAGAAGGTAGAAGGCAACACGGATCTCATATATCCCCATCTTGCCCACAAGAAAAAAAAAAAAAAAAAGAGATCCCTGATACTAGGTCCTAAATTCCTTGTAAAATAATTCCACTGACAGAACATCCCCCAGCCCACCCACCCTCTGCTTCTGGAGCCTGACCCATCCCATTTCTGATGAGCTATGATTACGACCATGGTCTTCCTTTATTGAGTGAAAACAACCACCTTGAAAGTCCATCCACTGGTCCTAGTTCTGCTTTCTACAACTGCACAGAACACGCCAGCCCCTCCCCAGCACAATACCACAAGTCCCGAAAAGATGGTGGTCATTTCCACGCTAAGTTGTCTTTTTGATGTGCGAAATGAGAAATAGCCACCTAAGCTTCACAAGCACACATATCTTTCAGTTTTATCTAAATGATGCTTTGCACGGAATAGGTACTCAAATTATTTTCTGAATGAATGAATGAATGAATGAATGGCCCTCTTTCAAGTGCTGTACAATTCACTGGGCCCTTTACATTCTCTATCTCTAATTCTCACAACTGTACTCAGAAGAAATGACTAGTCCCATTTTACGGATATTTTTTCATATAACAAGGATCCTCTCTTTTTCAATCATCATTTCATCTGTGATTTCAATCCTCTTAGGATTAGTACAAAATCAAGTTTTTTGTTTTTTTCTTAAAAATACTTTAAGGGGTATCTGGGTGGCTCCTTCGGTTAAGTGTCTGCCTTCGCCTCAGGTCATGATCCTTGGGGTCCTGGAATCGAGTCCCGTGTCGGGCTCTCTGTTCAGTACACAGCCTGCTTCTCTTCTCCCTCTGCCCCTCCCCCTGCTTGTGCTCTCTTGCTCTCTCTCTCAAATAAATAAAATCTTTAAAAAATACTTCAAAAATACTTCAAAAAACTTACTGGTATTCTTACCTACTAAATCAAGCCAATTACTGGCTTTCTGCTTATTAAAGAAGGTTGTTCAGAGTAATGATTGAAGCACTGAGGATCCCGGTTCTGGTCTACTTGGTGCAGGAGACTGGGACCCACATTCTGCAGAGGGTCAGGTCCACCATGCCGGCCACCCTCTCCCCCCACACCCCGCCCCGAGCTGCCAGAACCATAGAGGTGTTTCGTGTTATTTGGTTGATACTCCAGTGGCTGGGCCAGTGTGTCACAGCTCCAGCTGCCCAGAAGGAGCCGAGAAGTCTGGGACCGACCGAAGCTTCTAGTGGTGACTTGTTTGTGTGGGTGAGGGGATGGGGCTCCCACTCAGCAGCATTCAACGGGCTTCACTGGCATTTTCAAGGCACAGCACTGCCTATACAAGTCCTTGTCTCATCCTTCGATTAGGATCGAAGGATGGCACCAGTCCAGAGGAATGTTGACAAAGGGAAGAGAGTGAGGGGAGGGCAAGTAAAAACATGGTGCCATGATACAAAGAGGAAAAACAAAAGTACAGACTTGAGGGAAGGATTAATCCCCACCATCGGCAGCAGCGTGTCTCGCTCACTACCGTGTCTGGGTCACTTTGCACAATGCTCACTTTTCATTTCAAGATGCTGTCTTTGCCGGTTCCTCTGGGCAGATGTGGGAAGGTGTGGAAGGAACAAAACTAAAAATATCCAAAGCAACCAGGAGTTACCTAGTAGTAGCTGAGAAATGGTCATAAGTCAAGCAAACCACTAGGGGGCGATCCAAGAATGAGCAAATATCAGCCCAGTTGGCAAAGGAAAGTTCTGTTGGGGAAAGAGGCTGTTTTTAGTGTATTTTTCAGAAGCTTGATGAAATCTGAGGTTATTAGCCTGAATGTATAGACCAAGGCGACATTTCAAACTGCCATTTGGATGGTGGATGATTGCGACTTAGAGAGGAAAAGTCTTCCTAAATGGTCAGAACGTGTATTAAATAAAGAGTTGTTTAGAATTATGTTATCATGAAAAACGACAGATTAGAATTAAAATTTTAGATTCCTTTGCCAGGACACTTGAGAAACTTCTGAGTGTTGGCCATTTTAAATAGATTTTTTTAAAAAGGTTTTATTTATTTATTTATTCATTAATTAATTCATTTATTTGACAGAGAGAGAGAGTGAGAGTGTGTGTGCGAGTGAGCACAAGTAGGGAGAGCAGCAGGCAAGGGAGCAGGAGAAGCAGACTCCCCGCTGAGCAAGGAGCCAGAGGTGGGGCTCCATCCCAGGACCTTGGGGTCAGGACCTGAGCTGAAGGCAGATGCTTAACTGACTGGGCCACCCAGGTGTCCCAAGATTTTAATTAACTATATATATATATATGTTAACAATATATATAAGATGTGACAAGAGTGTAAAAGATATCTGAGAATACTTCATTAAGTATTCATATCTATACATATGAAATGAATAGAATCATACATGATTTGTATTATACTTGAACTGATGTTCCAAGTTCTGAGATGTGTAATGTAGCTTTGTGAATATGTGCACATTTTTTTTCTGGTGCATCTTCTTTCCAGATAACTCCATATATGCTAACCGGTTGCTCCCAGGGATTTAATAAAGGTTTCACCAAGGCTCGAACATCTCTTCCTCTGTGCTACAATTGCCGGATGCCCTGTCCTCCAACAAGGAAGCATGGTCAGTTGCTAAATTCTAGTTGTTCTACGGCACCTTGCTGTAAGTAAAAAAAAAGAGCATAAACTCTGGAGGCAGACTGTTAGCATATGAATCCTAATTTTAACTGTGTATGTTTGTCAAGTGACTTAACTTCTATATGCTTCAATCTCCCCTTCTCTGAAACACACAAAAAAATCAATGCCGACTTCATAGGTTTGTTAGAGAGAAGCAAGCAAGTTGATGTATATAGAGCACTTTGAAAAGTATCTGGCACATAGCAGGTAGTCGATAAATGCTTATTGATTCCATGAATGAATGACTTAATACCTGCCTTCACTCAGTATAAATTCATTTTTTTTAAAGATTTTATTTATTTATTTGACAGAGAGAGAGATCACAGGTAGGCAGAGAGTCAGGCAGAGAGAGAGGGGGAAGCAGCCTCCTTGCTGAGCAGAGAGCCCGATGCGGGGCTCGATCCCAGGACCCTGAGATCATACCTGAGCCGAAGGCAGAGGCTTTAACCCACTGAGCCACCCAGGCGCCCCAGTATAAATTCATTTTAAGGACAAATTCATGAGGAAACTGCAGGATCCTTGGATGTGTGTTCACCGGCTACAAAGAACCAATGGACCCGTGGCAGACAGGAGAGTTGAAAAGGGAGATCCTCTACAAAATGGCATTCAGGTCTACCAGGCAAGCCTCTATGTCCTACCTCTAGAACATGGCCATAATCAGTGAGCCACAATATTGGCACTTCAATAAAAGCATAGTTTTGTCTCGCAAATGCTTGTTAGCCACTTAGAAAAGTTCTATAGTTCTATCTGCAGTCACAGAATATCTTGCTTTGTTTTTCATCTTTTCAATTGTAACCATCTAAAGAGTTTTAAAAAGCTAAATCACTAACTTGATTCTCTGGACAGATCCATAATATTTCAAAAGAAAAGTTTGTTTGTTTTAAATGGCATCTAAAAGAAACACTATAGAAAGGGGTTACAGAGCTCCAGAGTCAAGAAAAACATGATCCAAGGCACACTATCAGTGAAACAGAAAATGTCAAGGGAAAAAGCAGCTCAAAGAAAGTAATTTAAAAAATCAAATCAAAGGCTCCTTCTTACTTCAAAAAGCTAAACTTTCAAGCGAAAATGGGCCGTCTGAAAAAATATGGACTGAAAAGAAAACTGATCACAAATGTTAATGTCCAGATCGATAGATTCAAATGTGACCATTATACATTTTACCCTCTCACACGGTGGGTGTTATAAATAATTGGATATTTGAGTCAAATTTTTTTCCAGATGAATCTCCATAACCTTTTACCATTTTTAAGACTGCAGATGAATGAAAATGAAGAGAATATGGTTATTAAACAGCTTGAAGAACTTAATGAGGACTAAGAAGCAGATCAATAAAAGTATAATAAAGGAGCTGAATGAATTCTTCTGGATATTATGATACAGTCAACCAACAAACACATTTTTCCCTTGAGGATAGGAAAAAAAGGTGGTTGCATTTCCACGGGATCTCCTAACTCTGTGTTTGGCCAGTCTGCTAAAAATCCTGGAGTGGTGTCACTTTTAAAGGACAATGTCCTTATGTCTAAGAATGGCTTATCCGTGGAAGATATTAGTCATGCTCAAGCTATACTGGTTTACCAAACATGGCATTTTCTACATCAGGAAACTGGATGGAAAGCAAATACTAGTAAGTCCCAGGAAAGAAATGTACTAACCAGGCAGGACAACCTAACTCAAAGATCTATTAAAATGTGAGGAGAACATTCAACTATTTCAATTTACAAGGTGGCAATTCCATTTCACTGACACTAAGATGGTCTTAGAAAGAGGTTAGTTACTGAGCTTACCACTGAAGGAGGCAGAGCAAGAGCCCCGATTACACCTTCTAAAGAAGGTGACTCGCCAACATCTTGAGCACAAGGATGTGTCTCCAGAGCGAGCCCAGAGTAGCACCCAGAAGGGCTTATTCTGGAATGAATAGCTGAATGATGAAATAATTGAAGAGGTGGGGGAAAGGCTTCCCAGGCAGAGGAAGAGAGCTTGGGCGATGAGAGAGGCTTGAAAGCACAGATGCATTTGGTGCCATTTGCTGGACAGCGGGTTGTACGACTGGGAGCAATGAAGGCTAAACCTGACCACTATCTTGGATTAGGGGGCTAATCCGAGGCTAAGAAAACTAAGTATTAGCCTCTAGAGGCCTCTAGAGGCCAGAGGCTAGTCCACAGGACACAGAGTGAGGGACCTGATTGAGAACATGCCTTGGGCAGCTGTGAGCTCAAGATCGAGTTCAGAGTCGGCTATAATGGTATAAAGCAGAGAGGGCAGGGGCCGGATTGGGGTTGTGGCAGAAGAGCTAGAGAGAAGGACGCGGGTAGCACAGACATCTAAGGGACATGTGGCCTGACTACTTAGAGGATGTGGGAGGGGCAGGAGTCTCTGGGCCACAGGCTAAGTCAAAACAGACATCCACTCATTTTCTCACCACGTATTTCCTGTGCAGCACCGGGGGCCAATGGAAGATACAGGAAAGATCAGGGTTCAGCCCCTGCTTTTATAAGACTTAAAGTTTCGTAGGAGAGACAAACACATAAAGAATAGCAATGTAATACACACTAGAAGACACGCCGTACAAGCCATCATCTGAGTTTTATTCTGAATATATGTGGACGCAAGGAATATCCACACCCACCTCATCCCAAGGCAGGGCATTACAGGTGATATAAAACATGATGTGTGGAGACCCTGTGTGCCACACACTGGTCCAGGTGTGAGGACAGGTCAGACGCAAAGCCATGCCTTCACGAAACTACAGTCTAGGGACAGAGAAGGAAAAAGAAGAGAAACAAACATAGCAGAGTATTTGAGATAGCGGTTAGCGCTCAGCAGAGACAATGAGGCAGGGAAGGGCGGCAAGGGCGTCGGAGGCAGGGGCTGGGGAGGATGGGGCTTTTAGAGAAGGTGGCCATAGAAGAGACAACTCTGCAGAGAGCCAAGCGGGGCCAGTGTGCAGCCACTCGCTCTGTTTATTTCATTTTCTGAGCTCTCCTCTTTCTCTCTAGTGCAAACACTTCAGTCTTGCTTCACTGGTTTGGAACTCGACGCTTCCCCAAAACTGTCTTGGCTGTTTATGGAAGACAGTGCCTTAGTCCCTTTTTTTATTTGGTTGTCTCCATTCAACATGGGGCTCGAACTCACAACCCCAAGATCAAGAGTCATATGCTCTACAGACCGAACCAGCCAGGGGCCCCAGCCTGAGTCCTTTTAAAGTCTCAAGACAAGGGGCAGTGATAAATCAAGACTAAGGGACACTTGGTATTTTTACACACTTGAAACACACACACACACACACACACACACACACACACACACACACACACACACTGAAGAGTCATCTTGCACTTTCGGCCCTCAGAAATCATGAGGCTGGGCAGGGGAGATAGCCACCCCTAGGTCTCCCTAAGCCTGTGTTTTCTGGCCCTTCCAAGTGCAGATTCCCCCAGGGAGGCTGTGGCCCTGGACCCTCGCACCTCCCCGTGCAGAGCTGTCCTGAGGCTCCCTGGAAGGGTTCTGTCCATCAGTCATGCCAGGCACTGACCAAGCACAACCCACGCTCCGGCAGTGGGGAGCCCAGAGATGCACAAGATCCCGCATACAGGACCGCGTGGCCTCGCAGGTCTCCTGCCCTCCAGCCCCCCGCCTGGCCCACTACAGCCAGAGAGACATTCCCTTGGCCCTCCCTCCAAACCCACTCGACTTTAGACTTTTTCCCCTTGGCTTCTGTGAGACCACATTTTCATGGTTTTCCTCTGATCTCATGGGCTGCTTCTTCCTCCTCCTCCTCCTCCTCCTCGTCCTTCGTGAACCCAACCTCTAAACACTGTTGGACCAAGATTCTGTCCTCAGTCCTCTTCTCAAGCCTCATGCTCCCATTCTCTCCCCTGGTGATGTTATCTCGTCCTGTGGTTTTAAATCCCACATGCCAATTCAAGATCCTTCCACCAAATTTCACAAGTGGAGGTCCTTACTGAGCAACTGGACTGCTTATCTGACATTTCCACTTGGATGTCCATTCTTTCTTTTCTTTCCTTTTTACAGATTTATTTATTTATCTGAGGGAGAGAACACGGCGGGTGGGGACGGCGGAGGGAGAAGGAGAGAAGCAGACTCCCCGCTGAGCACAGAGCCCCGACTCGAGGCTTGATCCCACGACCCTGAGATCATGACCTGAGCCAAAATCAAGAGTCGGACGATTAACCAATGGAGCCACCCAGGTGCCTCTCCACTTGGGCATCTATTTTTCAAATCTAACATGACCAACACAGAAACTCTTGATTTTCGTTCCCCTGATCCCAAACCTAGTCCCTTCCCCAGTCCTTGCCATCTCAGCAGATGGTACCTGGACTCAACCTGGAGGTTCAGGCCCCAAACTAAAGTGTCATTCTTTATTTCTCTTTCTAATTGAGGTATAATTGACACCACACACACACACACACACACACACTATAATATTAGTTTCAGGTACACAACATAATAATTCTCTATTTGTATTTGCTGTGATACGATCACCACAAATTTAATGTCTGCCACCATACACAGTGATAACAAATTTTTTTTCCTGTGATGAGAACTTTTAAGATCTACTCTCTCAGCAACTTTCAAATATGCGATGCAGTATTTTTAATCATAGTCACCCAGCTGTAATTACGTCCCCATGATTTACTTATTTTATAGCTGGTAGTTTGTACTTTTTAAACCCCTTCACTCATTTCACCTCTTGAACAGACCAAATCTGATCCTGCTAAGGGCCTTCACACTCTAGCTCACTCAGCTTGGAACATTCCCTCCCCGCATCCCCATCTTCAATAAGCAGGTTATATGTAACAAGCCTGGGCTTGGGGTATTTTGCTGGTTCACCACTGGAGGGGGCTATCTGCCAGGTAAGCGTGTACAATCACAGGAGGTAGAGGGTTACATTACCAGAGGTATATGCTAAGGAGGATGGAAGAGCTGGTGTTACCTGAGAAGCAGCAATCACTGAGGACACAGACATTTGCCCTTTCCCTGTTTCTCTGCTCCACTCCAGCCCACTGGAGGAGCTGGACCTAGAAGAGAGAGGATCTTTGAATCAGATAGGAGGGTTTTAAGTCTTAAATTAAACTGCATTGAGATTTATTCACCAAAAGGAACCAGGCAACTATGGAATCAGTCTGCCCAACTCCAAGGCCATCATGTTCCCACACCAGTCTGCTGTCCCAGCTCTTAGCCTTACTTATTCTAATCCTGGAAGCTGGTTTTTTTTTTTTCTGTGAGCCAACAGCAGACTAAAAACAGATATGTTATCTGCTAGAAATGGTCTGGGTTTACCACCTATCTGCTCTAAATGCCATCCCATCAAAAAAAGTTTTAAATGCCCTTCCCCCATTGGAAGCCCTCTGAATGCTGCTCCAGGCAAAGAAGGCATGCAGGAGGAATCACTGTGACAGCCTAGAGATGAGACAGGCAGGAGGCTGCAGCCCCGCCATTGCTCCGATGTCACCAAGCATGGCTGTCGGTCTGCATTCTTTCCAGACAGCACTTTGAAGGGCTTACCAGTCAGATTGAGCAGACATGCTGGATTTCCCGGTACACACCTGGTATATGCCTGCTGGCCTAACCTCATTATTCACAGACTTCCCATTCAGGCTCAAAAAAACTTCATTCTGGGTGATAAATTAAATGGCCATTCTACCAAATAGCTATAGAAATCAATTGACAGTGGCAACCTCGAGGCATCCTTGAGCCAGGTCGTAATAAGGACTAAGAAGAGGGCCAGGCGTGGAAGAGAGAAAGAACTTAAGACAAAGCAAGGAGAGCCGGGCCAGGGCAGAGCTGGTCTACTAGCCTCCCCGGTCCAGGACAGTGACCAGCGCCTTGAGAGGAAGTGCCGAGGGCTGCTGTCAGAACCCCCCGGGGCCCCAGGGGGGCTGGCTACCCTTCAGCAGCACGAGTCATCCTTGACAAGCGCTGGACCAGAGACTCCGCTAGGTGTTAGAGATCACTACCTTAAATACTGACCCGGTGTTCCCGGGGGCTGGCCCTCGTACTGAGCGGGGACACGGGGTCACACAGAGAGTAGACCATGATCTTGAGGTATCCAACTTGCTTTCTAGTTGTTTTAAATCCATTTTCGGTCCAAAAAAAGTAAAGAAAAAAAAAATAACACCTACAACTCCACTACTGACTGGCTCATATTTCTTTACCTTTTTAGCCCTATTTTTTTGGACTAGCTCCTTTCTAAAACTCAAAGTTCTGAATAAAGTCTATAGGGAAAAAATGTCCCTGATTTTGCCACAACTTTCTGACTCGAAAGGACAAATGACTTACAAGTTTCTTCTCTCCCGTTTTACCCCCAGAAACTTTCCGATCTGGATCCAGTGTCTCAGTTACAACCCAAAGGCACCAACACCTGAGGCCACTAGGGGCTTGTCACGCTTTCCGCATGATCCCCTTGACCAAGGGCTCCTACAGAGATCCCCACAATGTATTTTATTAGAACACTAAATCGCTCATAGGCATCACATGAGAAAACAAAGGTTCAGTGATCAAAGGTCTTTATTGAAGTGCAGATTTTAAAACATTACCATGACTCTTTACTACAGGACTTCTTAGAGCTTTCAAAGTGCAAACAGGCAAGTGAATCCCCTGATAAGGAAAGGGAGTACAGGGAGGCAGCTCCCCCCTCCTCGATGGTGGTGCCCTTTTTGTTCTTCGGAGAAAATCTGGAGGGATGAGTGTTTATGGCACATACTTTAGGAATGTTGCTCTACTAGCCTTACTAGAAATACATCCCTACCATGTATAACTAATACATGTAAAACACTAATTATATTAATTTCATGAGTCCGTTCTTTTTTTAATTTCCAATTCCACAACAATTTAATACCATGCTTCCTTTTATTACTACTGAAGAGATGGATACATTGAGTTATTATACCATCTATGAGTTCTGTCCTACATAGCATGTGGGTATTATTCTTGAGTAAATGACACCTATTTGTGAACCAAACATTGATATTATTTTGACTTTGTGCCGTTGCCCACCTTTGTGGAGGGAAGTTTGAACTTTGCAAAAAATCAAAATCAGGAAATCAGGTGCTCTGCAAAAAGAGCATCTATTTTTTTTTCTTTAATCAGTCCTGCCTAGGTGTTCAGTGAACTTCTTTTCGCCTCAAAACCCCCCAAATACCAAAAAAGGGGATGCAGACCTCTCTTCTTCCTCACACTAGATTCCCGCTACGTTTCAGAGCAAATTGTACTGGAATTCAGAAGAATCCTGGCAGCCTTACCTCTCTTTGCTATGCATAGTATTTCTTACATGATTTGAAGAAAGCACTGTGGCTGCACATTTCTTGAATGTCTTAACAGGATTATTCTTCTGAAAAGCTCAAGAAACCCAAGCCAAAAGTCACCCGGAGAAAGTTTAAGCTTCAGGGCCGAATCTGAATGTCCTTGCAGAGAGTTACAATTCAGGCTGATTATTACCTAAGGTACAAGTCCAGCAGACGGCTGCCCCATAATCCCTTTGCTCTTCTGTTCCCCACTCCCCCGCACTGATAGATTTAGGAAGATGCGCTCAGTCTAAGAGGCATTGAATGAAGACATAAAATAAGTCACATTCTTTTCCTTATAAACTGTGATTATCACATGGATAAAACATTCATAAAGACGTTCGCTGGAGCGGGAATTCTGATCCACTTTGCATTCTCCCGATTATCATTTTTACTACTGGTACTTGATTGTATGTGCCTGTGACCTCAAGCAGCCCAGTAAAAGAGGCCCTTTTAAAGCCAGTGAGGGAGGGGGAGTCCTCTTGGTTTTTCTTAAAGCACCATCCAAATATTTTCACTATAAAATAAGTAAAGTCAAAGAGAGAAGTTTCTGAATCGCACAAGTCCATGGCTCCCTGAAAGCACACTGAAAACCCCGTAGAACAATTCTGATTTGGCTGGAGGAGCGCGCCAGGCTCCAGACAAGGGCTTACTCCGTTGTGACATCTGTCAAGCAAGGCATCCATTGTTCTCTGGAATTTAATTCATTTGCAATCACTCCATCCAAGTGATAAAACATGAGATGTGCTGTGCTCCGGGGGTAAAATGAAATGATTGTTTTTGGTGGGACCACAACCGTTTGCTGGGAAGTGATACGGCCTGTTCTAACTGGGCCCTGGTTATTGTCTTCTGGAAAAGAGTGAGTTCCAGGAATGTGAGTAAAATCCTGTGAAGTGGAAGCCTGGGCATAAATGGTCTTGCCCACTCTGGTGTGTCACAAAGCTTACACGGCCATAGATCGGGTCCTCCCCAGGAGAGCAGTAGTCTTTGGGAGGGAAACTGTTTCAAAACTGCAAGCCTAAAATATTCCCTATCATCTCTGTCAAAGATCTGAAGATCATGCTAACAGGATCTCTGTCAAAGATCAGCTTGGGATACTGACTTACTGTAAGATACAGTTTCACATGTGCACCAATATAGTCAACAAATTCTTTCACTCATCAAGGACTACTGTGCAAACACCTCCAAATCCAAAATATTGTAACTGCCTGTCTGCGAAGTATTGTGAAGCTTCCTAAGAGTTGTATGGGGAACACTGCCATCTGGAAAGGTTAATGACTAGGCATTAAAAACAACAACAACAAAAAACCCCAAGATGACTCTCAGGAGAAAATACACATATATACACACATAAGAATTTAAGAATCTGTATCTCCCATATGCCACAAATTTAATATAAACCTCTGAAACAAGTTCAGATGAAATAAAAATCAAAGTTCTCCAAAAGTGAAAGATTAACTTACTTGCTAAATATTTCCTATCATCCCAAACATCAGTGTGGCGTTTTGTTTTTTTTTTTTAATTTCTATGCAAAAGTATGCCTTTAAACTCCTTAAATGATACATGATATACAAACCAGCTTTCAAATCATAAAACCAGGCATCTTGCAATTTTAAAAAATTAGGTAAAAGATATCACGACACATCACGCGCGCGCGCCCACACACACACACACACACACCAGTGACAACATTTGGCCTCCCCTAACAAACTACACAAAGACCATCAAGTGTGGCCAGGAAGGAGCACTGCGTCACCCCTCCCTACAATCCAGGTAGTTTCCTTTAATCCAATAGCAGATCTGGGCATACTTGAGAGGAGTGATTCTAACGGCCACGTTGAAGTCCTGCGGAGAGCCATTCATGTCTACCCACTGGTGCCCTGAAAAGATGCCAATAATTTTCCGCTCCCACTTCTGCTGCTGCCTCTTCCACATCCTCACGTAGACCCCGGAGCCGCTCGCCCCGGGCTGGGCATCACACTGCTGGTAGAGCAGGTCATAGGTCTCATCTTTGACATCACAGAAGCGGTACACCAAGTTGCCGGGTCGATCATTGTCATATCCAGAGAAGTGGATCCTGCCCCCTGGCAGCTGCTTGGCAGGAGGGCTCACCCCAATCTTCATGAACTTTCTCTTGTGCGGTTTTTTGAGTTCTAGGAGGGCGTAGTCATAGTCCATGCCGATGTCGTTGGCATTGCCTTTGATCCAACCCTTGGGCACGTGGGTGCGCTTCACCCGGATCCACTGAAACTTCATCTTCTCCGGCACCACAGAGCTTGAGCTGTTGGCCCCTCGACCGCCATCTTTAAACTTGGGCTTCAGGAAGCCCACTCGAAGTTTCTGGGTTCCTTTCACATAGGTTTTCCCGTCATGGATGCAATGGGCAGCCGTGAGGACGTGCTTCTCTGCCACCAGGGTGCCTGTGCAGCCTGTAGACAACTTCACTGATGTGGAGAAGGGGTAGTTGAGCAAGAAGTCCTTCCCAAAAATGCTGAATCTGCTGTCATAGCCATAAATCTGCCGCTTCCTCCGAGACCTTCCCGAAGACTCCTGTCCCCCGCCACCGCTGAGGACGTAAATGCCCACCTGCGTCTCGGTGCGGCTGCCGTTGGCATAGAGTGTTTCATAAGACAGGTACTGCTTGGCCTCTTCGTAAGTGGGCAGCGGAGTTCCCTTATGACACTGGGGTCCGCACGAGGAGGACACTTCCAATCTGGCTTCAGCCCCAAAGTCCGGCTTGCCTAGGTTGAGGGTGGACTGGGGCAAGACCACGGGGAGGCGGTAAGCGGGCCAAGTGGGTTTCCAGGGGGCGCCATAGGGGCTCACCTGCCCAACAGCACAGAGCAGAAGGAGGAAAAGGAAGAGGAGCCCTGGAATCCCCGCCATGCTGAGCACCACTCTGTAGGAACAAAGATAAGCAGGTCAGGAGGGCAAGGGGCTGAGCAGCGGCTGGCTGGCTGAGGAAACAGCCCGGCAGCATGCCTGTCATTGTTTCTAAGTCAGTGAACCCTCCTCAGGAGTCAGGGTGTGGAGAGGGATCCCAAGATAATGGTCTCACATACAACACAAGACTTAACCCGGGAACTTTTCCGTGCTCAAAATGAAATGGGATGTTCATTCCCTTCTACGTTTCAGATGTCCCGCATGATGGCCCAGGGTGAGGTGGCGCAAACGGTCATTTGTCCCCAGGGGAGCTGCTCCGGGAGACCCGGGGTTCTGTGTGATTTCGGGCCTTCTTTGTGCTTCATTCTAAACTTTTGTTTTCTCCCACCTCCCTGGTCCACCTGCCCCTTTTTTCTTCTTTCTGCTCATTCTCAGTACACCCTGCACTTGGAAAATCTTCACCGCATCTTTCTCTTGTAAATTTAAATTACACAGCTGACTGGGGGACTGAGTGCACTCGCTGGGATTCCTATCGCTTCTAAATGGGGAGTGACTCCAAAGAGGGTGTGAGAATTTTTTTTTTTTAATTTAAAACAACCTTAACTATTATGAATTTAGTTCCAGAGTCAGGGCTCTAGCAAACAAGATATTCCTTCTTCCTTTGGATTTTGTGGCATGCTAACAGGATCTCTGTCAAAGATCTGAAGCTCTAACGTAGCATCAGGTATCACGTTGTGAGCTTTACTGCTGGTTACTTTTCAGGTCTTTGTATCTATGTTCCTGGCTCTGCTGAGTGCCTTGAATTTGGCCCTATGCTAACGCTCGCTCGACAAAGATTTACTGAGTGGATTTATTGAATGAGTTCTTGTATTCACTGAAGAGTGAGTGAGTGATTCGTGTGGCTATAAAAACCACATTTCTGGAATGATGCATGCTGAGTGCTAATGACAGAGATGTATGTGGATGGTGGGGTGGCTCTGGGAAAAGGCCATGGAATCCAGGTGTAGGGGTATCAAGAACAGGGGTGGTCATGCTTGAGGTGGGTGGTGAAGGTGAGGACAAGTTGGATAATCTAAGACAGAGTGAAGGGAACCCTTCAAGAGAGGGGACAGCAGTATGCAAGACAGAGATACACAACCGTGCAAGTCATTTCAGAAACTGTATTTAGCTCAGCGAAGGGGGAAGAGGTGGGGACGGGGGCAAGAGCCATATTATGCAAGGCTGTGTACCTTAATGGAAGAAGTTTGGGTTTTCTCCTGAAATGTATGTTAGAAGAGCTGGATCAATCATCTCACCAGAAAAACAACAATGGAAAACGAGACTGGGAAGTACTTTCACAAACATTCAAGTACCAGTTGGCTCTGAGTGGCTGCAGATTTCTGTTCGGGAGCAGCTGACGTAGCAGGTAAGGTAATGTGTTCGTGGTGAAGTGTTGCCGAAAGGAAGACAGGGAAGGGTTGGGTCTCCCAGGCTTTGGAACCTGGCAGGAATCAGGAAGAAACCATTTCCTTGTTACCATCCTCTTCCTCTTGAGAGCACAGACCTGCCGGCAGCTTTTGGGTACCTTTTTCTTTCTTTCACATACAACTGGAAAATCCCATTGATCTGATGTAGTCCAGCTGAGCATGCCAACCCCCATTGCCAATACCAACACGTGATATTACTAAGAGGTGTGCCTGCCTGCCCCCAGCCCATTTCTGGGATCTTTACGCTCGACTCTCTCTCTCTGATTCCACTTCTGCCAGAGAAAGAAAACAGGGATGGGATTAAAAAAAAAAAGAATGAGCTCCCAGAAAAGGTAATTCCTTGGGTCTTCCTGATTCTTTGAAATTGTTTCTTTCCCTTTTTCCAAGCAGTAAGAGTCCCTGGGCCCTTCTGTGGGGAGGTAACACATCTAATGGTTTCTCTAAATCCTTGAAATCATGAGGTACGTGTGTATGTGCACACACGTGTTTGCATGTGCTTGTTGGTGGGGAGGGTAGATAACGATCATGACTAAAGGCTCTAAGTGGATGAGGGAGGGGATGCTAATGCTAGGAAAGCCTTCTTCCCCACTGGGGACTTCAGGGGTGGCCTAGTGTGGTGAGGACAACCCTTTAGGAAACTTCAGGAGATGGCTCTGTGTCTGTTTCCTCCCATCTCCTGGCTCAGGACCCAGTCCTTAAACATATCTAGGTCCTGGACAGCCTTTTCCTCTATATAAGTTGCTGCCTGGGTACCTAAATGCCCCCCATAGCAGAATCCCTGCCAAGTGTGATATGTACTAGGAGGAATCCTGCGTCTCCCACAGGGCTGCGTCTTGGACCCCTACACACCTTTGCCTCCTCCCTTAGATTACCTCGGAGAATGCTGACACCTGCTAACAAGGAGCAGCAGATGTGTTAGGCCAAGTTTAACGTCAGCTTATCTAAGAAAGAAAACATAGGATCCAGAGGTCCAAGCTGCCAAATATTCCTATTCTCAAAATGTGATTCTTAGGGGAGAGAGAGAGAGAGAGGAGAGGAGATGGTGTTATGCTATGAGTTACGGTAAATTGTGGGTAATCTTTTCGATGTGCACGAGGAACAGGCCAGTTAGAACATGCTCACCAATCTAGAGCACGCATCTTCAAATCTCATATCAGAAATTTATACGTGAACTGGATCATGGGAGTGCATGGCCTGAATTATCTACTGTAGCAGAATTCCTCCAGTGGCATTTGTCTTTATCCAAACAGTGAAACAGTCCATTGGCAAGGGTGTCAGGGAAGGGAATGGCAGGAAAGTCTGAAATACTTAACTAGGAACTGAGTCTTAATGAATTAACCTCCTCTTAGGCAAAATTAATTCTAATTTCATGTTCCCAAGTGCTGTGCCTCTATAGCAAATCTATTTTAAAAATATTTTCAAAGTTCATGAAACATGTCTTATCTCACAGTGCGGTCACAGATTTTTTTTTTTTAAGTTGGTCTTTCAAAAAATGTTTTGGAACCAGTTCCCAAGAGTTAGCGGGTCTGGAGAAATGGAGACAAGTCTTTTCATGGGCATGAGGGCTGGGTTAGTCAGTTAGGGTCTCTCACTGGCCACAACTTCACTCCAGCTTCCTAAAATACAGGACTGAATTTGTTCCCCAGAGAGATGACAAACAACTGTGCCAAGAACCTTTGGGATCATTTATAAATCATAGGATGCTGGTAGAGAGTGCTAAAGAGAGTTTTATTAAGATATTAATATTCTCTTAGGAATATCAATATTCTAGGTAGAATATTATCTAATTAAAACCTAACAATAATTTAATAATATGACTCATTCAGAGTCCTTACAACTTAAATTCTGATCATTTAGCCAGTGAAGGAGAAGTTTGCCCATCTATAAGTAAAGGACTGCTAAACCAACAGGGTAGGGTAAGATGTCATCCTTTAGGAATAAACTTTTTGGATACCTCAAAAAACACAAACTTCCATTAGTCTGAAACACTGCCTGCAAGTTCCCTATATTATTGCTTAAAATAAACTCATTAACTTGTGATAAGATCTTGCTCTGATGGTTTATACCATGATTAAATTTCTTTGTAACTCTGAAGGCTATAAAACTACATTAAAACTTTAATTCATATTTAGAAATTAAACGCAGACTAATGTAGGTCAAATTATTCCAAAGTGATTAAGTTTGTTATTATTATTTTTAAATTCTATTGAAGTATAATTATATTAGTTTGAAGTATGCAATGCAATGATTCTTTAACTGACTATAAATTGGGAGATAAAGTTGTCTGTTCTCAGGCTCCCAAATGGGTTTAAGCTGACATCTGTATTAAGGTTATGAACTTCATAAACTGCTCACCCCTTTACCAAATGTGCGTTTAGGGTAGTTTGGAAACTATTCTGAATAACAACCTGAGTGGATGGTGTCTTTAGTCTTTTTAACGCTGGTGTTTTCAGACCCAGGATTCTCTCATTTTATAATTTTCCAGGCTCACAAAAGTCCAGGGCAAGCACTGTGCTGTACACAAACAGGGTCTGCACCATCATTTACTGTTTGGGAGCTACATACACAGAATTCAGAAGGCCAGAGACAGAGTGGGGGAAAGAAAAATTTATCTTGCTAATCTCTTGCCTATCTGGGAGACAAGATTTCCCTCATCAGTTCTCCAAGGAAACAAAGGCCTCCAGCAGAGGGCGGCTTTGGAGAATGGAGTAGAAAGATGGCTGGGTGTGCTAGCTAGAAAAGTGGGAGGGGGGAAATCTCGCCCACCAAGGCCCTTTCCCAAGGCATTCACACCCTACCCTGACTCCTTTCCCATTAATAAGACACCAGGGATAATCATGATGCTCTAAAATTAGGTTGGTGGCTTTGCATTAATTTCTCAAATCACCTGATGATAATTTCCTGAATAATTTCCCTGTCTCTGAATAAAAGAGACAAGTATTATTTCCATTTTTATAAACTCCAAGCAAGCCTGCACTCTGCCCATTTAAGTCTACTTAAACACTCTAGGATGGAAACAGATATAATAACCGCATTCATAACCTCACTGTTGGAAAGGTAACTAATGGATTCCATTAACTTGAAATTCTTTCTTGCCTTCACAAATGAGTCACTTTATTCTTACAGAACCTTCTGAAATATGCACCTCTTAAAAAAAAAAAAAAGAATGAAGATTTCCAAAGCTTATCTTCCAAATCTTATTTCCATTATATCTAAATCCAGATGAAGAAAATTCAGATCTATGGGGCGCCTGGGTGGCTCAGTCGTTAAGCGTCTGCCTTCGGCTCAGGTCATGATCCCAGGGTCCTGGGATCGAGTCCCACATCGGGCTCCCTGCTCGGCAGGAAGCCTGCTTCTCCCGCTACCATTCCCTTTGCTTGTGTTCCCTCTCTCACTGTGTTTCTCGCTGTCAAATAAACAAAATCTTTAAAAAAAAAAAAAGAAAAGAAAATTCAGGTCTATAACGTTTTGTTCCCAGGAATAAGCCTTTACTGGATAAAGATTCCTCACATACATAATTATCTTGTAAAATTCTCAACCAAGTATTCTCATGTATTGCTTCACCTGAATGACAAAGCAGAACGAAAAATTAAGTAATTTTTTTTTTTTTTTTTACCATGGCTTAGTAATACAGAAATGATTCCTTTTCCAACTCTGTGCATCTGACTGACAAGAGTTATACGTTCCGTGCTCCATCACTCAGTATATTAGAGACATACAACCAACCACCATATGCTTAGAGGCTGGGTACTGAAACTTTTCTGCCCCAGATCTGCACCTTCATCTTTAACACTGCAACAACCCAGCTCTCCTCAAGAGGGCAAGTGTTTGGGAGAATGACTGAACTCCTACAGCAAACAAGTGCTGAGAGAATAAAAAAAAAAAATCTAATCCTCAAGACATACATTCTCTATTGTACAACAGACGAATTCCTGCGACCACTATAAACAGTAATGTTGAAACAAACAGTGGGCAAGTCTGTGGAGATAAAAGTTTTGGACACCATCTGGAAAGCTAACAAAGAGTTTTCCATGGAATCTGCAGCAGGAATACTGAACAGTGAAACCATGCTAATTCCTAAAGCAAATACCTAAAAATGAACAAAGCTCTGTGAACCCTCTGCAGCCAGGCTTGCTCTCATTTTCCCAAGTCACAGAACCTGTTAAAGGAAAACAGACCTAATCACATAATGGTTTAAAAATTACAGCCCGGACAGGAAAGAAATACAGGGCGTTTACAAGCCTGGGCACCCTAAGCATAATCTTGTGGTCAAACCAAGTTTAACTTCTTCTGTATTAACTTTTAGGCAAAATGAACTACCCTAGTGAGCTTGGGACAAGCCTGGAGGCAGAATAAGAACAGAGTGTATCAAACTGTCAACGGTGAGGCCAGGAGGAAGGAATTCCCCAGAGCCAGTGGGAGTTATGCATGAATAATGCCCGGTGGACTGAATCCTAAGGGATCTAGGAGAAGAACTATGTGGGAGAACCTGAGCCTATTAGACACTGCAGACTGGGGCCAGTAATGTTCTCAGACCTACTAACAGGGCACTTTGGCATTTATACTGCAGACAGAAAAGTGCACCCAAATTCACCATCTACCTGAATAAGGTGGTGGTGTTTCAAAAATGAGATCCATATTAGTTACCTGGCAAAAAAGCTTCCTTTCCAGCTCTGATACAGGAAAGCATGACAAGTTATCTCCTGACTGTTTACGTGAGCAGAACACAAGTGAAACAATTTATTCGAATGCAGAAGGTGTGCATATGATCAAACTTTCACAAGTAAACATAGTGGCTTTTCTAGCACTCCTCCTAAATTCCTTCCCCTGTCAGGCTTCTTGAGAGACACAGTTCTAAGGCCTATTTTCAATGCTCTTATGCACAAGGAGGATCCTGAAACAAGTGCAATAAATATCTTCACTTTAACTGGCATTAGGCTTTGGCCACAGCTGACTTCAAACTATAAACTCAACCCCTTCCCCTATGGCCACGTGAATATGACTGGCATTGGCCTATCTGCTCCGGAGGAGAGCACAGGGAGGGTTTCCTTAAGTCCAGTTTCGGGAGCTAAGGGAAGCCAGCCCATCCCCACACGGATGCCAACGACCTGGAGCTTTCCACCAGCCAGGGGCTGTTTCTCTTTCTGAAGACTCTTGGGTGTCGCCCGAAGGACAATAAAACACACCGGAATTCTATCAGCTGCCTTTTCATGAGATGTTGGAAAGCAACTCTAATTTCTATTCTGGAGGGGAATGGTGGTTTTCCCTCACCAAAATAATTCTTCTCCTTCTTCTAAAACATTTTAAAAACTTTTCAAACTTTTTTTTTTTAAGTTAATTCGTGATGAACGTCCACAGGCCGGAGAAGAAATATTTGCTTCCAAGGACGGGGACAGTTCACAGATATATATAAGGAAGCACAGGGTCATCAATTAAAGCTCCAGAGAAAAGATCCTAGTCCCTAACCTGTGTTTGCTGCACTTTCCTTGCTGGCTAAGATGTGTTCACAATCACGCGCCCAGAGTTAAAAATTAATGTTCAGATCATGTTGCAATACATGTATGCAAAACCCCAGGAAAATAAGTGGTAGTGGGTGTGTGGGTGGTGTGCCCGCGCGGAGGAGACGGGGTGTTGTCATCGCCCAGCTGGAGGAGAGCTTACCCAGAGCCGGCTCTTTCTCTGCTCCCACCCAGCATCCAAGATAGCACTTTCAAAACCGTCTTTCCCACCCGCTGCCGGGTGACACTGTGAACGCAGGCGCCCCTGCAGCCCCCGAGTCTCCGCGGAGCTCCTTCAGGCCGCGGGCCCCAGCCCTCCACCCCCGAGGGCGGCCCGGCGAAGTCCCGGGTGCCCCTGCAGTCACCCCACGCCGCGCGCACCGGCCCTTTGTCCCGCTGCTGTCGGCGCCGCGCTCCCCGCGAGTTCGGCGGCGTCCCCAGCCCGCGCCCGCACTCACCCGCGCCGAGCAGCCCGCCGGGGCGGCGGCTCACTGCGCCGCTCCAACAGGTGTGGGCGCCGGGAGGGCGCGTGCGACTCCCATGCCTGCCCCGCGGCGCGACCGAGTGCGAGCTGGCTGGCGGGCGAGCAGCGCCGGCAGCGGGCGGGTCCGCCCCCCACCCCACGCCTCCCGAGGCCCGCCCGCCCCGCCTCCGGCCTCGGGGAAGCCGCGCGCCCGCCGCCCGCCCCCCCCCCCCGCACCCGGCCCGCGCGCTCGCCCCCGCCCCTCGCCGCCTGCCTCGGGCGGGAGCTGGGGGCCGCCAGCCCGGGGGTGCCGCGGCCGTGCGGTCCGCGCAGGTGGTCCCGGCGGCTCTTGCCGATCCCGGCCTCCCAGCGCCAGCCGGCGCCGGTCTCGCGGAGGGCCCGCGCGGGCCGGGAGCCGTGCGCCTTCACCCTGCCCGCCCCGCGCACCCCCGGGGCTCGGCTGCAGCCTCTTGAGCGAGCCTCGGGCCTTCGCCGCCTGCACTTGGATGCCTGCTTGCGAAGACAGTGTTCCCCAGGGTCGCCTCCCAACCCCAGCCTAGAACTAGGGACGCAGGCTACACCTGAGACTTGGGGAGCCCCTCGGCAAATTGAAGAGCTGCGAAAACTGTGCACTTGAGTTTTTGGGGGATGACCGATGTCCTTCCAGTTTCACGCAGTTTCTCAAGTGCCTCCGAGGAACGCAAAGCTGCGTTCGGGTGGCAGGTCCGCCAGTGCTTTGCACCCCTTTCCGCACACTCGGGGTGCGTGGGGCCCGGAGCACCGTGGGCCTTGGCCGCCTCTGAGTGGCGGGCGGGCGGCTGAACCCACCGCCCTGATCAGCTTTCTATAGGGGCACCAGCTGGTGGAGCCACCTCCTCGCCCAGCGGGCCTGCTTCCTTGAGTTCACTCCGAGGAGTCCACAGTTCCGGGTCTCCCCCTAGCCAGGCCGGTGACTGCGCCGTTTAAGAATCCAGTGCTAGAGCTTTCCTCTTCTCTCCCTCAATACATCAGTATTTAACAGAGATGACGAGTCCCTTCTATGAACCAGCTTTATACATTAACCATTGCGGTGAAGCTGCGGACAACCACTGTTTACAGATAAGTTAACTGAAGTTTAGAGGGTAAATGACCCGCCCCAGTGTACGGAGGCCACATTCTGTCAGGCCCTTTGGGGGTCCGGTCTCTCATCAAAGCCCACTCTCAGAAGGGGAGGGTCTAACATACTCTTTCACACCAGGGTGTTAATGACACACCTAATGTGTTTGTGTTCGCAACCTATTTTAAATAGAAAAGCCCCAACATGTGCTATTGTGTAGTGTTTCTCAATGTGAGAGAAACCAATATCCTCCACTATTTTAATGGCAAAATTTTCTCAAACTTTCCCAGTATTGGCTTAGTTTCTTTTATAATGTTACTATGTATAAACATTAAATCAGATATACATTTCTGTTACAGCTTATGAATAATTCTCGAATAAAGCCAAAACAAATTTATAAATTAAATATAAAAGTCCCTTCCCAGGACAGTAATGTTAAATTAGTAATGTTTACTCAACGACTATTAGCATGGTGTGGTACGGACTACCCAGATACCTTACGGTTGAGCTCTGTGTGGCTCTCCTGCTCTTAGTATTGACAAAATTTTCTCACTTCTTTCCTCTGTTCCAGCAACCACACCTTTGCTCACACCCTTTGTCATTACACTATTTGGCTTTCACTTGACTCTAATATATCATTTAGAGGTTAACTTTGTGTTATTTTTTTAAAAAAAGATTTTTTATTCACTTGAGAGAGAGAGCAGAGCAAGTGAGAACAAGAGTGGGGAAGAGGGGCAGAGGGAGAGGGAGAATCAGACTCCTGCTGAGCCGGGAGCTGGGTGGGACCCTGGGATCATGACCTGAGCCGAAGGCTTAACTGACTGAGCCACCCAGGCACCCCTATGCTATTCCTTTCTTACTAGCAAAAGGGATAAAGTTGTAACTCTTGGCACCAAGGTGCAGCCCATATAGACATTGAAATCATAAGGCAGTTCTTGGTATTAGATGGTCATCCCAATGATCCAGAATGTGTTTGTATTCATTTTATATGAAAACTACAACAAAAAAGTTAATTATGGATCTCCAAGGGTCCACAGCTCCCAACTGGAAAAACATCATTAAAAGCCAAATACCTTCCTTAATAGAGGAACTGGAGTTGGAACTGGAAGGGGAGGATGAAGGGAGAGACTTCTCAACCATGCTTGAGTATCATTAGTTTTACCCCAATTCGACAAATATTTCTTGAGCACCTGTTACATGCTAACCATGGTGGCAGGCACCAAATTAAAGAGATGGCCAGAGGAAGCCAGTACAGCAACATAATTAAGAGTGAATGAGAGGCATTTAACTATGTGAGTACTATTCTGGGCTCTGTCACTTATTTATTAGCTGTGGAGCTTTTGGCTTAACTTTTCTGTGCCTCCGTTTCCTCCTCTGTAAAATGGAGACTACCTCATAGGGTTGGAGAATTGAATGAATTAACACACATACAGCGCTTAGCACACTGCCTGACATAGAGTAAGCGCTTAATATTAGCTACTGTTACATCTGTTATATGAGAAGAACATGCCTTGCTCTGCTTTGTAGCGGGCTTTCAGCAGGACCGCAACCCACACTGACATTCATGACTCCTTTGTCCAGATAGTTTAAAAAAAATTACATTGTAACCAATGTGAGGAGATAGGATGGTAGAAAATAAGATAATCATTCCCATCATTCAGAGAGAGAAACTGAGGCACGGAAGGACCCAGGAGCATATCCCTTTCCTATCACCACTCCCACAGCTTGTCTCAGGTCCCTGCTCCCTACCCAAGGAAGCTCTAACTACAGGTGATCCCTTCGAACTCAGGGATTAAACAAGCACCACCCACTCCTGTTGTTTCCTGAGGCTGTCAAGAGGGAAATGAGAGGATACTACTTGGTTCTTAGGGTATCACAACAATTGCCGCAGGAACACAAGCAACAGATCTTTAGAGTACCTTGACCTCCAAGAGAAATAGCAGATGTCCTCCTGCTGAGCCTAGATATTTTTCTTTCTGTTTTTGCCCCACTCTCCAGCTCCCAGAACAAAAGCAAAACCAGAAAAACCAAAACCCTCACTGCTTCTTAAGAACTCAGTTCAAATCCATGTTCCTAATTCTCAAAGACTTTTCATGTGCATAGCCATCCAATTGTCAAAAATGCATTCAGGGCAAGCCCCCATGTTTCCTGAATGCTCACTCTGTATAAGTTGACTGTGAGAGAGAGAGATTTCCCTCACCTCAAGGAATGTATGCTGTGGATATAAATAAGCAACCAAAAAAATCAAATACAGGACCAAGTGAGATACAGACTGGATCAGGCTTCTGCTAGAGAACATGGAAGAGGGAATCATTAATTCCCACTCTGGCTTCCAAGAAGTGATGGAGTTTGAGGTGGAGCTCAAAGGCTTTAACAAGCCTTTATCTCATTGAGAGAAGTTAACAAACTTCACCTCATTGAGTTCCTTCACTATGTAAATGAGCAAATTGGTGGGGGAATGAAGGGGTCAGAACTAGCACTGGATTGTAATAATTATAACTATTGTTTATTGAGTACGTACTATGTGCCAAGTAGTGTGAAATACACTTTACTGCACGTAATCTTCAAGACAAACAGAAAAAAAGAGATGAGGGTTATCCCCATTTTGCAGATGAGACTACGATCCTGAGTGGTTCAGTAAGATACCCAGTGTTACACTACTGAGTAACACAGCTGTGACTTCTGCCCAGTCTGTCCCCCCTTTCATCTTTTCCATTCATCATTTTTTAAAAAATATTTTTAGGAAGTTTTAACTCTTGCTGTTAAAAACTCAGTCAAAGTCATGTCAACCCAGGGGCGCCTGGGTGGCTCAGTGGGTTGAAGCCTCTGCCTTCGGCTCAGGTCATGATCTCGGGGTCCTGGGATCGAGCTCCGCATCTGGCTCTCTGCTCAGTGGGGAGCCTGCTTCCCCCTCTCCCTCTGTCTGCCTCTCTGCCTACTTGTGATTTCTCTGTCAAATAAATAAAAATCTTAAAAAAAAAAAAAAGTCATGTCAACCTTTAGGGATAAACTTTGGGGGTATTTAAAATAACATGTTTGGAAAACTGAATCACATTTCTAATGGCCAGCATTATGTTTTGTTCTTGGTAGAAATCATCTTTTTTCCCCCCCTTCTGTTTATATCCTAATTACAAGCCCTGGCCATATTGACTTTGGTGGTAGCAAACTGATCTCAAAGTCAAGGTCTTCTGCAAGAGAATCAAGACTCTCTGTGGCAGTTCCCAACAATGCCTGAGCTTCATCAGTTCATATTCAGGCATCACATTAGCCCCCAATCACAGACACACTTTATCGGTAGGAAAAACCGACGCTTTGCAGTACAGGGTATCTGCTAGTAAGAATTTGGTCTCCAGTGAACTGGTTGACTCTTTTCTCATGGTGTTGTGTTGCTTTCCCGACCTGCCTTTTCTCGAGCTTACAATAAGGAGGTTGAATCAGCTGCTGATGTCACTCCACATCTAAACTTCCTTTGGGTTCTATCTTCCTTTTGTTCCAGTTGTACAATCACTAAGTAATGTCCTGTTAAATGACCCTAGAGAAGCAGACAAGATTGGACTGAAAGATGACTGGAAACTTAGCGTAGCAGGTAGGTGAGAGACCCAACACCCACTCTAAACCTAAACAGCTAAATACTATTTGGAAGGCTATTTTTTCATGGTCTGAGATTCGTACGCAGCTTCAACAATTTAAGTCAGTTCGAAAGTTATCAATAAGGGTTATTTCTAAGGAGATACATACTTAAAAATCATTTCCATGTGCTTTCTTCGGTGATAATGTGGCTTCTTCTGTGGTGTATAATATGGATCTAGAAGTTTACTGGATTATAAATAGGGCTTTCAGCTCCATGAAGTGAGTAAAGAGAGTTGAAATGAGAGACAACCCAGGAGATTGGCAATGAGGTGGGGGGTATGAGTTGGAGGGGATTCTAAACCTGTCTATGTGACCTTGGGTAAATCAGCTCACTTACAAGCCTTATTTCTCATCTGTAAAAAGAGAGCCTAGATCGCCTACTCCAGGAGTCTTTGGGCCTATGACACCGTGATCCTTGCAGGAGGGAGGATTTATGTATTTTTTGACCTATCCAACACCCCTACCATGGGATACTGGAGTAGCAAAGAATATGGAACTCTGGAGTCAGACTCTCTTGGATTCAATTTAGAATTCATTTAGTCTCTGGGTGATCATGGACAAGTATAGGACTTTCTGTGCTTCATTTTTCTCATCTGTGCTCTGGGGCTAATTTAGGACTATTGTAAAGACTCAGTACAAAGCACATGGTACAGGGCTCAGCACAAAATAAATTCTAAATTGAACTTGAAAATAAATTCTAAATCGCTATTACTACTACTACTACTACTATTGTGAATGCTCAATAAATGTTATTAATGTTTTAAAATTTGTTGAATGACTGAGTCAATCAATCAATCACATTGGTTTTTTTTTAAAAGATTTTATTTCTTTGACAGAGAGAAACACAGCGAGAGAGGGAACACAAGCAGAGGGAATGGTAGCGGGAGAAGCAGGCTTCCTGCAGAGCAGAGAGCCCAATGCGGGGCTCGATCCCAGGCCCCTGGGATCTGACCCGGGCTGAAGGCAGACGCTTAATGACTGAGCCACCCAGGTGCCCCCAATCACATTGTCATAGCACCAGTGCTAAAATGTTTAATGCAGGGGCGCCTGGGTGGCTCAGTGGGTTAAAGCCTCTGCCTTGGGGCACCTGGGTGGCTCAGTGGGTTAAAGCCTCTGCCTTTGGCTCAGGTTGTGATCTCAGAGTCCTGGGATCAAGCCCTGCATTGGGCTCTCTTCTCAGCAGGGAGCCTGTTTCCCCCTCTCTCTGCCTGCCTCTCCGCCTACTTGTGATCTTTCTCTCTGTCAAATAAATAAATAAAATCTTTAAGGGGCGCCTGGGTGGCTCAGTGGGTTAAAGCCTCTGCCTTGGGCTCAGGTCATGATCTCAGGGTCCTGGGATCGAGCCCCGCATCGGGCTCTCTGCTTGGCAGGGAGCCTGCTTCTCTCTCTTTCTCTCCGCCTGCCTCTCTGCCTACTTGTGATCTCTCTCTCCCTGTCAAATAAATAAATAAAATCTTTAAAAA
This sequence comes from Procyon lotor, assembly GCA_028646535.1. Taxonomy (NCBI): domain Eukaryota; kingdom Metazoa; phylum Chordata; class Mammalia; order Carnivora; family Procyonidae; genus Procyon; species Procyon lotor. The sequence goes on along the minus strand of CM053613.1, from coordinate 54,224,783 downwards.
ATAAAATATTTAATGCAGGCTTTCTTAGAAGTAATGATTTCAGGACTCCCGTTAAGCAACTCTCAAGTCTTTCTGTCTTAACTCTGGTCTGTAGCAACGAAGAGTTTCTTGGAACTGAATTTAGGAGAAATTATAGATTCAGATAGGAGTCAGGGTTATATTTTTTAGTCTTCTCTTCCAAGCTCCCCTGTGGTACCATCGGTTATTTATTCCACAAACATCTACTGAACCACTGATATTACCAAGTCTGTATGTCAGTGTTTTTGAAAGCAAAACCAGATTTTTTTCTTTATAATGGTGGATTTAGAATCTTAAATGGTTGGGGCGCCTGGGTGGCTCAGTTGTTAAGCATCTGACTTCAGCTCAGGTTATGATCCCAAGGTCATGATCCCAAGGTCATGGGATCGAGCCCTGCATCAGGCTTCCTGCTCAGCGGGAAGCCTGCTTCTCCCTCTCCCACTCCCCCTGCTCCTGTTCCCTAACTCGCTCTGTCTCTCTCTGTCAAAAAAATAAATAAAATCTTAAAAAAAAAAAAGAATCTTACATGGTAAAAAAATAAAACCACAACAAACTCTTGTAATTAGCCATAGTTTTTTTAAAAGCCGGCAAAAAGAACCACTTAAAAAAAATCTTTATAGCATTTAATAAAACAAATGTATTTGTATTGCACTTAAAACTTTGTTAAAATTCCTCTTTTTGTTTAGAATATTTATGTTAAGTGTTTAGCAATATAAGCACACTCTGAATATAAATATAGGAAGGTATAATATGTAAAAGATTAATATATAAAGTAATTGTAGAGTTAAATTGCCACAATTGTACACATGGTGCCCTTGAAAAAAATGCGGCACAGCAAAGAAAAGCTTTACTCTAATCCTACTTAAAAGACTATAGCAATTTAAAATTATCAGTTAGAAAAACAGGCTTTGGCACTAGCAATTTCCTGTAAACCGTGGGCACTATTCTAAACTGAAAAATTAGAAACATTTTGAAATAACTATGTGTTTCTCATTTTCTCTGGTCCAATTCAGAAAGTCTCTAGAGGCCAGCCCTGGGCTTTTCTGATGTCCTCTCGCTTGCCTCCTGGATCTCATGAGCAAGAACAAAAGGGAAAATAAAGGGGTTTTTTCCTTCTTTTAATTCAAAGAGAAGCAGCAGAGCCATTGCCCTTGAAATAGACATTAATAATCTTTTGATATTCTCTTTACATTCATGTAATAAAATTTTCTCCCAAATCTCTGTAACTTTAAAAGGCATTTTTTGGGGGGGGATTCTTTTGTTTTTATGTCTATATTTATCCATAAATACTGGATTTTCTCTTTTCTGTCTTATAAGGAGTAAGCTTTTATGTGGTTAAATATGGGGTCTGGATACTAAAAAGCAATGTCTTTTAAGAGTTTTCTTCTTTTTCTTCTGGCAAATGTTACTTGTCCTTCGAACTCAAATATCAACTCTTTTCTGAAGTTTTCCAAATCCTTCATTGCTAGATATGTAAATTCATCCTCTATGCTTTTAGAGAATTGTATTGACATGTCTTAAATTGTAACTACAGCTGACCTTTAAACAACACTGGTTGGAACTGTGTGGATCCACTTACACGCAGATTTTTTTCAATATAGTACAGTACTGTGATATAGCACCCTATAACCCAAGCATTGCTCAGGGGACAACTGTACATATTTACATGCTCAACCTCAAGTGGTCCCGAGCTCCTTATCAGCAGAAACTCTGTCTTGTTTTTCTTTCTTGCCTCTGTGGTTTTCCTCGATAGTCTAGCAGAGAGCCCGGCTCCTAGGAAAGGCTCAACTGATTTTTAATAACAAATGATTGAATGAATTAATAAGTGAAATTCTAATCTACTTAAATATCAGGTCTGAGATGATCTGGCTTCCATGTCACTAAGAGCAGGACACACTGTATGTACCATTTTACCAGTAGCTGTTTTCTAGGATATAAATCTGAATTTCTGTTTGATGCCCTTCCACCATTCTTACCTTACAGGGAATGTCAGGATAACAAATCTTTGTTACATGCTTGTTACAAATCCCTGTTACATTAAATGCTTGTTACATTTCACAACTCATTTTATGGCTATATGATGGTGTTCTAGGTATATTTGCTAACAATTTGTAACATTCCCATTGACTTTCTGCAGAACACTTTGGAATATATTCTGAATTCTGGCTGCCACAGTGATTTCTGAATTGGTCTGCTGGGGCCTCCTATAAGCCTGTAGTATCTTATTGGGCAATATGTGTTTCCCAAACTCTATTTCCTCCCACACTTCTAGAAGATGTTAGAAGGCATGTCCATGAAAAAAAAAAAAAAAAGTTAAACATGCTCTGTTCAAACGCTCTGAGAAGTCCTGAGTAGAGAAACCTGGTCAAGCTCCTTTAGATCAAAGTTATCCAATCTTATTTGACTGTGGACTCTTTTTATTTCAATATGATAGAACAATCATGGAACAGTAGAGTTCTCTAGGATATAGTTTGAGAGACACTATCCATAAGCTTGCTCCATTTCTGGTACTAAACCACTTCTGTTCTCAAAACGTGGTTTGTGCTTTTGTTTGCATTTGAAACTCTTTTCTTCATATCCACTCATCTCAATTCCACTCATATATCAAAAGGCTAACACATGGCTCATCTCTACAAAGTACTTTTGATACACTGGTCTTTGATTTTCCATAACACTTTCTATAACTGTCTTATGGTTCTTTTAATTTTCTTTCTTTTTTTTTTTTTTTTTAAGATTTTATTTACTTATTAGAGAGAGAGAGACAGAGATAGCACAAGCAGGGAGGGGAGAGAGAGAAGCAGGCTCCCCTCTAAGCAGGGATCCCAAGACCCTGGGAGACACTCAACCAACTGAGTCATCAAGGCATCCCAATTTTATTTATTTTGCTATCTGTTTACCTTTCCTCTCCCCAACTACTGAATATTTTGGGTTTGAATCTCTGGTCTGCACTCATTTTGCTGTATGTATCCATTGGAATCTTGACAGGAACGCAATTTGCCCTTGATTGGTTCAAATGAAGAGACTTCATGAAGTAGCTGCTTGTAGAGGTGAGAACAGGGTTGAGGGAAGAGACAAGGACAGAGAGCACCCAAGGTCTAGCAACAGGGAGAAGCCCTCACTGCTGTTCAGGTGGGAGGTGGATGGGAGGTAATGCTGTAGCCCCAAGGGGTTAGCCCCAAGGGGAGAACATGTTGAAGGGGGCCTATTGCTAGAGCTGCATGGTCCAGGAGGTCACAGCCACTGCAAGAAATCCAACATGAGAGAGAGATGGAGTGAGATAGAAACACCCTGACCTCTTCTCCTCCTACCCTCTGATCTCTGGCGCCTGCCAAAGTCAGCTCACAGGGGAGCTGGGTTGTGTTGTGTGCAAGGCTCAGCCTCACAGGCACCAAGCAGGGCAGTGAGGCTGCAGAATAGCCAAGAAGACCCAGCACACTGAGAAAGCCAATGTTGCCTCATTCGCAAAACAGAATAGTGACAATCCTTTCCTCACAGGATCATAGTGAGGATTATATTAGGAAACGTGTCAAAACAGTAACATGTTGTCTAGTGCCTGGTTCTCTGGTCAGGTTAGCTACTTAGTATTATTATTATTATTATTTATTCCAACAGCTCTATGGATAGTAGAAAAGCTGGTCGAGGAAGCTAGCATGTGTTGGCCTTACACATCCAGAGCAAAACCCCATTTATTGTAGCAAAGCCCCAAATGGATGGTACCGTAAAGGTGACAGGGAGCCCGCTGAATGGAGGAGACAAGAGGGAAAGCTAGTTTGGCTGTTCTGACTGACCTCATCAGCCAATCTGACCTTGAAAACTGACAACAAAGAGCTAAATTTGAGACTTATTTTTAGTTTTCAGCAGGTTGTTTGGCATACCTTCTTTGGCCTCTGGTTTTCCTTCCCCTCAGTGGAAACCGAGCCAGCTCCCCAGGACCAGCCCTCCACAGCCATGCCTGGGAATGGTAGCGATTCCTCATCTCGAGCAAAGTCAGGATGGCCAGCCCCAGGGTGAAGCAGGAGGGTTTGTGTCTAGAGAGCCCCAATTTGCTTCCTGTTCTTTCAGATCGGTAACCTGTTTTATTTCAAACACAGGATCACCTGGCTCCCGCTGCCCTTGGTACACAGATTAGGGAAACCACAAGAATAACTGCCCTAGTTCTTTTCACTTCAAAGCCTGCAGCAGGCCATGTAGGGCTAGCTCTCTGCCGAACCAGGGAGGCTGATTCCAGAGAAAGCCCTTTCAAAGGAGGCTGGGGGTGGAATGGGCAACTTACCCACAGGAAGGCGAGTGGATGTCAGAGCCGGTGGCCGCACAGGTGCCCTCTGTCTCAGCTCGTGCTGTTGGAGGAAGTGCAAGTTCAGAGCCTCTCCAGAGCCTGTCACTCTGACCGAGCAATGAAGGTCACGCTGGGAGGAGATTCCCATACTGACACCAGCAGCTGCAGGTAGGGACTTCCTTCAAGGAGGAGTGACTTTTTATCCGGGTTTCCGGCAGACTAAAATTAGTGAGAAGAACACTCAGCTCCTAGATTCCGTGGCATCAGTAAGTAGTTGTTCACAGTATCGTCCCTGTCCCTGAAAAATCAAGACATGAACGAACACTATTAATAAGCGGCTCTGAAGTCACCACGCCCCTGAACCTCACGCTCTCCTCAAAGACCTGAGCATAGGACCTCGGGCTTTTCCTAGGGCACACAGATGTCTGTCTCTTCACTCAAGGCTGGCAGAGGACCTAATTGGACAACTGTGTAAAGTCAGGGCAGGGACAGACTCTCCGGATAAATGGGACCACTCCATCAAACAGAGTAACAGAGGGGTTTGGGGATTATGCTGCCAATAAGAATTAGCTCTTACCACGCCACGTGATACCATTCATTCCAAGATGCATGACATTTTTTGTTTTAATGTTAAAAAGGAAAAGGCACTCACTTTAATCCAGGAAGACCCAGGAAGGCCCAGCCCAGTCCTAAACTACTGTGACCTCACAGTTGGATAAATAGCATATCCGTAAAGTAAGGTGACTCTAGCTCCCTTCCTGTTCAGGACAAGAGATGGCAAGGTCTCTCCCTCTCTCTCTTTTTCTAACAGTGCAAGAAAATTGAACTATAAAATCCTTAAAACCCTTTCTGCAGGAAAATTAAAAACAAATAAATGACAAGTCTTTGATTTGTTAGACTACTCTTTGAAGAGTTGATTGCTAACTTCAAGGCAAATTCCAATGTTGGTGGCAGCCCCCCAAACCTCAGCTCCAATAGTGATTTTATTATCAATGCTTTCATCCCCTGCCCAATGATCTCAAAGCTTTAGGGAAATGAAGTTCACTCAGAGGTTGGGTTTTCTTGATCTAAACTTGATAGGAATCAACCTTTGTACTTACTCTAATGCCTGCCCGGCTAGAGGAGAAAGGCTGAGTGAACCAACAAAGTTGTTTTATGTGAAATTATGGTTTAAAAAATATTTTTTGGGGGGCGCCTGGGTAGCTCAGTTGCTTGAGTGTTCAACTCTTGATTTTAGTTCAGATCACGATCTCGGTGTCATGAAATCGAGCTCCGCATTGAGCATGGAAACTGCTTAAGATTCTCTTCTTTTCCCTCTGCTCCTCCCTGCTCACTCTCTCTCTCTCTAAAAATATGTATGTATGTGTGTGTGTGTGTATTTGGGGGGCCCAAGGGGCTCAGTTATTAAGCATCTGACTCTTGACATCTCAAAGTCGTGAGACGGAGTCACATGTCAGGCTCCACGCTGGGCTTCTGACACTGGTATGATTAGAGTTCGTCTTAAGATGAACATCTTAAGATGCTAACATTTGGTTAGCATCTAGTTATGCTAACCAAACCACTCTATTTATTATCTACCATGTACCAGACACTTCCCACTACTTACTGTATCGGACCAAATAACCCTCAAATTACAAATAGTTAAGTAACATTCCTAGTTCAAACCTAGGACTCTCTACCCCAAATCTATATGTCATAAAGTTTCCCATATGGTTCGTGTTGGGATGATTTCAATTACAAGTAACAGAAAACCCTGACTCATGCAGGCTTAAAAGATAAGGAGACTGATTATCTTCCATATTAAGAAGGTCTAGCATAGAGTGGCTCCAGGTGAGTGGCACCCTGCTTCTCTTGGCTTGACCCTCTTCTGCGTTGTCTCTGTCCTCAGGCTTGTGGCAAGATGGGGGGAGAAATAACAAGCAGATACCACATATAATTATATTCAGGAAAACAAAAAAACGGGGGCTTCTCTTCCTATGTCTCCCTTGTGGGAGCAAGAAATTTATGCCACTCCCTAGGCCTCTCCCTACATAGCAATGGTCAGAATCAATGACCATAATACTTTATTAACCAATCTTAAGGGAATGAGTTGCCTTGGTTAGCCTGAGATAAGCAACGTGGGCTAATGGCAAGAGCACTGGACAAGCAGTCAGACATCTGGGGTTGTAGTCCTGGTTCTATCATCTACTTAGTTATAGAAATTGCTGGTTGCTTAGCCTCTCTTAGATCTTACCTTTTTCTTGTTGGTAAATAGGCTAATCTTATAGGTTGTGATACAAGAATGGAGTAATGTCAATAGAAGCATTTTGCAAACCAAAACACAAAACTTAGGTACATAGTATTGTATCTATTAACACGGTTAAATGTTGGACATAAGACACTTTCTCCATTACACTCATATGTGGGACTTGATCATCATCAAGATGAGAATTTGGAATTTTTAAGGCTTTGCCAAAGATTTACCTAAATTTTACTTTTCTGCTGGAATTTTTTTTTTTTAAGATTTTATTTATTTGGGAAAGAGAGTGAGAAAAAGAATGAGATGGGGGAGGGCCAGAGGAAGAAGAAGACTTCTGGCTGAACAGGGAGCCCCATGTGGGACTCCATCCTGAGACTCTGGGACCATGACCTGAACCCAAGGCAGACGCTTAACCTACTGAGCCACCCAGGCGCCCTCTGCTGGAAAATTAATAGTGCAAAAATAAGCAAAAGTGAAATTTAGTACTTGATAAAACCAAATTTTAAGCACTCTCATAATCTCCAATAGGATCTATTTATATATGGATAGGTAATTTATAGGTTATTTTTCATATTCACCAAAAACCAAGTTTCCTAAGAATCTATTAAGCAACCTTTCTCAGTCCTTTATTTATTTATACCAATTCAATAAACATATGAGGAATATTACTATGGGAGGAGGGGATGGGGATGCACACAAAAGTGAATCTCAAGCAGACCCTATCTGAAGGGAAGGTAGCTAGCTAGGATGGGAAAATTCTGGAAAGAAGACTAGACAGAACATATCTCTGGAGGGGATAATATGTAGGAAGATAAGAGGAAGTGAGAGGTAAAGTCCTAAGGGGTGAAGAGATAAGAGGACTGACAGGGTTCCCAGCCGTGGGGTTAGGGAAGGCTTAGGACAAGGTGTCGTTTGACGAGGGAGTTGGGAGTTTTGAACACGGGAGTAGCAAGTTCAGCTTGACTCTACCTCGAACTTGCTCTAAGGACTTCGATTTCCAACCACAATGCACAATCCTTGAGTATCAATAGCGCAGAACTTTGGTAGAAATAAAAGTTGGGAAGATAGACATTGCAGTTAGATTACGGAGGGGTTGGAAATGTCAGACTGAGGAATCTGACCTTTATTCAGTAGGTGTGAGATAACAGAAAATATATATACTGGCCTCTGCTCCTGGTTTCTGAAATAGAGCTCCTAAACCACTTGTAATTTCCTAAGTAAGAAGAGTACTAGGAGCATCTTTTGTTCTGTTTGGTCTTGGACCTCACTTCCTGACACAGGGCTCCTGGAACACTTATAATTTCCTGAGTGATGAGAGTGTCTTTCATTCTAATGAGATGACTCTGGGTGGGCTTCAGAATGGCTGCTGGATGAGGACTGGTGGCCAGAAAGACCAAGACATGATTTAAGTTTGGCATTTTTAGCCCCCTATTTTCATAAGAAAGGAGAAGGGCTGGAAACAGAGTTCATAATTGGTCATGCCTGCATGATGAAGACTCCATAAAACCCCAAAAAGGTTTAAAGACGTTTCAGATTGGTGAACACATCCATCTACCCGAGAATGGCACACCCCAACTCCATGGGGACAGAAGCTACTGCACTCAGGACCCTCCCAGACCTTGCCCTGTGTATGGCTGTTCATCTCTGTCCTTTATTATATCCTTTAATACACTAGTAAGAGTAAATGTTACCTTGAGTTCTGTGAGCCACTCTACCAAATTAATCAACCTTGAGAAGAAGGTTGAGGAAACCTTGGGGACCTACTATTTGCAATAGGCATCAAAATGGGGGTGGTAGTTTTGTAGGACTGAGCCCCTAGCCTGTGGGAACGGACACTATCACCAGGCAGACGGTGTCAAAATTATATTAAATTGTAGGACACCCAGCTGGTGTCACGGAAAACTGCTTGGTGTGGGGAAATCCTTCCTCCCATAGTTGGTGGTTGAAAGTATTAGAGGTGAAGGGTTCTGTGTAGGTAGTAAAGGAGACACACAGGATGGGGGAGGGGGTGTGGTAAGACTGAGTTTGTTTTAACTCAATTGGCAGTGGAGAGTCAGTAAAGGTTTTTGGGCAGTGGAGTGGGAGTCTTCATTATAACTGCTTTTTGAGGGATAAAAGGAGAGAAAGCAGAGGCTGAGGGACAGACTAAGAGTCTGCATGTTCAAGTAAGAGGTCATGAGAACCTAAACTAGATGATGAGCATCGGGATGGGGATAAGCCAATGAATATGAGATATTTTGGATGGAGAAATCACAGTTCTCAGTAATTGATATAAAGACCAGTTGGGAAGGGGAGACTAAGGAGTCTTTCATTTACAAATGACAAAATGTCCACCCAAATTTGCCTAAGTGAAGAAGTGAATTTACCCATTCACTTAACTGAAAAGTACTGAAAATAGGTGTACCCTCAGGAACTATTGGATCCCAGGGATCCAATGACATCAATCAGGACTTGGGCCTCCCTACCCCTCAGTTTTTCTTCTGTGATGATTTTACCTTATGGCAACCCCGAGAAGCTACTAATTTATATTTCCTGATGATTAAATGTGGTGGAAGAGAGCTTGTCTTCCCCATCAGTTCCAAAAAACATCTTGGACCCACCTCCCATTGCACATTCCTAAAGCAATCCCTCTGCTCTAAGAGATCCTTGCAGGTGGGCTTAGACCCATATCTAGTCTTTTATTTTCTATCAGTATTTTTAATAATTTGTTCATGAAGACAGCCTAACTGTAGGCCACTGTAAAACACTGCTTGGTAACCAAAGTCAAATCTCATTCCGATGAATTCTTTTTTCTTTTCTTTTTTCTTTTCTTTTCTTTTCTTTTTTCTTTTCTTTTTTTTTTTTTTAAGATTTTATTTATTTGACAGAGAGAAACCCAGCAAGAGAGGGAACACAAGCAGAGGGAATGGTAGCGGGAGAAGCAGGCTTCCTGCAGAGAAGAGAGCCCGATGCAGGGCTCGATCCCAGGGACCTGGGATCTGACCTGGGCCGAAGGCAGACGCTTAACGACTGAGCCACCCAGGCGCCCCGAATTCTTTTATTTTAAAAGATATTGATTCAGAATAGTGATGTCTCCTCCTCCCATTTCATCAACTGCAATAATTTTTGCAGGCAAGTTGCTAGAGAATCTTGCACATAGCTGAGCTCATAAAATGAATAAAAACCAAGACCATTTCTAGGGCAGTATTCAAACTGGGCAGTAGAAACACTACATAAGTGTCAAAGGGATTTCAAGTCTGGAAAAGAGGGGAGAGTTGTCAGAGAGGGCTGGACAGAGGACACACCATTGGCCTAAGTCTTGAAACAAGAATAAGCTTTGCTTCAGAACCATCTAGGCAGGGCATTGAATGCCAGCCAGATGTTGTCAAGTCATTTGTATTCCATTTGAAGTGGGGTAATGGCTCTAAAAATAACCTGGGGTCATCTGCCTGAACTGAGCAGTTTTCACTTTACCTAGTACAGGTGATGTCTAAACAATGTTTTTCAATTAAAATTTTACAAAATGTTTAAGTATATTAGGAAAGCATACCCCTTTCAGGAAACCCCCAAGGACATTGCTTTGATAAAGAAAAGACTCATCCTGTGAAGTGAACGCATCAGCCTGTAAAGTGGACCTCCCCCTGCCCCCCACGCTGAGGGATGTATATACATTTTCACAGAACAGATTTCCTTGAAAGTCAGGTATGTATAACTGTACTGCATTATGAAAAAAATGATGAATCTCATTTTGAGATTTTAAATTTGGGATCTTTTTTTATGATGTAGAAAACATCAATTCGAAAAGTGTTAAAGGCAGAAATGCTTCCCGAATTAAGCTGTTAGCAAAAAAAAAAAAAAAAAAAAAAAAAAAAAAAAAAAAAAAAAAAAAAAAAAAAAACCTACAAAAACCCCAAAACAAAAAACAAAAAAACCCCACACTGCACATTTTTAAACATATGGCAAAGCTGCTCTTTCAGCTTTCCACAATGATCATCATCCTGCTGATGCAAATTACTGTAACATTTAATTTGGAACGAGATCAAAAGTTTGGAAATTAGAAAAGACAATCCTGGTGGAACGTTGGATTTTTTGTTGTGCAAAGCAGACTCGTGCCTTGGTCTGACCGGAGCCTGTCACTCCTCTAACCCCCAACAGGCCCTATGGGGCTGTGGGCTTGCAGCAACATGTCAGCTTGATTTGCAAAGTCCAGGAGCCTCTGGGCCTTCATTTGACTGTTAAGGGTCTTCCCAAAAGCAGCATGGGTGTTAACAACGCTGAGAGAAGACCCTGGTTGGGAGATAATCACTTTTTCCTCAATTTTGCAGCTGGAGGCAGCTGGAAAGGGAGAGATGATTTTAATGATTTGTATTTCTTTCTTTTATTTAAGTGCCCCCCACCCCAAGAAATAAAAAGAAGGGACCAGAGAAAGAGCTTGCATTCGACCACCTGTACTTAGCATAATACCTGACACATGGTACACACTTAATAACAGTCTGTTGAATAAATGAGTGAATGACTGAGTGATTGGGTGAATGGAGGGTAGGCTGTGAAAAGTGCCCTCGGTGTGATTTTTCTGGGAGTGGCTTATAGTCGAACTTTCCATAGGATCACAGGATAGAGACCGTCATTTTGGCTCCTGATTGGCTGAGAGACAAGGAATTATGCAGAAAACTTACTCATCTTAATCATCTTGAATCTTACAAGGCCCGGTAACTCCTTTCCAGACTTATTTGGAAATGCCTCAAGCTCTTTTCCCACAGAAGACAAATTCTGGGAAAAGGAATTTTTCACCACAGCCCATAATCAGAAGCAAAGGTCCAACCCTCTGTTGAATACATATTTCACTCATGTTAAAGTTGGAGAAATTGTTAATGATTTAACAGAAGAAAACCAGAGAAACTGCTTGAGGTCCAATGCCAAAATGAAAACCACCCTCCCTCAATCTAAAAACTAAGGCTCTGGAGGATGTGAAATGCAAGAGGGAACCTTCCCAATGCCCCTTAGAATGCTTGGGCTGACTTGAGACCTCTGTGACTTGGCAGATGGGCCATGAAGAGCTAATCAGGATAATGCCTTCTTTTCTCTTTCCCACCACTCCATATTTTTATTTTTGTGGATGGTCAGGTTCACAACTTCTAGTTTTGTCATTAGGTTTGAACATCAGGAATCCAAAAATTTTGAAGAAAGGAAAAACAGGAGGAAAAAGGCAGAGGTATTTCAAGAATCAAAATGAGTCTGACCCATACTGAAAGACCTTAACTAGAGCATGGGAAAGAACATTCCAAAACAAGTCTTGGGTGTGTGGGGGTGGGAGGAGAGGGAGAGAGATTGGGAATGCATTTCTGAAGGCCTCTTTCCAGTCTGGTTCCCATGGAACTGTGGGAGGGACACACATCCTTTTGGAAACAGGTGGCTTAACGATGAAGGTCGGTCCACAGGGCCCCTATGTCTCTGCCTTGAAAGCTTGTTTGCTTTAGCAGTTTAGTAACCTGGAGGCCTGCATCTGGCATCCATGGACTTTTCTCTCATGGAGTGTTCAGGGCCCCTCTTCGGGCATTAGGAGCTTATGAGCTCCGCTTCTCTTATTTCTTGAAGGCCAGTTGATGACTCAGTTGGCCTTTTAAACCCCCCAACCCCAAGACCAATGCCTCCTACTGAGACCTAGAGGGGCCCCCCTCAGTCCTCTTGTCCTTATAGTCCTCAAAGAGGTAGACAAGGAGCTCATGCAGAGTTTTAAGTATTTTACTGTTAATCACTCTGACAGTTTCTTGGTGCTCAAGGGACCTTCATGGGAATTATGGGAATTGTTTGTTTGAAACTCCAAAAACTGTTCTAATAATATTCTGTATCTTGATCTAGTTGCTAGATGCATAGGTATATTCAGATTGTGAAAACCCAATAAGCTATACACTTAAAATATATATACTTTTCTGGTTGCACCTTATATTCCAGTAAAGGACTTCAAAAAACTACCTAAACCAAATGAATTAGAATCTCAGGGGTTTGGGACCCGAGAATATGCATTCTTACTAAATTCCTCAAATGATTCAAGTTTGAGGGCCTTGGTGCTAGAAGAAAATAAACAAAAGATATATCACATATATTCAAAGGCCATTATACCAGTGCTCATGAATTATGTTTCCTGGCCTTTTTCAACTATTCATTCACGAATGTCTACTCCCTAAGTGATCATTGTAGGGTTCAGGATGATGGACTAGGTCTTGGCCCTCCTGCTGTTGAGGGACACTACTAGACCTCAGATACCATCTCTGCCCTGAGGGAGCTCCCTGCCTCCAGGAGGAGATGGTGAGCTAAGCATCCCGATGCAGGCCACTTAGCCCTGAGGGAGGGAAAGGACAAGGTAATCTGTGAGCCTTGGGAGAACCACTAACCATAACCCTTGTAGGTGGTGACTGCACATCACACAGACTTAAGGCTTCTGCTATGAATCCTAGAATGGCATGGCCTGACTTTCTCCCCTCCCATGAAGCGCTGCACTTCTTCGGGGATGGCCTCATCCCCCTGCACTTGGGACTGGAGGACAGGCAGGGAGAAAACACATGTCAAGAGGGGTCTCAAATTGTTACGGTCAGAGCACAGGCTCTAGGGCCAGGGTCCCTCAGTTCACATCCCAGCTCATTTGCTTCATCACTGTGGGAATGATTGCTAGGGTACCTGCACAGTGGTCTCATTTATTTCTAGGTGTGGTCACTAGGGAGAATGAGTGGACCTCTATCCCCTTATTTGCTATCTGCTCACGGTGCCTGGTATACAGTTAGTGTTGTATAAGTGTTAGCTATCGTGACTGTTGTCGTTGTTGTTGTTATTGTTAGTTACTCTATAGTCAGATGTCCACTGACCTTGAGTGGATTAATTACATTCCTGAGAACGCTCAGACAGGGTGACACCCATCTCCGTGGGATCAGGCCACCTACTGGAATGATCTCCTTGGGGCAATTCCTCCCAACTTGTAAGCAAATGAGCCAAACAGAAAAATGCTTAATTCAAACAAAACAAAAGCTTGATGATTCAACAGGAGGAGGAAGGGAAAAATATCAGTCACAGCCTTCTAAGTGCCCTTCCCACAGGCTGTCTCCCCATGCTGGGGTGGAGGCAGCTTTCTTGCACCCCATCTGTGCAGCTGTTAACATTACTCAGGGAAATATTCATAACAAGAGACTGGAATCACGCAGTGTTTGCTCCAAAACATTCAGCATTCTCACATAAGGACAGCTTTCTTCTCTTCCTCACCACTTGAAGGGAATTCACAGAAGTTATCCCCTGTTACTGTTCATTTTTCATTGATGGGGAATTGGAGGTACATCCAGGGTGGACAAGCTATTGGCTCCAGGTCACAAAGGTGGTGAAGAAAAAAGCCAGGCTTTGCATCCTTGCCTCCTAACTCCAAGGAAGGTGTGTGCCATGAGAGAGCCAGGTAAGCAACTCCTGGCAATGTACAAGGCCTGACTGGAAAGGTTCAGGATGGGCAGAGCTAGGGACCCAGACACAACATGGCAAAATGATTCAGAGAGGAGTTTTGGAATTGGACAGGTCTAGATTTGAATCCTGGTTCTGTCAGTATTAGGAACTGAAAGTTTGTGTGTCTCCCCCACCCCACCCCACCCCCGCCCTGCCCAAATTCATATGTTGAAGCCTAACCAGAGGTTAGCCTCTGGTGTGGCTATATTTGGAGATGGAGCCTCCAAGGAAATATTTGAGGCTAAATTAGGTCATGGGAGTGGGGCCCTGATCTACTACGATTAGGGTCTTTATTTTTTTATTTTTTAAAAAAAGATTTTATTTATTTATTCGACAGAGAAAGCAAGAGATCACAAGTAGGCAGAGAGAGAGAGAGAGAGAAGCAGGTTCCCCACCGAGCAGAGAGCCCGATGTGGGGCTCGATGTGGGGCTCGATCCTAGGACCCTGAAATCATGACCTGAGCCTAAAGCAGAGGCTTTAACCCACTGAGCCACCCAGGCACCCCTGATTAGGGTCTTTAGAAGAAGAGACACTAGAGAGCTTTCTCACCCTGCATCAGCATGCATGGAGGAAAGTAATTTGAAGACAGAACCAGAAGGTGGTTGGTTAGCTGCGAGCCAGGAAGAGAGGGCTCACTAGAAACCAAATCAGCTGGAACTTTGCCTTGAACTTCCAGCCCCCTGGACTGTAAGAAAATTAATTTCATTGTTTAAGCCATACCATATATGGTGTTTGGTTATGGCCGATTGAGCTGGGAAAGACAGTACAAGCTCTGTGAAAGAGCAAGTAACTTCCCAACTGCCATTTCCTCATTGGTCAAATGAAGATGATAGTAATCACACTTCATGAAGTTGTTACAGTGATTAGGTGAGGTAATGCATTCAAAGAACATAGCCAAGTGACCAGCACACAAATGTTAAAAAACTTATTTATTCACCCTCCTTATTTAACAGATGTTGATCAAATACCTGTTTTCTGGCCAAGCATTGTTCTGGGTGCAGGATATCCAGGGATCACTACGAAAAAGAAGATGGAACTCACCATCCATCTAGATGGGGGGGGGGGGAAGATGATAAATAAGGAAACAAATAATGTCTTGAAGGAAATAATTAAAATAAGAGAAAGTAACCAGGGCTGTGAGGGACAGTCTCTCTGAGGAAGATATTTGAGTCAGGGACCCAAAGAATGAGAATGTTCTGATCATCTGAGTAGCTGGTGAACAACCATTCCGGGCAAAGTGAATGGATGCCAGAGCCAGGAGGTGGAAGAGGCTTGGAGCACTCCACAGGAGAGGAGAGCAGCCACTCTGAATGGAATGCATGAGATAGCAGAAGGAAGCAGGGGCCAGAGTTTGCTGCTCCTCATGGGGTATTTTCTATCACCAATGGACAGCTATCAACGGACTCTTTGGGTGGGGGGATGATGTTGTCTGCCGTGGGGTTGTAAGAGCTGACTGAGTGTTGTGGGGAGAAGGCATTTGGGGGATGTGAGCAGAAGCAGGCCACTGTGTTAGGTGACCTTCACACCAGTTTGGCAAAGAAAGATAGTGGCTGAGACAGAGGTGGGGAGGAGAGCTCAGGTGCTGATGAGGATGGCAGAAGAACAAGAGTTAGTGCTAGGTTTGAAGGGGCCGAGGGGAAGGGAGAGTCAAGATGACACCCCGGATTTCACTTGGCACTGTCAACTGACCACGGATGAGAGACAGGGTGTGGGGAGTCAGGAAAGAACAGGTTGGAGAGGCTCAGGGACCTGCAGAGGTTTTCAGATGACACTGGAGAAAGGCTAATCTGAGGAATAACAGGAGTGTAGTCCTCAAGAGGTTAGAAGAGATAAGGTGGAGATAGGGGGGGTTTGTGCGAGGAGCGTGGAGACAGAAGTGACAACTTCTCTGTTTTAATAAGTGAGAAGCAAGAAGATTGGTACACTTTTTGTTGGAAGTGATTTCAGGCCGTTCCTCCCTGCTAGCATGTATTTTCTCAGCGGAATCCAAGTCAAGATCTTCAATTAAGAAGGAAAATGGTAAGAATGGATTGGGGAAATTTAAGGAGAAAGAAAATGGTGTGAGCTGGTTGGTTTGGCAAGTGGGAAATGAATTTGCTGGGGAAGCACAGTAAATTTTTCAGGCAGTGCTCATTTGACGTTTGTGGGCATGAAATTAAAGAGAAACCAGTAGACTGAATTTTATGCTTCTTTTTCTCAGGAATCTTCAGCTGCTTGGGTATAGGCACAGAAAAGGCACAGAACTCGGTTCAATGACTGCCGAAGTTTTTCTAAATGAATACAATGGAAAGAGAAAGCGAGGGAGAGAAAAAAAATTGTTGAGCAAAGGCGTTGAGGGTGACTGCAAGGGGCGGGATTGTTTAAACTGGGTAAGAAGAATCTGAGGAGGAGGGTCAAGGACAGTAGGAAAGGGAGGGGGTAGGTAGCCTGGAAGTTTTGATAAGGTAGTTGTCAGGGAGTGGGATGTTTGAAATCAGGGCGGAGCCTGTCAATAGCAAGGTGGAGGGTGGGACCCTGGGAGTGGATGTTTGTGATTGGGGAAGGTGAGAAAGGCCTGGAACACAGAGGCAGGGATTTGGGTAGTCCATTCCTGTGTGTGTGTGTGTGTGTGTGTGTGTGTGTGTGTGTGTGTGTGTGTCTGTGTCTGTGTGTGTGTTGTAGGCATCTGGAAGATGACAGACCTGAGGGCGGGGAGCAAAGCCTTCAGTGAAAGGAGAATGAGTGTCTGCTGAATGGAGGAGCAGACATTTGACAACCACTAGGTGTGGGTGTCTGTAACCTGAAGGCAGGAGCTTCAAAGGAGCTGCAGTGTTCTTAGAGAGAGGAAGTTGGGAGAAATGGTTTACTAGGTGGAAGAGGTGCAAAGAGGATACTCACCCCACCTCCCAGCCCTGAGATACACCTGGTGTGAGAGGGAACAAGACCTTGAGAGGCTGTGAGAGAAGCGTCTCTGGGGAAAACTCGGTTTCCAGGAGGCCAGGAGAAGAGGGAGTAGTCGGAGCAATGAGGACATGGGGGAGTTTGTGGATCACGGATCTAGCTCTGGAGGGCTCTAGAAAAAGGCTTGAGAGGAACACGAGGGGTGAAGGATTGGGTTGGATGATGAAAAAGACACAGCACTAGTCTCAAACTTCTGATGTTCAGAGCCTTGAGCTCTTGAGATGATGTGTTGACTCTCCTCCCTGTGAACCTCGATGAGACAGCAAGAGAGGGCCACAAAGTGTCCCTCTTCCAGGTCAGCCTGGTATTATTAGGTATGATTATCATCACCCAGCTCATCTCCCTGCCTCAGGGCATAACTAAATATAGATCGTCCTACTTTCAAGTCTCCTAGAGAAAGTGATTTTATAATTTCTCTTGATAATGGGTTCCCTAGTTTAACAATCAGTACCAAGAACACTGCCTGACACATAGTAAGTGCCTAATGAGTATTGTTTGAGTTCGTCTGAGTTAATTGAATGCATTTCTGGTGTCAAGATTTTCCTTTTATCTCCTTTCACTTGCTCATGCTGTGGTTCTAGTCCCTTGTACTTCTGTGACAACATGGATCCCATAATTATTTTCCCATTTTATAATTTCCAATATCACAGATAAGCTGTTCTATATAATCTTTTACTCAAATGCTAATTCTGTTGTTATTTAGTTGTGTCATATCTGTATCTCGGGTCTCCTCAGCCAGATTTAAATACCCTCCGTGGTAGAGAGTGGTTTGCTGATTCTCTTCTCCACAGTGTCTACTGTAGTGAAGGCAGGGAGCTAATATTTACTAGTTGCTTTAAAAAAAAAAAATCAATATACTCTCAAATTAATTCTTGAAATAATATATACTTATTTGAAAATTCATGTGTATTCCTAGACAGCCACTGACAGGTCCCATGAGCTAACACCTGACCTGACATTCAGACTGCCTGGGTAAAGACTGTGACTGTGTCCCTCACTCCCTGTGTGACATTGGGCAAGATCTTTAATGTTTCTGTACCTCAGTGTCCTTGTCTATAAAATGAAGCCAGTTAAGTTATGGCAAATTTGTTGTGATGAATTAATTAATATGTACAAATATATATTCATGGGATACTTTAATAAATGGTAAAAAACTCAAACCAGATCACCAATAAGCGCCTACTGGTCTATTCAAGAGACTGTATTGTGATGGAACAAATAGGCACACACTCTACAGATAAAATACTATTAAATAATTTACTTCTCAGGTAATTAAGATAGGACCAGATCGGTGAAGTTAGCATGGAGAAAGAAATGCCTCCACCCTTTATAAAAAGGAGAAACAGGAGAAAAACCTAGTAACCTAAGTTGAGGCATCCTGAAATAAAGACAGGGACTGCCAAAAAAATGAAAGGCCACAGCATGAGGCTGAGGGCTTTGAGAAAATGTTTGCTATATGCAATTACGGAGACAGAAACTGTTGCATTCAAACTCCAGAGATGAAGAAAGAACAGAAAAAACAGAGAATACCATTGCACGGATTATTATTTGCTTCCATTCACAAGGAACCCAGAGCCCAGGAGTATAGAGAAGTAGGAGGTAATGAAAACGCTATTGTAACTTTTGATGAAAAGCAGGCTGGGGAGCACTTCACGAATGGGAACTTGGCAGAATCCTCAGAGCTACATGAATGTTCCCTCAGGGGTAAAGAAGCGGGTATTTGCATTAACCTGTTAAAGAAAAACTAAGGTCTAGAGGTCAGAATCAAAAAGGTGATTTACTATTCAAGGACGAATATAGATCTTGTTTCATGGAGCAGGATAATTAATGAAACAAGGAATTTAAAAAGTAAGCCTAGGGAATTAAAAAAAAAAAACATGATACAATTCAATAAAGTTTTTTTTCTTTTTTGAAAGCAAGTGTAATCAACCCAAATTCCTTTTCAAATACCAGGTCCCTGAATAGGCAGAGGAAGACATTATCATGCATTTGACGTATTCATTTTTCAGCATTAGATTAGAATCCATAAGCTACCTGTGGGAACATTTTAATTTCAAAGGAACGTCTTTTAGGTTTTCAGGGTTGTGGGTTTGATTTCTTTTTTCACAGTTGATGTGCTATTTTGAAATAAACCGTTTTAAAAAATTTTTTTTTTAATTTTCTTATAAAAAGTCACACTGGTTAAAAATTGACCAAAAATTGACCAAAATTACCCTAAACTAAGGGGAACCAGAGCTGGTTTGCCGGTGTTGGGGGAGAGGAAGGTGGGGCCCAGGGGCCTCAGAAGCTGGCGTCAGAATTAGAATCGCTCCCTTC
Source organism: Procyon lotor (assembly GCA_028646535.1). Taxonomy (NCBI): domain Eukaryota; kingdom Metazoa; phylum Chordata; class Mammalia; order Carnivora; family Procyonidae; genus Procyon; species Procyon lotor. The sequence continues at coordinate 54,205,535 of CM053613.1, read as the reverse complement.
CCTATCTGGGTGTGTAGTGTGGAAGGAGTCAGTGTGACACAAATGTAATTTGCAGCTGACCCAGCATTGGGAGGTGTGGCTCGTATATTCAAGACAGCAAAACCACTGAAATCTGACTCAGAGATGCTAGAAATACTGCCTTGCAGTAATTTTAGAAAAGAGAAACAGAGAGCAAGGCCGACACTGCACAACATTTAATTCGTCAGCACTGACTGGAACTTGCTGCAGAACGGCAGGAAGGACACTGAAGGGTTTTTGCAGTCAGAAACCCTGAGCTCCAGCCCCCATGGGATCTCTCAGCCACGGAGTACACTTGGGCAGATCCTTTAAACTACTCGGGCTTCAATTTTCTCACCTTTTTTTTTTTTTTTAAGACTTAAAGAGAGGCAGGGGAGGGGCAGAGGGAGAGGGAAAGGGAGGGAGAGAGAGGACTCTAAGCAAATGTGGGGTTTGATCTCACAACTCTGAGCTCATGACCTGAGCCAAAACCAAGAGTAGGATGCTTAACTGACTGAGCCACTCAGGCGCCCCTTCACTTTTCTCATCTTTAATGAGAGAAGAAAATAGCTTTCTAAAGCACCGCAGGGATGTTCGCAGGGATTGTTCCAACGGGCTGTAGTGATGACAGCAAAGGTAATATTTATTCAAAATACAACAAAACAATAGAAGGAATGTCTATTCTTTGAATTCACTGAGAGTCAAATCATAGCTTTTCTTCTTAGTGACTGCTGGACTTTGGGCAAGTTTGTCTCACTCTATTTTTTTTTTTTTTAAGATTTTATTTATTTATTTGACAGTGAGAGAGAGATCACAAGTAGGCAGAGAGAGAGGGGGAAGCAGGCGCCCTGCTGAGCAGAGAGCCTGATGCGGGGCTCAATCCCAGGACCCTGAGATCATGACCTGAGCCAAAGGCAGAGGCTTTAATCCACTGAGCCACCCAGGCGCCCTATTTTTTTTTTTTTCTTAAAAAGGGATTTATCCCATATATGGGAAGGAGTAAAGCATTTATTTTGCCCTGGAAGCTCAAGGGTGATTGATTCTCATGGAAGGATCTTGAAGGGCACCAAGGAGGTGAATTTGAAGGTGGCTGCTTGAGGGAAGGAAATTTCTAGAGCCTAGAAAAAAAATAGTGTAGGTGAGTTGGAAAATCTTCTTAGGCTGGTGTCGTTGGCAAATAATGGCCAATATTATTGAGCAATATATTAGTTTTCTATTGCTGCTGTCACAAATTACCACACATTTAGCAGCTAAGACAACATAAATTTGTGTCTCACAGCTTCTGTGGGACAGAGGTCTGACATCCGTCTCACCTAGCTAAAAATCAAACCCACGCTCCCTCCTGGAGGCTCTTGGGGAAGAATTCACTCCCCAGCTCATTCAGGGTGTGGAAATCAGTTCTTTGTGGTTAGGACTAAGGTCCCTGGTCTGTCAGCTGAGGGCCACCTTCAGCTCTTAGAAGCCTCTCTATGGTCCTCATCTGTGGCCTCCATTCTTCAACCCAGAGGGGTGGGTCCTAGTCTTGTCTCAAATCTATTTTCTTCTGCTGCTGTGTCTCTGTTTCCTGACATGCACCTTGAATAAACCCAGCTATCAAATCACACTCTGTGCTGTGGCCCATGGCTCTATTTCCGTGGGTGAGAACAGGGTGGACGCTGGGAGGGGGATTCTGTGGCCCCTCTGTCCTGCTCACCTCCATCCTGGGTCTGACTGCAGAGCCTGCAGAGCCTGGCTTCCACAGGGAGCCAAAAAACTGTGACATGCTTGAGGAGACGCCTTTGGGCAGATGTCTGAGAGCCAAGGTGTGGACCCAGGATCCACTACTGCAGCAGTGGAAGGAGGGCAGTGGGAGTGTCTCTGCCTGACCTCAGGGTGCTCTGAAAGGTACATAGCACCCCGGGGCAGGCAGGCCCTGGAAGCCAGGGCCAACCAGGGAGGCGTGAAGCACCTCGCACCAAGGGCAAGCTGTTAGCAGTTGGGGAAGGGGGCCCTGTGGGCCCAGGGGACCCCAGACAGGCTAGCCCCGGGCTCCGTTGCTGTAACTGGAACCACACCCACATTTCTCATACACCTGTGCCCCACCATGGTCCAGTTTCAGGTTTCCAGTTTTGGGGGTCTTTCAGGCTTAAGCAAGGCTCCCCTTCTTCAAGGAAAGAGAAACCCTTCCTGGAATGCTCAGGGTCACCCGTGTCAGGGCCCTGCCATGGTGGGTCCCTGTGCTTCTCTGAACTGCCAGGGCCACAGGGACAGCTCACAGAGTCACTGTCAGACTGCCATACAGAGAGGATTTTATCTCAGGGACTCAGCAGGGACACCCATGAGCAGTCTGGCCTGTGGGCCACCGCTTGTTGGTCATCACTTCTCTGATCTTCTCATGGTTTGTCTTTTAGGGTGAAAAGCCTTTTCCAAGATCCTCCCCTGCCCCGTGCCCATATACCTGCCTATAGGCGAAGCTTGTCAGGAGCAGAGCAGCCCAGTGAGGACTCTGGTAGGTGATTGTCCAGCTCATCCTCTCACAGGAGCCCAGACACAATGCCCCTGTGTAAGTAGATCCCCCAGCTAATAGGTTGGTCCTACATCCAACCAGGAGCCAGCAAGTGCCTGCTGGAAGAGCACTCAGGCCTTAGATCGGGGTGCTGGGGGTGCTGATGGGTGGCACTTGCCAGAGGCTCCAACGCAGATCTGGCCCTACTGGGCAACTGCTCCTCATACAGCCATGGCCACTGTGGTGGAAGAGGGGATAGAACCCCCATGCTTTTCTGGAATTTCTGGGGGCCCACAGTTCATACAGGAATGGGCGGAGACAGCAGGATGTTTTGCTAATTCAGGCTACTGGGATAATGAGGTGAAGGTTGGTCATCAGAGGAAGGGAGGGAAGGATGGATGGACTGGCCTGCAGGTGCGAGGGACCCCACATGGGGTCCACCCTGGACTCCCTGGCTCCAGGATTAGCTGTATCCACACTGCCCCAGTCCTAGCCCTCAGGGAGGGGCCCGTGCCCAACCAAGGCAGGTGCATCTGCCACACCCCAGGCAGACTCTTGTCCACTAAGATCTCCAGGTACCGGGGCATGTCCAGGCTGTGGAACAGAAAGCCTGGAACCTGTTTCTGGGACCCAGGGGCCCTGTCTGAGGTGTGCCGGCTCAGGTGTGGTGGAACTAAAGGTTCCAGCAAGCCTGTGGTACGCCCTGCCCAGGGGGCACATGCTCAGGCAAGCAGCTGAGCCAAGTCAGCCCAAGGAGGCAGCCATGGCCCCTGGCAGTGCCTCCTACTCCACGTGGCCAACATCTGCTCTAGCTCCTCACACTTCTGCTGCGGCTGCTGATTCATGGCTGTGCAGGCCCGGCTCTGGTGCTGGAGCGGTTCCAGCTGGACCTGTGTCCTCCGCCCTCCCAGGGAAGCCTGGAGAGTCTTCTGGGACCAGGGTGGTGACAATGGGGTGCCTGGCGGGTGCCTCCCATACATCCTCCATGATCTGCTCCACCATGGGGGGCCCTGAGCCTGTCATCAGCACCACTCTCTTCTTGGCCTTGGAATCCACCCCGGGTGTGCACCCTGAGCTGCCAGCACCGCCGAGCACCCACTTCCACGTATTGCTGCACCTCTTCCTCCTCTCGCCAGAGAAAACACTGTGCTCTTAAGGGCCCATGTAATTAGATTTGGCCCAACCACAATCGCCTCAGCAACTCCAGTAACTCAGTAATTTAATTCTTTTGGTCACTCTACGACAGAGGAAACTGAGATTCAGAGATGTTAACCAACTTGCCCAGAGTCACACAAGAAGTGTAAGAGCCAGATTTTGAGGGTAGGTTATCTGAGTCTAGACCTCATGTCCCTATAGAGGATAAACATCTAGAAAGAAAAGTCACCAAGTTGGAGGGCCTTGAATGCCAGAGTGAGATGCATGGGCCCTTTTCTGTGTGTGTAGCAATGCTCCATGTCATCAGGTGGGGAGAAAACACATAAAACACAGACACTCTGTGGAAGACTGAATGGTATTTGGAAAGCATGGGTCAAGTCACATTCCTGGGGGATGGAAGGCAGATTACAATTTTTCAGGAAACATTGTATTGGTCTCAAGAAATTAGATTCTTGGAAAGAATCCAACATGGTCAAGGCATAGATATGACCATGGAATAGATAAAAATACGAAGTTATTAGCCTACCTTCTGGGAGGTCTCTGCAGGCTGTGATGGAGCCTGAATGAAGGTCACTCTTGGTTTACTTAATATCTTCATGAGTGATCTTGGAACACGGGATCTTCATCCTTTTAAATGAAATTCATGAAGATAACAAATGGCTCAAGTTATAGTCATCAAAGAGGACAGAAGAAATGTCGACAGGAAACATTTCCCATTCAACTTGGTGGGAGGGGGGAAGCAAGGAATTCAAAACACAGATAGTCACTAAGATAAGGAGTCTGAACAGAGCCACCATGATTTAAGAGTCCTGCAATAAACAAAAAAGACAGAGAGGAAATCATGAAAGTGAAATGTGGTAGCTAGTCTGACAACTGGCTCCCGGATGTGCAAATTTCCAGATGTCACAAACTTTTGTGCTTTGGGCCACAGCTGGAGGGAGGCCCATGGTCATGCCCTGGACTGGTTTCTAGGGTACCAGGGAGTAGGAGTAGTTTGGGGGGAAGCTGAGGCGGAGCAGCATAGAGAGGGTTGGAGAACAGGGTCAAGTATGAAATGCACATTATGAAGAGCAGTTGCACCTCCTCTCACCTTGACCACCTGCCCTCTCCACTCAGTTAAAGTCTTTGACACTGGCCCACAGGGCCTGTGCTTCTGCCTGAAGAATCAGGAACCTCCTGCATCTTCATGACATTATTTTATGTGTCAGGCTGGTTGGTAATTCCTGGCTTACTTGACTCTCTCCTTCTCCAAACTGGGGCTCCATAAAGCCATTTGAGGAAAACACAATTTAGGAGGCTGTCCACAGAAGTGGCTTTAAATCTTTTTTTAGGTCTAAGATCTCTTTAAAAATTTGATAAAAGCTATAGGTATTTTTTTCCTAGAAAAATAAATGTACAATCACAAAAAAATTTGCTTGTAAGTCTAGAGGATTCATGAAGCCCATCGAACCCGGAGGGAATCCTCTGGTCTAGTTACTCCAGGTTAATAACCCCATTGTTACAGCAATAGCAAATGCTCAACACTCTTGTTACAGTCTTCACCACTCCACACCTTAGTGCTCCCCACCACATGCCTCATGCATTGGTAAACATTTTCCTGCTGAGCCTGGTTATGGTTTCAAAAATCTACCTCAACATGGTACTCCCCAAGTAATCCTACCAATACTTCAAAAGTGGCACCAACTTCAATCCTGGGAGTAGCAAGAGAAGCTAGGAGAAAGAGTCATTCAAGTCAAAGGAAATTTTCTAGGTGGAAGGAATGGGAAAGGGCTGAATAGGATAAGGATGAGAAAAGGATTACTGGAACAGTCAATTAGATGCTTGGGAACCTAGGAGAGGGCACTTTAAGCAGAGCTATGGGTTGCAGCCAGATTGCAGTGGGCTAAACTGATGGGTCTCCTTGAATGTATTCTAAATAATCAGTTATATGCATAGGAACAAACATACAAGGATGTTCACTATGGTATCATTTTTAAAAAAGCACTAGTACAAATTGAAAATAGTCTAAAAACCAAGTATTAGAGAATTTTGTTCATTTGATTTTAATGCATCCATACTATGGAAAAAGATGGTATTAATAAGAACCCCTTAAGTAGCAGAAACTGGAATCAAACTAGTTCAAGCAAAAAGAAAATGAACTTGTTAGCTAATGCAGTTGAAGAGTGCAGAAATCATCTGGACTTAAGCACACGATGATCTTGAAATCTCTCTCTCCCCTTCCCTCCCTGCTTTTACCCCCTCCGCCTCCCTCTCCCCTCTCCTCTGAGCTGGAGTCATTTTTAGAGCTCTCTCTACATGGTGGAAAGGATGGCCACCATGGCTCCAGCATTTCTAGAGCTGTCTCCACAACAGAGAAAACCTCCTTGTCTCACCTTCTAGGCCAAGACCTCGGCCTAAGAATATTGGCCTGTTGGGGTCACTTGCCCATCCTTCAACCACTGCTGTGTCTAGAGAGGTGGAGTACTGTGATTAGTCAGCTGTAGCGCATGTGTCTCCCTTGACAAACCCAGAAGAGTCGTATTGTGTGAGGAAAAGCCATGTTCCAAAGGAAGAATGATGACGCCCCCAAAAGCTATCCATTGTGATGGCAGACTTATTTTTTTAATATAATGCAGATCTATATTTATAAGCATGGAGGCTTTAGGGGATGGGGAGAGACTGAAGTCCCAATCACAGCTCTGCCTGGAATTCTTGTGCCTAGAACCCCCCACCTGACACTTCTATCCCTTCTACTTCTCTAGTTGAAGTTCTCTAATGACTACATGGGGCAGGTAGAATAATGCCTTCCTTCTCCAAAGATGTTCATGCATGGGGAGCCTGTGAGTATGATGCCTTCCTTGGCAAATGGGACTTTGCAGATGGGATTAAGTTAAGAATCTTGAGATAGGAGATGACCCATGGAAGGATGCTACATTTCCACTGTGAAGTAAGAAAAGCAAGCTACTGAATACAGTATTGTATATAAAATATGATTTTATCTTTATCTTTAAATCTGTTTAACTATTTATGTACATATATGCATAGAAAAAAAGTTTAGGGAATGCACTCCAAGACAATAACAGAGTTATTTCTGAGGGGTTGTGATAGATTTTTTTCCCTTTTGCTTGTATGCAGTTTCTAACTCTTCTACCATGAGCATAGATGACTTACATAATTCACAACTATAAGCCGAAGAGGTGAAGAAGAGGGAAGCAGCCTTTAAAGAGAAAGGTGATATGGTATTGTGAGTGAGAAGCATGTTGGAAAAAAAAAAGTTTGCTTACTCATTTATGTCTTTATTTGCACAGGGAACACCTATTTATCAGCTGAGGCGACAGGCCTGAGGATGCCGAAGAAAAAGAACACTCATGAACAAGGAAACGAAATAGGGAGTAGTATCTCTAGGACGAGGGGTGGGGTCGAACCTCATAAGGACTGAGACTGGGCCCCTCTGGGGGCAGGAAGGAGTGAGGAAAGGCTGGGAAGAAACGAAGCAGCTTCTAATGGGAGGGGAAGGTATTCAACAACCTAAGTCTTCCAAGCAAAGAAGCATGTGGGTGAGGGGGCCAGAGTGGGCTGGGGACTTCAGAAAAGTGGAAACAGTTGGAAATTGTGCTGTGGGGAATGGGATGGGGATCCACAAGGATGATAGGGCTTTCTGAGCAGCACTGAGGGCCCAGCTGAGATTAGATAACAGGGATTTGTCGTTGTGCTAATCATAGCAGAGGCATGACTTTTTCCAGTGACACTGAGCGGCTTGGGATCAGAAGCAAAGGCAGCAGGGAGAAACCGGTGTGCTTAGCTGCATGCACCAAGACTTCAGATTCTGAGTGAGGGAATCCTCATTGGACCTCAGTGACTCCCACTGAGCTTCCTGATTCAGTTCTTTGATTAGGAGCCTATGGCACTGCTCTTTCCTGGGCTGTACATGATGGTTGCTGGGTATCGTTCAGGCCGTGCTGAGATGAATCCAGGAACTTGCCAGTGAGGGTGTTTGAGAAGCCAAAAACAAAAAGCAAAAGCCAAAATGATGCAGGGAGACAAAGGATGTAAGCAAATGGTGCCATTGTGCTACTGGGAGGACCCAGGAAAAGGGGGGAGGGGCCAGGGTAGTTTTCAAAGCAGAGATAAAGCCCAGGCTGATCTTCCATGGATGAATAAGAATTAACCAGGCCAAGTAAGTGGGGAGGGCATCCCTGGAAGGGGAACCACATGAGCAAAGGAGGAGTCATGAAGCTGTGTGATGTGTACAGATAACCCCACACAACTGAGCATCATTACAGGGTGACGTAAAGTGGGGCATGGTGGAAAACAGGGCTGGAGAGGGCCGTCAGGGACTCATCCTGAAGGGCAGAGGAAAAAGGTCCTATGAAGGAGCTTGAGAGAGCAAGATCGGAAGAATAAAAAGAGGAAGAGAGTATGGTCTCTGAAGTCAGATTAGTCAAGAGGTAATTAGGAAGAAACAATTGATGTCCCAAGTATCCTAAAGATGCCCAAGGAGAACATTTCAAAAATCTTATCAACAGACTTGGCAATTAGATCACATGTGACCTTTGCCAAATGAGTGCTGATGGAGTAGTGGGCACTGAAGACTACAAGGAATGGCTGGTAGGGGTGAAAATAAAAAGAACAAGTGGAAATCACCATCTCCATGAAGTCTGGCTCAGCAGAGTAGACAAGGGAAATAGAAGTGAGAAGGAATCGGAATTTTAGGAGAGGATGTGTGTGTTCAAGGATGGGAGAGATTCTAACAGAGGCTGTCAGGAAGGCGCAGGAGAGGTGGAATTTTAAGAAAGAAAAGATAATGACTAGCACGGAGCCCTTGGGATGGGAAGGCATGAGTTTCAACAGGAGGAAGGATGCCTCTTTCTCTAAATTTACCGAAGGGGTATGAGCACGCATATAGGTGTAGCTATGTTGATCAGGAGGGAGCAGAGCTGTCCTCGTCTGACTGGCTCCGTTTCCTTTATGAAGCAGGCAGCATGGTGGTCCCCTAAAAGGGAGGAGATGAGGAAAACAGAGGAGTTAGAAAGAGAAGGCCCCATGAGAGGGCTACGGGAGAGCATGGGACCTGTGCAGGCTGCAGGAAGTACACAAGGTCAAGTGTGGAAAGTGCACAGCTCAGAGCCAGGCAAATAAAGGCCCTCAGTAAATGGGAGAAATGATCCCCATGCAAGGAGAATCTTGAGGGCCTAACAAACCTCAAAGGGACAAAGTCCCAGGTGGGGGCAGTGGATGGGTCTGAAGGTCAATCACATATGGGACTTGAAGGCAGATGTCTACAGAAAATTTTTTTTTTTGTTCTGTTTTAAAGTAGTTTGAACACTGCTCTCTAGCATCTGGGTGTTCAGATTTGGAAAGAAGAGCCAGTTCTGAAAAACAAAGAAATATTGCAAATTCAGGAGCCATGTTACAATTCCAGAGGCAGAAACACCTCCAGAAATAACTCGGTCTCTCCTGTTAGGGACCAACTAACCCTAGTGACTCCAAATCCAGAAAGATTAAATTGATAAAGGCAACGCCACACTGCAGTCTGAGGTGATGTGGTTCAACATGGGCAGGAGGAGTGGGGGTGGGGGAGGGGGTGGACAACAAACCCGACCCATTACTGGGATTGGTTGAATGGCTAGATCTACCTCAGGGTGTTTCTTATCTTATTCAGTCTTCTAGTCAGTCAACAAAGTCGACAAAAACAAAGGCTGCCAAAGACTTTGTCAGCCTGTCCCCAGTTAAGCTGGATGTTCTCGGGCAGGTGCAGGCAGCTAGTGCAAACACACTAGTCCTTTCACTCTCTTGTGGTGCCACACGGGGCAGGCTCAGAGGTGCAGCTCTACTGGAGCACTCACTGGGGTCGACCCCATCAACCCCCGACTCAGTGTCCCATCTCTTTCCAAGCCTCAGTTTTGTCATCTGTAAAATGTGTATGACATCAGCATCTATTTCCAAAGGTCCTTGTGAGCATTCAATGGGGTAATGCATACAGAGCACTTAGCACTTTTGCCTGGCAGATGGAAAGTGGTCAATAAATGGTAGTAGCCTGGCTTTCCTAGAACTCATTAGAGGAAACTCATTCTCAGTTTTTTAATGTCCTTTCACCTGCTAAGCTCTTTCACTGATCAGTGAGCCACAGTCAGATGAGGTCCCAGAAGATAGGGTGGCCATGTTGTTTTTACAATATCACAACTTGCCGAGCTCTGTGGATGACAGAGAGATGCTATTCAGACAGAGTGCCTTCAAACAAAAGCAGCTGAGTGGGTCTCATTAGGAGCATTAGTGTCCTAAGGAGGGAAAAGCACAGCTCCTCCTTAGCTAGAGGTCTTCTGGCCTGCTCTCTCTGAATACTGGAGTCATAGGAGGGCTGGGTGGCTCAGGGGGTTAAGCCTCTGCCTTCGGCTCAGGTCATGATCTCAGGGTCCTGGGGTGGAGCCCCACATCAGGCTCTCTGCTCAGCAGGGAGCCTGCTTCCCCTTCTCTCCCTGCCTGCTGCTCTGCCCACTTGTGATCTCTCTCTGTCAAATAAATAAATAAAATTAGAAAAAAAAAAAAAAGAAATTAAAAACCTATTAGCCCTAAACTGAGACTTTTACCCCCGAAGAATCAGAAAAATTAAAAAGGAATTGAAAAGGGAATAACTTTCTTATATAGGTATCAGTGTTATTTAATGCTGCGTCTACATGCCACATACTCCCAGTTGTACGTCTCCCATGCTGGTCTAAGGCAGTACATTTTACTCCTTATTCCAAAAGCTCTTCTAAGGTGGACAAGTGAGCTGTGTCAAGATGGGGAAGTAGCTAAGCAGGAGGGGCTCTGCTCTTATTCGGCTCTGCAAGAGCAGCTCTGCTCTTATTCAGCTCTATGAACTACTTCATTTTTTTTTTTTAAGATTTTATTTATTTATTTGAGAGAGTGAGAGCATGAGTAGGGAGGAGGGGCAGAGGGAGAGGGAGAAGCAGGCTTCCAGCTGAGCAGGAAACCTGACATGGGGCTCGATCCCAGGACTCTGGGATCATGCTCTGAGTTGAAGGCAGACACTTAACTGAGCCACGCAGACACCCAACTATTTCATTTTTTAAAGGGTTACATTGCTAGAAAAGAAAAATATTGAAAGCTATCAGCCTACTGATTAATAATATCCATTTATCATACATCTGCTACGGGCCAGATACTTTATATACTTTAACCTTCTCTCTACAAGGTAGCTTACTAATGGAAGAGGCAGTTGATACTCTGAAAAATTAAGGAACCCATCCAAAATTATTCAGCTAGTAAGTGTTAGAATTGGCATTCAACCAAGTCTGTCTGCTCCCTTTCCACTTGCACATCTTGCTTTGGAATTCTTTCAATTCAACAAACTTTTATTAAGATTCTACTACTTTCTAAGCACTTGTTAGATTCTGGGATTAGAAACTCACAATCCACTGGAATAGAAAAGCATGCGAATAAATATTTACACAAGAGTTTTGGAATGCTATGCTCCAGTGAAACATGGAGTGAAGCCTGGTGAGTTCCAAGTGGTGGGGTGAGAGAGTGGTCATTTAGCCTTCTTACAGGTGGTCATGCTGCAGGGCACAGTGACAAGGAGGAATGCTGGCCGAGAGGACCATGGAGAGTTGAGGAGGCCAGAGTTTAGCAGGCTTTGTATCTCCCCGAGGTCTGAGAATTGCATCATTTGATTGATTTACACTTTTTTCCCCTTTTGCTCTCCTCTAATATTTAGTTGTTTTGAAAATTCTAGCCTTAGCTAAATAACCTATGGAAGATATTTGTTGCCATTTTAGGAGGAAAATGGAAAGATGTCTGAAGAAAGGTACAAAGGTATTTGGAGGAGTAGCCACTCTCACCCACCAAGGAGTACGGACTTTAGACAATGGGGAGCTCGTGAAGGATTATAATGCTAATATATCATACCGTAGCTCTGAAGTCAGGTAGGGCCTCCTCAACCCAAAAGATCCAGCTAAATCGTCCTCACAGCTCCAGTTTTACAGCCTAGGGAAGCTCTGTGTCTCTCCCAGTACTTGCTTCCCGAGGACTGATTCTCTCCTGGCTCATTTGTCTGTAGATTTTGTCTTCCTCCAGTGCTGTCCTTGTGTTGTGCCAAGGATGACCCCAACCAGACATGAAAGTCAATGTCCAAAAGAATTCACTTACATAAAAGCACAAATGAGCATTGTAGATTTGACTAAAGATTTTTTAGAAGCATCAGAAGATTTTACAGCAGTCCCATGAAGCTCTACTTTTAGACTTTCCAATTCTCTCCAGATTGGTCTTTCATGCTGTAAGGAGCCCAAAGCACATTTCCTGGATTATCTGTTGGAACTGCAAATTCTTCTATTACTGAAAAATTCATACACTTCCTAGACCCAGGAACAGATCTGGACTAGCACCCAAGGTTTAAGACCAACTGAAGTTGGTCTTCAGGCGTGAAGCACTTATAAAAGCTTTTTCACTCCATCTCCCACAACTTTTGGGCCAAAATACAACATTTTTCATAAGAGAAATCCTGGTGCATAGTTTCCCTTCTCTGGTTATTAAAGATTAAGAGTAGACTTTTGATCCAAAAGAGCCAGGGATGCCTTCATAGCTCAGTTGGTTAAGCATCTGTCTTTGGCTCATGTCATGATCCCAGGGTCCTACAAATGAGTCCCGAGTTAGGTTTCCTGCTCAGTGGGGAGCCAGCTTCTCCCTCTCCCTCTGCCTGCTACTCCTCCTGCTTGTGCTAACAAATAAATAAAATCTTAAAAAATAAAAAAAAAAAGAGTAAAGCCAATACCAATGTTTGTAGTGGGTGACCTCCCTACAAGATTAAAATCCCTGCTCACTAATCCCTGGGGGGAAAAATGTGTCAGGACCAACTTTAGATAGGCAGGAGAGGGAACTCTTCAGTCTTGTCAATGGAAAGAGTCAAGGTGATTCAAAGAAGATCCTAGGTGGTGAGGTGTCAATATGTAATCACCCACACAGGAATGAGATGGGAGCTTTAACATTTTAAAAAATATTTTATTTATTAAAGAGAGAGAAAGGAGCAATGGGGAGGGGCAGAGGAAGAGAGAGAGAGAGAGAGAACAGATTCCCTGCTGAGCAGGAAGCCTGATGCAGGGCTTGATCCCAGGACCTAGAGATCATAACCTGAGCTGAAGGGTGAGGCTTAACTCACTGAGCCACCCAGGTGCTCCAGGATTGGAGCCTTAAAGTGAGGGCCAAGGTGAAGGCTCTGGGAAGTGATGTCAGCTCATTCGGGTAGCTAGCTCACTGCCATTCATGGATCCTCTCTGATATGGGAAGAGGAGGAATCCTGAGAACAATTCAGCTCAGGTGGAGTCAGACTCTGTGCTTTGGAAGTAGATAGCCAGCTTTGAATCCCTTGCCTCATGAGTCTGGAGATGGTAGAGAAATGAATTTTTTCGAAACATCCTTTCATGGTAATAGAGGCCCCTGGAAAAGATGATGGGAGGTCTGGGTTGTGGGGACTTTTGGTATAGATTCTACGTCTAAGTGACCTCAAGGCTCAGAAAAGGATTTTGCATTTTTCTGGTTTATTTCGACTGGTTTACAAAGTGGTCTGAGGAGGTACCTCTGTTGTATCCTCAAGCCATGGGAAAGGCTGAATGAGGAAACTGGCCCTCCTCTTCCTCTCCATCAGGCCACCACGCAGAAAGCAGAATCCACTAGGGTATCTTCTCTACCCTTCTCTTGTTGTTTTTCCTTGTCAGGCTTTCTGTAGACATTCTGAGTGGTACAAGGCTCAGTTACCTTCTCTGACATGCTGAGATCTCTTTTTTATACCCCAGTTATCTGGTACGTCTTTTCTTTCAAATGGAGCATGGTGTGGGGTTGTTTAAGGGAGAGGAAGAGGCGGGGATGGACAGGGTCTCTTGTGGTTCTGTGAGTCCTGAATGACATAGGTCTTACTCTGGCTTCAGATCAGATATGCAAGATCCATGGCAGTCAGAGGCAATCGCACCAGCCCACGAGAATTTCGCTGCCCTCAGGAAGAATCCTCGGTACTGAGACCAGGAGCCCAGCCTGAAGAGCTGGTGGCTGCCCAGAACCTCACTGGCGGGATTTTGTGTTTAAACTTGGCCTGCAACCAGCTGGGTCTCCAACCCTCACCTGCCCCAGTTCTCTCAAACAAAAGAGAATGGGCGTGGAGGGTGGGGATTACATTGCAAATGACACCCCAAACTTCTAGAAAATTATCCAAAATTATTTCACAGCAGAAGGAAATGGATGGGTACAAAGATACAGGAAGAAATCAGAGGGTTTCACTCTGAGGCAGTTCGGTCTCATATACAAATATGACAAATAAGCCACGAGTGACTGGACCTTTCTTCTATTCTTGCTCCATTTCCACATTCCATGAAAAACATTACACCAGTATACAGCCCTGTTGCACTTTTCTGTTTCCCAGCCAGAACACTGATGTGACAGGTCAAGTTGTCAGTAGATAGGCCCAGGGCCTGTGAGAGCTGTGGCCCACGGGACCCTGCCAACCCGGGCACACAGTGGCACCAGCAGCGGCAGTAGGCAGGGATTCCAGCAGTAACTCCCCTTCCCTAGTGTATGGGAGCATGAGGGGCTGGAAGTGGGTCAGTAGAGCTTCAAGCCCAGATAATTCTACTTTCTACTGCCCACTAATGACTGCCTCACTTACCTCCCCTGGCCTCGAGTACTGTAAGATTCGGGTTTGTGTGGTGTTTTGTTTGTGCACCTATCTGGAAGGTAGCTACCTATATATTTATAATGCATTAAAAAAATCTACAAACGAACTTCTCTTTAACTGTATGTGATTTCTGTTTTGAGCTACTATTCTATCGGGTGGTAGAAAGTTAATCTCAGCCTGTTTGAGCATGCCCACTTTTTTCCCTGGCGATGCTTCTAAGTGGTAGGTGGGGGTCCAGAGTGCACTGGGTCTGTGAGGCTCTGTGCCTGTGCTGGCATCTGCTGAGACTGGGTCCTCAATCATCTGTCCACACGGGCCACTTCTGAGTTAGTCTCCACTCTGACCTGAAAGCCCCTTTGGGTTTGTGACAGCCTGGGCCTCCCAGGAATGATTCTACAACCCCAGTGCCCTTGTCGGGACAGACCTGTTTTTATTAAACTGAAATTACTTTACTAGTCTTTTTGCCAAAGATATATACATCCTGAGAACTTGAATTTTAAAAAATTTCTGAGTTTCTATAAGAACACCTCTTTTTTTTTTTTTTTTTTTTTTCAGACGAGATCAGACACGTTCAGGGTGGTATGGCTGGGGACTCGCAGTGACAGTATTTCAATCTCAATTCCCTTTTTTTCTGGGAATTTTAAGACATTCCCCACTGCACCCCCTTTAATCTTTAAGGCAGCAAGAATTCAATGAGCTTCTTTAAGAGAATGTGTAATTTAATTTGGGAATACCACCCAGAGATAGGAAAATACTCCACACTCACATAATGAGGGGGTTTCTGAGGCCTCTTTGAATGACAGACACATACACATACATAGAGGGAGAGATGTACACCACCCCAATTGCAAAATTGTAGCCCCGGGTTACATTTGGTCCTCCTCTTTGTTCTCAGCCTTCTTGCCCAGCTGGTACTCTGGCATCTTTCTCTTTCCTTGAAGCTGATTCTAAATGAACCTCTCCTTGAAGCTTTGTCTCTGCCTTCAGTCATTTCTTCCACAACCCTTGTTCCTGTCTGACTGATTGACTTGGTCTATGTGGAATCACAGTTATTTGTGTATACTCCTCGTCTTCTCTTTAAATCCAGACTTAGTGACGGCAGAAATTAGATTCTATTTCCCTCCACAAACTCATACTCTCCACCTCCTGTGTTTTAGGCACTGTACTAGATAACTTAAACAGTGAGGAGGGAAAAGGCTCCTTGCCTTCAGGGACCCTCCAATTCGGAATCCGATACACCTTAGTCATTCTCTGCAGGATTAGCAGTGGTTTGTTATATAAATGAATAAATGAATGAATTACTTCAGGCTTAGATTTACCCTGACACTGAAAGAGAGGTAACTTTTTTCTTTTTATTTATTTATTTTTTTTGGAGGACTTATTACATACTCTGAGCTCTTGAGCACTTTGTATAAATTACTGAATTTATTCCCCCTAATGTCCAGACTCTGTGCTGGGTGCTTTATATGCCTATTTCTAACCTTAAAGCAATCTTGTGAGGTAAATAGTATTGTCCTCATTTTACAGAGGAAACAACTGAGACTCAGTAAATTTATCCCATTTGCCCAAAGTTGTGATGCTTGTAGGTGCCAGTGCAGGGAAGTGAACCCATGTCTTTCTGACTCCAAAGCCCAGAGCCATACTGCTGAGTATGGGTGACCTGCCTTGGAGGAAGCTGAGGTCATACATTCCAGAGAACAAATCAGAGGTAAGTCATAGGTGAGTGTTGACATAGGGAGTCTGTGCCCCTCAGGCACTTGACAATAGGTTAGACCACACCGGTGACCTAAGGCCCCCCCTCCACCCCCCAAGCCTTCAGTTAGATGAGTCCAGGTGGGAGCTGAGGCCAGCAAGTGGTGGCACGCTGTGTGCAGGTGCTTCCCGGGGGGCAGAGGTGGCTCTCACCGGGAACCACGTTCAGCTAGGCAGTCAGGAGCCTGGGGGCTGCCAGGGAGCAAGAAGAGCCATTCATGCCAACAGCACATTCCCCCCACTGAGTCCACAAGTCATATTCCTTGTTTTAAAAATTCATGCCCAGAGGTGGGCCTTTCATGGAAGAGATGCTGCATATGTAAATGAGCTAAATAACCAACACCAAAGGAATTTTAAGCCTTCAGCTCTGCAGCAAGTGGCCTCAGTCAGTCGAACAGATGATGACGTCGGGGAGGAGGGAGATAGGCATTGCTGCCTTTGCTTGAGCGATGAAACAGCTCCCTCAGCCTCTGCAGGTCCAGTCTACTGTTCCACCATCTTGTCTTGGTTGTCATTTTGAATAGGGGATGATCTTGTGACTTGCTTGCACCAATAGAATGAGGCCGAAGAGACACTGTGGGAGTTCGAGAGCCTACACCCTGGGAAGCAGCTCCCACTCTTAGCTTCTTGGATTTCTAAGACTGCCATGTTAGGAAGAAGACCAGGCTATCCTCTTAAAGGATGAGAATCATGTGGAGCGGAACTAAGGCCCTGCAGCCCACAGGCGGCACCAATTGCCAGTTGAATGAGGCCCTCTTGGATGTTCCGGCTTCCGCTGCGCTCCCTGTGCCTGCAGCTGCCCCTGCGAGCCCAGGCACAAGCAGCAGCAGAACCTCCAGTCAACCCACAAATCAGAAAAAAACAAAAACAAAAAAAAAACAACCAGTGTTTTAACTCATTAAGTTTTGAGGTGATTTGTCAGGTAGCAACAGAACACTTAAAGAGGTAAATTTTATATTCATTATCTATTTCAGACTGCCTGCTTTTTAACAATCTAGGGCTATATAATGGAGCATCACAAGAAATTTGAGCTGGAGGGACCATAAGACGGCATCTAATTAGACCCTCTTATTTTATAGATGTAGAAACTGAGACCCACAGAGGAGAAGTGACTTGTCCCAAACCACTGTCTCTTACTGACTCAGGGCTAAGCCCGCCCAGATTCCCATGTCCAGAGCTCCTTGCTGTACGGTACTGCCTACTGACTCATGCAGTAAGAAGATGAAAAAGCTATTTCCAACTAATTTCAAGGACGAACACTAGAAGCCATGTATCATTTACACCCTTCAATTCTCAGGATATCCATGCAATTAGACCGATGTGCCATAAAATGCCAGGAAGGGTGCACCTGGGTGGCTCAGTGGGTTAAAACCTCTGCCTTTGGCTCAGGTCATGATCTCAGGGTCCTGGGATCGAGCCCCGCATCGGGCTCCCCGCTCAGCAGGAAGCCCGTTTCCGCCTCTCTGCCTGCTTGTGATCTCTCTCTCTCTCTCTGTCAAATAAATAAATAAATAAAATCTTTAAAAAAAAAAAATAAATAAAAAAAAATAAAATGCCAGGAAGCAATTACTGGAAGGAAGGCAGTGAACTGTCATAACGGAATATACATTGTCTCTCCTGGGGTCTGTGCCTTTATGGGCATGCCAGCTCCCCACAGATCAGATGTTCTCATCTTGGCTGCACACTGGAGTCATCTGAGGGATTTTAAAGAATATATGAAGTACGGTCCAGGCATCAAGAGTTTTAAAACCGGGGGCACCTGGGTGGCTCAGTCGTTAAGTGTCTGCCTTCGGCTCAGGTCATGATCCCAGGGTCCTAGGATCGAGCCCCGCATCGGGCTCCTTGCTCAGCAGGAAGCCTGCTTCTCCCGCTACCATTCCCTCTGCTTGTGTTCTCTCTCTCGCTGTGTTTCTCTGTCAAATAAATAAAATCTTTAAAAAAAAAAAAAAAAAGAGTTTTAAAACCGGCCCAGAGCAGCTGGGGCTGAGAACCACTGCTCTGGACCGTGAGTTCCCCAGGGGCAGGATTTTCATTTTTGCATCTCCTCAGAGCACCACGCCCACAGAGCAGTTGTTGATTGAAACCAGGGTGCAAGGCTGAGAGGACTTGGGGCAACTGTGGCACCATGGAAAGTTGAGGGCTTTGACGTCAAGAATATCTGTCTCTGCCTCTCAGTGTTGCCACTTAGTAGCTGTGTAACCTTGCGTGTAACAATCTGTCTGAGCCACCTGTAAAGTGGATAGAAAGATGATTCTGACTTCCTTGGGTGTTATGAAGCACAGCTGAGATGATTTAGCTTTAAAAAAGCTCCTTGATAACAGTAAAGACCTGGCCAAGTATTGTTATTTCCATTCAAAATAGAAATAGAGAAGATTTTGGGGGCACCTGAGTGGCTCAGTTGGTTAAGTGGCTGACTCCTGATCTCAGCTTAGGCTCTGATCTCAGGGTTTTGAGTTCAAGCCCTACACTCGGCTCCATGCTGGGCATAGAGCCTTAAAAAAATTAAAAAAAGAAACAGGGAAGATTTTTAAAAAATGGTAAGGCAATAAAAGGTGACTATATGAATTTAAGTAACAGAGTTATAAAAGAAATCTGATACAAATTACTTTTAATTCCTCCATAAACACATTTAAGCATTTTGTTTTTCATTCCAGATTTTTTTCTCCATTGTCTGTACGTGTGCCTGCGTCATGCAAACACACATTCACAAAAACACAATAAAAAATATATAGAATTCGGGGCGCCTGGGTGGCTCAGTCGTTAAGCATCTGCCTTTGGCCCAGGTCAGATCCCAGGATCCTGGGATCGAGCCCCGCATCGGGCTCTCTGCTCGGCAGGAGCCTGCTTCTCCCGCTACCATTCCCTCTGCTTGTGTTCCCTCTCTTGCTGTGTTTCTCTCTGTCAAATAAATAAAATCTTTAAAAAAAAAATATATATATATATATAGAATTGTATTATGCTCATTTTCCATGTTAATAACTATGGCTTTTCATAAACATGAAAATAGTTACAACGTGAGTCGTAACTACTGTGATGTTTTTCTACCCTAGTGATTTGTTGAGCAATTGAAGGAGGTAAAATGACTAGAATGAAATGGAAAGAAGAGCAAGACCAATGAAAATTTGCAAAAGATGACACACTGTATGTGCCTAATGATTGCTGAAAATTATTTGTAAGTTTCCACAGAATCCTACTATTTCCTCCTCTGAAAAGACTGATGTTTTCCACAAGAGCTTGGAAATTGACACAGATGAGTTGAGGATCTCTGGTCAGCCCTTACTAGAGGGACTTCCCTCTCTAAAGAGGCCTTGGTCACAGCTCGAAAATTCTTTGGGCCAGCAGTGTTTATTTGAACATGGTTTCAAAGGTAGTAAGGAAGGGGATGGAAGGAAAACCAAAAAGTGCTTATTTAAGCTGACCATTTATTTGGGGAAAGCAAGTTTCATACCCAAGCCAACCTAAAGTTGTTCCCAAAGTCAACAGTTAAAAGAGCCAGAGCAAACATGCAGACCAAGTCTGCAAGGGTGCCATTGTCTGGCAGGGAACCTAGCTTTGGGAAGGACTTGAAGAACACTTTCTGGCCCAAGCCTCCCCTTTCACTGGACTTAATTCCTCACAGCACCAGAGCCTCCACGTGTCTGTGGGTTGGAGGCCTGGCCCAAAAGAAGACTATGTTTACAGAATCAGTGAGAGGAAGGGCAACTGACAATCTCAAACAAGAGGCCCCTTTTAAGGATATTCCCAGCACAGGCATGCTGAGTGAGTGCGGCTCCTTCAAAATAAGGCCTGGGCCAGAGTGCTGTCTTGTTCTGCTCGCACACCACTGCTCAGAACAGCCTTGGAATTCTTCTCTGCAAACTTTCTTTAGAGGCTCACATGAAAAATTCAACTCATTTTTTTGATAGTACCCCTCCCCCAGAGATATTTATAGAGATAGATACCGCCATGAAGATCTTGTTTAGAATTAAAGAAAAAAAAAACAACCCTAGGCTTGGTCTTGGTGAAATCTGTGTATGAATTTCAATTTATCTACTTCATAGTTATGTGACCTTGCTTAAGTCACACACTTTCCAAATTTTTAAATTTCCTTATCTATAGAGAATCATGATTCTTGGTTACTTCTATCATTTATCATGTGGGAAATCACCTTGATGCCATGGCAAACTCCAAGGTCACTACCAGGCAAGTCACTACTTCCCACCAGAGGCCATGGAACAGAGTCCCTCACTAACCAAGTTAAGATACTCAAATCACACGTGTTATAAGATCAATTTAAAACACACAGTGAGAGAAGCAAGAGGGAAAGATTAGCGCTCTGAGATAGGGTATGAACGCTATCCAAATCCCGGGATAGACAGTGTTCATCTGTCCCATCTCTCTCTCCCTGCCACATCAGTCTTCCCCACTGATGGTTTGGTTATAGGAACAGAGTTGAGGTTCGGGCTAAGGGGCCTGCAGATGGAAAGGGCCCCAGCTGAGAACACACACTTGTTCGACTTGCAGAGATGAAGGGACAAGTCCACCAGGCCACTAGCTGTAGCTTGCCAACTCACCTACTGAACAGCTATGAGTCGTGGCCAAGAGCGGGCAGAGGACACATGCAGCCTGAATGGGTGTCATTAACATGTGGCTGAATTACGCCCTCGTGAATATTGTTTGCTTGTGTATCTTTTGTGTACCTGGAACATGTACTGCCTCGGGTCTCCTGCATACTGTTTTATCACTGATATTTAGTGCACAGGTGTTTCACGACTATTTCATGCCTCATAAACAAACAGGAGGTATCTCTTGGCCCTTTCGATCTACATTAAACATACACATGCCATAGTTTCTACATATTTTATGAGTTTTATTTATCTAATTTTTTTCTTTTTCTTTTGCAGAATTGGATATTTTCAAACAACAAATACAATTTGGATATTTTTAAACAACAAATACAATTAGAGAATTCTATTGGAAGGCTCAAGCGAGAAGTACTTTGTACACTGCAAAGTCCTATAAAATTTTAAGGGATCATTATTCTTCCTTATTACAATTATGACTATTAAAAAAAATTAGGAGCACCTGGGTGGCTCAGTCAGTTAAGTAGCCGCCTTCAGCTCAGGTCATGATCTCAGGGTCCTGGGACTGAGCCCCACATCAGCTCCCTGCTCAGCGGGGAGCCCACTTCTCCCTCTGCCTCTGCTGCTCTCCCTGTTTGTGTTCTTTCTCTCTTTCAAATAAATAAATAAAACCTTAAAAAAAAAAAAATTAAACCTATCTTCCAAAGGTAAAGAGGAGGTAGTGTAGCCTAAGGAGCAAGCACTGTCAACTTTGCCAATAACTGGCTTTGCTAACCTTTGTTAGGGTTCAGTGTATAACCTCCCTAAGACTGTTTCCTCATCAGTAAAATGGAAATAACAGTAGCTACTTTATAGCACTACCGTGAGATCAAATGAGATAATATATGGAAAACAATCGGGAAATTGCTTGGTCCATAAGAATGGTGATAACTAACCTTTATCAAATGCTGACTCTGTGCCCAGTACTCTGACTATACGATTATGTAAGTATGATTATCACGCCCATTTTACAGATGAGGATTTTAAGACAGAACAAGAATTCAAGCCCAGGCAATCTTACTACAAGCCCATGTTCTTAACCATTTTGCAACATTAACTTAACACAATAAGTATTCAATACATGTTGCAGTAACATATTAATTAGATTGCCCACAAGAGCAGATACTCAATATCACATGCTAAGTAAATGCCACTGGTACTGAAATTCTGAATTGACTCTCAACTATAATTCTACCTTCTATCTGATTAGAAAGATTGGAAAACTATACATGGCATTTTTCCAGAATCCTTTGTAGCTTGGGTTATGGATGTAAATTCACCTTTGCAATTAGATGCATTTGTGAATAACATGGAAGGCAGAAATGAAAGAATCCATCATCCTGCTGCTAAGGCTGCTGGCAAATAAGGTGGGGTGGGCAGACTCTCAGGTGACCCCATAACCCCCCTCTCCCTGGAGTATGGGTGATAGTACCTTCCAACCAACAGAATATAGCAAAGTGATGGGATTATGTCTATATGATTATCTTGTATAAGACTGCAGCATCCATCTTGCTAGGAGACACTCTCTTGCTAGCTTTGAAGAAGCAAATGGCCATATAGCAAGGGGTTAAGAATGGCGTCTAACAATCAGCAAGAAATTGAGGCCCTTCCTCTGACAGCCTAGAAGGAACTAAATGCCACCACATTCACAGTAGCTTGGGAAAAGATCCTTCCCCAGTCAGGTGGCAGATGACCCTGCAGCTGACCCTGCAGTCGACACCACGATGGTGGCTTCATGAGACATGCCTCAGAATATCCACCTAAGCTGTGCCTGGATTCCTGACCCACAGAAACTGTGAGATAATAAACGCCTGTTTTCAGCCACTCAGTTTGTGAATTGTCACGCAGCAATAGAAAACTGAAGGTGGGCGTGGCAGCTATAGTGAACAGGACGCCCTTGAACTCAGTAGTCCAGTGCTGGCCCTTGACAGTCACTCTTTCATCACTTCTGGCAATTTTGTATTTCCCTAATTGCCTGCATTAAATCACTTTCTTCTTGAATTATTGAAAGTGATTTCTGTTTCCTGTAGTGAATCACCTCGCTTCAAAGCCATGGCACATCTATCCCAAAATTTAATTCTGTTGGTGACCCACAACATTTTAGGGGAGAACAGAGTAGCTTCCTTTCAAAATGTTAAGGGAAAAGGGAAATGATAATAATTGAGCAATGCTATTTCTTTGAATAGTCACAACAACTCTTTAAGGAAGACAATATTAATCCCATTTTATGATAGAGAAAACTTAAGTTCAGACCCCTAGTGATTATCCAAGATTGCACAGTTTGTAACTACCACACCTGACTACACATTCTTTCCACTGAACCATGCTGTTGAGAATTTCCTGGCTTCTTATATGTCCTTACACTCACTCATTCCTCAAAATCCAATTGCACGGGGCGCCTGGGTGGCTCAGTCATTAAGCGTCTGCCTTCGGCTCAGGTCATGATCCCAGGGACCTGGGATTGAGCCCCGCATCGGGCTCCCTGCTCCGCAGGAGGCCTGCTTCTCCCACTACCAATCCCTCTGCTTGTGTTCCCTCTCTCGCCGTGTTTCTCTCTGTCAAATAAATAAAATCTTAAAAAAAAAAAAAAATCCAATTGCACATCTACCATTTGTGCAGTGCTGTGCCAAGCACAGGGCCCATTCAGGGCCTTGACCTGGTGGAGCTCACAATCCACTAGGGCAGATAAATGAGAAAACGTACTGTTAGAAAGCAGTACATCAAGTCCCATGATGGAGGCTGGTATAGGATATAGAGGGGACAGTGAAGAGGAGCATCAAATAATCCAATTTGGGTGTCAAAGAACTCTTTCAGGAGAAATGGGCTCATGGTGGCATAGAATAGCCTTCCCTGTAGGTTCCTTCAAGGATCACTGACATAGTGGTGAGAGTTCTAGAGCAATGTTACCAGGCAAGGACACTTGCAGAAATGCTCATGTGACTTGGGGAGATCTCTGTCAGCCTTGACTGGACACAGAGCTGACCCTTCCTGAAGACCCCACACTTGTTCTCCAAGGCTGACTGGTCGTCGAACCCCAGCAGGCCATAGCCTTGTTTTATTTAGTTGTTTGCTCTTTGGAATCAATGTGTTTCCCATTAATTGTGGTTTTCAAAGAACTAAATTAAAAGCTTTTGATTTAGTCTAAAGATAGATCTAGCTAACTTTCTTTAAGCTTACCCAGCTGTCCCAACAAGATTTGAGAGTTTAATTTTCAGGCAGAGCTTAGATTAAGTTGGATGCCAAAATATATCAGCTTTAAGGGCCCTCGGGCAATTTTTTTGGAACCTTTCTAAACCTCCATTTCCTCATTAGAAAAATGGGTTACCAATAATTCCTACCTGGAAGCGTGACTGTTTATGTGGGGACAGAATACTATAACATGAATGCTCCTGTCCCTGGTGTGCTTACCCATGACAATGTTCCATACCCTTCCCCCGCCTGACTCTGCACAGCTTGGGGGAAATCTGTGTCCCAACTTCCCTATCAGCTGGCTTCCCTCAGGGTGCAATCAATGGGACAGGCTGATATAAGATTATAGAGTGGGAGGAAAGCAGAGGCAGGGGTGTTCCTCCTCCCTCTCTCTTTGGGTGACTCTCTAGAGCAGCTTTTTCTCTTCCTTGGCATCAGCCTCCTACAGGCACATCTACCATGGTCTGGTTTTAGTGGGTGAGGCCAGCACCCTAGCCCCAGGAATACTCTTCCTCCCTATACCCAAGGATGAGAGCAGCTTCCTGCTGAGGTTAACCTCTGGACTGCCTCATCCCCTCCTGCTTGAAGGACTTTCTACCATCTTGTATCTTCTCCATAACCTATATCTGGTCTTAGATTCTCTCTGTTTTGAATCCTTGGAGAAGTTTTATTTTCTGATTGGACCCTGACTACTGTGGTGATTGAAATAGGCTTGTCCAATGGATCTATTTTCTCAGTGAATGATTAGGCAAGATATCAAGTGAAAAGAGGGGAGTAGAGCTTAACACAGAGAAGACTGGTTATAGACGTTGGGGTTTCTTAGTCCAATGTCTACAACAGATGCTCAATAAATGTGGCCATGACAGAAGGATTGTCCCCTTACTATTTACAAAGAGTATAATGGTAAACGTGCCCTTGACTGGAATGGAAGGGTAGAAAATTTAATGCTTTCTGCTGACAGCTGGCAGCAGTGGGTCCACCTGCTGGGAAGAGCTGGCCCAGCCTCCCGGTGCTCAGGCTATAACCACTGGGTGGCCTGGGTGGGATAGTCCCTCTGCATGCTGAGTCCCCCTAATGAATAGATTTTTCCACCCCCACAATCTGGGGTGAGAGTTCCTCCTCCTCACCCTAAGAACAGAGGAAGAATGTTTCAAGACTTTTTGCCACAGCTATTCAACCAAGGTCTTGTTTTCACATTCCTGCTGACAGCCCTGCAGCCCCACACCAATCTGTTATTTATGTCCCATGGCCATTTTACTTTCATTGCCAACAAAACCCAAGTCAGAGGCCATCCAGAACCTGTCCCACCCAGAGACAGAAAAGAGTTCAACATGGTCTGTGCCACTGAGAAGGTGCCTGGAGAGTCACCGGATGAGCTCCTGGCACAAGGGAGGGGCGACAAGAGGTGAGGTTTGTGGATCTTTATAACCAAGTGCCCGGGTAGTGCCTGGCACATGGGGAATGAAGGAGTGCAAAGGCAGTCCCGAGATGCAGGCTCTGAAATAAGCCTCCCTCTCCACTCTCCTAATACCACCGCATCACCTGAGCTATGACTGTGCCTGGCAACTTACACTCACCGCGGCTCACCACGGCCCTGGGAGGCTCCGCCATCAAGTCCAGTTTTCACAAGATGCAACCGAGGCTCCGAGGGGCCGACGGATCCGTGCGAGGCAGCACCGCTGGTCCCTGTCGGAACTGGGATCCAAAACCACATCCCTCAGGTTCCAAAATCTACATGACAGAACCCCCTCCTTATCTGTGGTTTCACTTTTGTGGGGTGCAGTTACCCGGTGTCAACAGAAATCCGGAGACCCCAAGGGTGATCCTCCTTCTGAGGTGTGGATCAGTGGGTCAGTGCACAGTAGCCGCGGGGCGGGGCGCTGCGTCAGCGCCCAGACGTCCTTTACGTCAGGTCATGACCTCACGCAGCTCGGGGTCATCTCACGTCACCGGAAGGGTGAGTAGTGTGTCCCAAGGTATTTTGAGAGACAGGAGGACCACATTCACTTAACTTGTATCGCAGTATGTTGTTACAATTGCTCTATTTCATTATTAGCTATTGTTGTTAATCTCTTGCTGCGCCCAGTTTGTAGATAAAACTTTCTCATAAATATATATGTATAGGGAGAAACAGTATAAACAGGGTTAGGTACCATCCGGGGTCTCTGAGCGCATCCCTCGCCCCCAACAGATACTGGGGACAGCTATATTTCACCAATTCTGCGCTGCCTCCCTGACATCGTCGTGGCAGAAGTTTAAGAATATTCTGTGCAGCCTCACCATCTATTTTGCAGCTGCCTTCACCAAAGCCTGAGTGAACCCCAGTTGGCAGAGCGGGAGGGACAATGCCTCTGAGCCCAGTGAAGCCCACTGCAAACTATCCTCAGAGTCTCTCCTGCGGCCCTGAAGCTACACGCCAGCCGTTCCCCAGGGAAACTAGAGGCCATCTGCAAAGGGCGGTGACCCTGTGGTGGGAAGATTCACTCGGGTACACCTCCCGTCTTCCTGAGATTGAGTGACATAAAAATCGAGGGCATCTGTGAGTGCATTAATGTCTGGCATGGGAACCAGGCTTTTGTTTCTGACATCGGTTACCACCGTAGTGAATGCCCATAAACCAAAAGACACCTAAAGAAAAAAGCAACCCCTGGAGAGCACCTATTTGCTGAACATAGTTTCTGACCTTGTGTTCTGTGATCTGAACATTCCAGACCTCACCGAGGGGATCACATTTACACGTGTACCCAAGTCTCGAAGGCACTGAGCCTCTGCCTACTTGAGTGTAAGAAGACCAGTCTTTGACAGAAACTCCTCTGAAATATGTCTGCGAAGCTCTAGGGATTTTTACATGTGTCCACCAATCAGTGCTGGTGGTTGCTTGGGAAACATGGCAGCTGCTGCCCAAGGCTGGATGCCGCCATGAGGAAGAAGAAGCTCCTCATATATCACCCTCAGCCAGGGGTCCACAGCTTCAGCCACGTAGAATTGGTGAGTTTAGTAGAAGTTCATATACATATTCCCCTTCTAGCTGTGCATTGTGATGGGGTAGCCAATATCAGCTAATAAAGAAGTAATAGAAAAATGATTCCCCTCTAACCGTGGGTGTGTTTGGAACCCCTTTTTTTCCAACAGATGATTCAGTTCAGGAGAATCTGTAGTTCCTCTTGGCAAAACTGGCTCTTGTTGGACAGTTCATATGTATTATATTTAAACATCACTGTCAAGTAGAATTCAACTTCCCTGTTTGTCTTTTAGTAAACTCTCCAGCCCTCTTGCCAATCAGTGAATAAAACCAGATGTATGTGAAAGGAGCAGTTTCACTTTTTTTTTCTTTTGCCAGGATTACCTGAAGTGTTGCTCAGCCAAGATTTCTTATTAGATTTCAAATACAGGAAAAAGAGCTGGTATTTAGCCAGTTAGCCATAAGACCTCTAATTGGAATCATAGATTACTAGCTTTGAAGAGGGAATTTACAGATAACTTAGATCAGTGATTTTCAATTTATGAGCTATATACTTGGGTATCTGTGGATTATAATATTTTCATGCCAAGGATTCCAAGCATTGTCCAGATTCTAAATGAGTAGTACATACATCCCCCCTTCTCCACATAGAAGATTATTTTTCAAATATATATGCCCCTATTGATATGAATAAACTACAAACGCATCTCAGCATGTGAATTCATGACAGTTTTTCGTTTTATATATTTCCTCAAATAACCAACATAAAAATCCACCTACATTTATAAGGGGACAGCTTGTGAAATTTTTTTTATGTAAAAAAGGGCATTGTTATATTCAAAAAGGTTTGTGATACTTTCCTATAGGCCATTTCCAAGAATCACCTGGGATGCTTATAAAATGCACCCCAGATCTGGGAATCCATATCTAGCAATAGGGTCCAGGAATCTCATTTTAGGCACATTCTCCCAGCAATTCACCTGCATACTAAAGTGTGAGAACCTTGGCTCAGCTCCACCTACTTATTTTATGGGCGAGGGAATTCGGGCTCAGAGGGGACGTGATGAGGCCAAGGTCATAAATTCTTCATCAGTAGAATCAGTAGAACCTCATCTATCCCATCCGTGTCTTGTCCCTCTCAGGCTCAGCAGGGGCCAAGCAAGCCTAATTCTCTCCCAAGAAGGGTCCAGCTGATGAAGACCACATAGCGTCAGCATGGCGGCATGACACTGCCTCCATGGGTGAACAAAATCTTTCTCCAAGCTTCACCCTCAGCTCCCCCAGACCCAGTCAGGATAGCCAGGCGAGTCTCCTCGCTCCCCTCTTCATGTCCAGCATTTGCATCCACCTGGCCTTTACCAGTGCTTCTCCTGCTTCCTGACACCCTCTCTCATCCTGCTATTGATGGATGTCACCAATTCTCTCGAGTCCCAGCTCTGAATTTTGCCTTGGTTTGGCCTTGAATCCCTCTGCACCTGTGCGAGTGCTGATTTCGATGCTGTTTTTGTTTGTGTCTCACATAACATCTGGGGCAGAGCTGTGCGTGGGGGTGCTTGCTTGAATGAATGTGTCCAGATATGCATGACACCAACTCCAAAAATGTTTACTGTGGTCGTACACCCTATTCAGCCTTTTCTTTCTTTGTAACCATACCCCCTAAGTGCTTTTTGCCAGGCCCTGGAGATACAAAACAGACCAAATGTAGCCCTTCTCTCAAGAAGTTTGTGTGCCATGAGTGGTTTAGATCTGTCTTGCCCTTTGAGTTTTTTTTTTTAAATACTGGCACAAATTTAAATTTCTCTGAGCCCAAATAAATAGTAAGCAATTATTTTTTTTTTAAGATTTTATTTATTTATTTGACAGAGAGAGAGAGAGATTACAAGTAGGCAGAGAGAGAGGGGGAAGTAGGCTCTCCCCGCTGAGCAGAAAGCCTGATGCGGGGCTTGATCTCAGGACCCTGAGATCATGACCTGAGCAGAAGGCAGAGGCTTTAACCCACTGAGCCACCAGGTGCCCCGGTAAGCAATTATTTAAGTTCATAAGCAAGTATCAAAATTGTGAAGAAGAACAATCAGCAATGGAAACATAAATCCTTAATGAATAGTATAATATTTATCTAATTTTAGAGCACTTGCTACATTCTAGACCATTTATAAACAGCATCTTGTTTATTCCTCAATGCAGCCCTTCAAGTGCACTCTTATTTCTATTTCAATGAGGGAAAAAAATGAAGCAAGTGACTTGCCTAAGATCCCATCAAATGTGATGCCAGGTTTGTGTAATAGGCAAGGCTGTGTCCTTAACTGCTGCTGTGTGTCACCACCCCCTGCCCTGACAGTCCTCCTGCATCTAGGCTTGTATAAATGCTGAAGCACAAACAGTTGCCAGAGAATAAAATGAGCAGTGATGAGTCATGGAGGGCAGGCAGCAGACCTGAGAGGATTGATGAATTTGTTATCAGTAAGTGGAGTCAGGCATTACAAAACAGCATTAGAATCTATTGCACAAAACCCCAGGCTCTCAGTGAGCCATGCAGAAAGCCAATGCGCGTCACCATTTTCTGACGTAGAGTTCTGTGTCTTGACCTGCCTTCCCACCCATTTACCCTGGAGCCTTGTCTTCTTCAAGGGTGGTTCTCTAGAGGCAGTCCGGAGAATTCAGATTTTAAAAGCTTGTCCCCGGCCTCCTCTGCCTGACTCATTGTGTGGTCTCTCTCTGGTGAGTCACCAATCCGTGACTCAGTTTTCACGTCCTACGCAGGGCTCAGAGCTTGGCTCTTGGGATCCTGGGGACAGATTTATATGGAGGTGACATAAGGTTAGTGAACCCGGGATCCTGGGCTATCTCCTTTGGCTGGTGGGAGCATCTGTTAACCTGTCAGAGGTATTCATGGGTCGGTCAAGACTGGAAACTCAGGGGGCCTCCCCAGTGAAGTCAGCCTCCATTTCAGATGATGCTGTGTATTGAGGGAAAAGGCTCATGTAACCTTCACTCCATACATTTCTCCAAATCAAAGACAGGGAAAAGGTCAGAGAGAGTGGAGCAGGAGGGGGGTAGGGAAGAGATTCCTCTGGAAAGAACTGCTTCTGATCTCTCCCTTTGGGGGAGGAGTGGAGGCACTGCAGAACACTGAAATCTACTCCTTGCAGTAAGGAAATGCAGGGACCAGTGCCCTGGTCATGCTTGGTGACTGCTGCCTGGCTCCTGCCCCCAGGAAGTAGTGGATGAGAGAGGGGTGACTTGCTCTCTAGGTGCAGGAACAGGAGAGAGTGCTGGGTGGGTTTGGATGTACTCTCAGAGTTCTTCAGTGTAAGGGATGCGGTCGTTTCCTGTGCATGAGATGTGAGCCATACCAAAGAGAGAACAATCATGTGGTTTGGGTCATCTAAGATCTTGTGTGAAAGTGCCTGCTAGAGGAGTGAAGGGATTCTGGCAAGAAGACAAGATGTGCTACTCCCCATTGACTCAGGCAGCACCAGGAATGGAGTCACATCTGTCAAGGTCAAGGGGAGTATAGGCCAGAGGTCCCAGAAAGGGACCTTGGAAGAACCCATGGCATGACCCTATGAGAAGAGTCCTGCTTTGGCCCACCAGGGATGCTTTCTGTGGCCAAAGGCCAAGCTCTAGTCCAAGCTGTCCTACCCCTTGCATTCCTCCTGCCTATGGGTTTCCCTTGAAATAGCAGAGAGCAAGAGTAGGATGGAGAAGAATCAGGACAGGAGGAGTCAGCTATAGAGCCACGTTTCTGTTATGCCGTGAGTCATGCTTGTTCAACATACTGGCTACACAAATCAGAAAGGTATTGCCTATTTTTCCGTCTGTTTATTTTCTTAATTACTCATAAATGCCTTTACTTTTCCCTTGAAGCCTGACCACATCCCTACCTTTCCGTTCCTTCTCTCTGTATCTCATAATATTATTATAGGTCTCTATAATAGCATGCTATGTCATATCCTAACTGATTGTTTACCAGCATTCACCATATTAAAAGACGAGTTCCTTGTGGACAGCAATATGTCTTATTCAAGATAATATTCTCCATAACCAGCATAGTGATGGGGTATGGTTGGTATGCAGTCAGTTCTTACGAAATGAATGACATAATGTATGCACATTGATAGGAAGGACTTAGCAAAAGGGAGATAGATTTATCTAGATCTTTTGGACCTTCTCACATCTTACAGCTTGGCTCTGCCCATTGTTTGTCCACGTAGCTCTAATCATATTCCCCGAAGAGCTGAGTAGCTCTTTGCCCATGTGGACTGTTGAGGGAAACCCCAATTATACCCATGAGACACGTGTCCCTGGGGAGGAATTGGAGACATTGAAGAGAATAAGCTCTCGATCAGGATAAATAAAAAATGGGAGCTGAGCCACGCCTGCCTGGTTTCAACAGAACCCACTATTGTGCAGGGAACAGTGGAGAAATTGTTCATCCACATCTCATTGCTCATGGAAATATTCCGACTGCAAAGTCAGTGTCAGCTTTGATTTCCTGCCCTGGGAGGAGGCTTGGTCAAAAGGCACAAAGTGGGCCTATGCAGAGCTAGAGGGTCTGTGAGGTTGGGTAAGAGGAGACCCTCACACTCCATCTTTGTTCTCTGGTGGAACTTCTAGTGCTGGGGTGATCAACCCAGCCCAGCCCAGTGCTAGCCTTAGGCTCCTCTGAGAACTCCATCCCCTCTTGTAACCACAATAAGATCACAGGCAGAAGAGGTCAGACCAGGCCCGAGGGTCAGGGCCTCAGTCCTTGAAAGGAGCAAGACCTGGAGCATTGGGAATCCAAGGGGCTGAGGGCTGGGGAACAGAGAGGCAGAATTCACCCACCCGTTCTGGGTCCCCTTGAAGAGGACACCTACCAAAATAACCTGGAAAAGGCACTTAGAGAGCAAAAGCAGAGCCAGTTGCTGCCTCAAAGCTAATTTTAAGAATGCCTTTTCTCTTGAAATTTCATCACCATGACTCATCTCACTGCAGGCCAAGATTCTAAAGCTCTGAGTCAGACTGGGCCCTGGGAGCTGAGGCTCAATGGGAGTTTTACCTAAATAAAGCCTGCAAGCCGGGCCTGCTGTGAGAGATGTGTTTGGAATTTGCTACTTCAGCAATGCACACGCCCCTGCACCTCTCCCGTGCAGTTGCCCATTTTTGCTGGGGCTGCCGGTATGAAGTCTGCTCCTCCACACGAGATCCCCTTTCCTCTTCCTTGAGCTTTCAATTAGTGTCTTTCCATACCTTTCCTGCTACTTTAGTTCTTTTTCCACAATATAGTCAGCATTGCCATAGGAGCTTTTTGGATACTTGCAGCTGCAACAGGTGTGATGATAAAACACAAATTCCAGAAAAGACCCAGGGCCCCCTTCTCTAAATGCCAGCCAAAGAGAATGGCATTTAAACTTGCATCCTTGTCAGAGCTGGAAGGAGCCTTGGCTCTTGTCATCCATCCTCCCTGTCATTATATAGATAAGTAATCCGTATCTCGGAGATGTCAGCCAATTTGCCCAAGGTAACATAGCAAGGTAGGAGATGAATCTAGATAAGAAGCTAGGGGCTGCTCACATCTTAATCTCTTGACTAAACTGCCCTTGCTTTATGTCCAGATAGATCTCTGGATTCTATAAAACCTACATCTGAATATGGGGGGAGAAGAGAACCTATAGGTATGAGAGAAGAGGCAATGCTCAGGGCTGACTGCCCACTCCTTGGAGTCCCTCGAGCTCCAGGCCAGCAACCTGAGAAGATGGCTGTCATGACCATGGTGGCAGGCTATGGCTACTCCTCCCACCATGGAGGCTTGGAGATATGCCTTGGGAGGGAAAGTGGGGCTGGTAGTGAATGGCTTGGAGGCAGTGACCCAATTTTTTTACTCAGGAATGGTGGTAGTGGAAAGTTAGCTGAAGCAACCAAGACAGAAACTCTGGCATCTCAGCTGTCATTGGGGCACATGGTGGGCATGACCCTTGTTGTGAATGAGAGCATGAGGGGATGTGTAGCCATGTATAGTAAGAATGGCTTTGGCAACAGGCTGTCGCAGTTAGAATTTCAGGGGGGTTGTAACAAAGGCCCTCTCATATAAGCTCAGGTAAGAAGAATTGCTGTGAGGATTCAAGAGTCCTCACGGGAGCCCAAGGATAGGTGCTGTGGTTCAGCCAGGTCTCGGATCCAAGACCAGCGCTCTGTCATGAAACCCTTCAGTTCCATGGAGAATGGTTCCTGGCTCCATTCTCTTTGGCTCTGTGTCCCTACCCCTCATCTCTTCCACCCTCTTTAATCTTTCTGTCTGTGTCTCTCTGATGTGAGTGTCTTACACTCACTTTCTCTTGACATCTCTGCTTTTCTCTGTGCATCTACTCTGTCTTCCTCTCTCTCTGCCTGCAGTCTCCTCACTTTACTTCACACATGGCCCAGTATGGCTGCCCCACCCTTAAGTGCAACTCATCAACCAGTGCTGTGCTCAGCTTCCAGAGCTAAGTGGCTGTGATTTGTCCAGATTCCAAAATCTTAAAAGAGGAGCCAAATGGGCCACCCAAGTCCTAGGCTGCTGGCCACCCCATGAATTAGCTGCCCTTGGGTCCAATCAGCTGTGACCATAGGGGCAGGGTCTCCAGGACACTGATAGTCGACAGGAATAGGAATCCTCCAATAGAGGATTCTTTTTTTTTTTTTTTGAAGATTTTATTTATTTATTTGACAGAGAGAGAGAGATCACAAGTAGGCAGAGAGAGAGAGGGAAGCAGGCTCCCTGCAGAGCAGAGAGCCCGATGCGGGGCTCATTCCCAGGACTCTGAGATCATGACCTGAGCCTAAGGCCGAGGCTTTAACCCACTGAGCCACCCAGGCTCCCCCTATGGAGGATTCTTGACACAGAGAGTATCTAGCTATATATATATTCCAGCTTAGCCACTTCCGTGACTTGTGACTTTGGGCAAGGCTCCTTGCTTCTCTGAACCTTAGTGTCTTTATCTAAATGAGGGAAATAATACTTCACAAGGTTGTTGAGAAGACCAGATAAATACATGTCATCATCAATCCATGTCATCCACATGGCAAATACTTAATAAATAGTTGCTATTATCGACTAGCATTCTTTTAAGAGAACTGGAGTCTTGGGCAAATTTAGCACACTCTGGTCTGCGGCCTTTTGAACTTCTCCTTCTTTTGTCTTTCTGCACTTGGAATTTTTTTTCCTTTCCCCACTCGATGTTTCTTCATTTTTCCCTTCTTGTCTGTGCTGTAACCCAATGCTTGAGGATTTCACAACAGGATGCATTGAAGCCAATGTTTTCCATTTGGATATGACTTACATGCTCTGCCTTGCTGTTGTCAGTAACATGGAAGGGGTGGAGGGTGTGGTTTACTGTACCAAATAATGCTGTGATCTGTTTTTTTGAAAATTGCTCCAACAAAGGAAGGAAGTTGTCTGTGATGGCACTGCTGGCTTTTATAACATAAATATGAAGGTCTGTGTTGTTGTTTGGGCAAAATCCCAAAATTTCCCTCAAGGAGCCCAGGCCAAGTTAAGAGCCAGCTACAGAGTGCAGAGATGTATTTAATAAAAAGCAAAAATTACTCCAGCCGCCAGAAATTGTTATAAATAAATATTTTGCCAAACATACACAGCCTTTTCTCTGTCCTTATCAGTCCCTTAATTATATATTCTGCAAAGTCATTGCTTGGAAAAGTGCATGGGTGAGCTGTGTACATGAAAATGTCAGAGTGTGAGCACTGGTCTGGGGGGAGGTAGGTTACTAGGGCCTTGGGAACTTAGGGCCAGAGTTACAAATGGGGGAAGTGGTTCACAGATAGAGACAAAGTCCTAACAGCCATGGCAAAGGCAGGCCTATTCCAGGTTAGAGCAAGGAGAGATGATGCAAAAACAGAGGGAGAATCTATGATAAAATTCTAGGTCATTGCAAAAGTTTCAGCAAAAGCTTCCAGGGCCCGGGCTGACGTTATGGGCATGTGACCTGAGCAGTTGCACAGGTTCCCACACTCAGAAGGAGCCCATGCTTGCTTTAATGTTCTGTGGTTGATGTACTAAAAATTTTTTTAAAGATTTTATTCATTTATTTGACACAGAGAGAGAGAGATCGAGAGAAGGAGAGAGCACAAGCAGGAGGAGCTGCAAAGGGAAGGGAGAAGCAGACTCCCTGATGAGCAGGGAGACAGATGTGGGACTCAATCCCAGGACCCCAGGATCATGACCTGAGCGGAAGGCAGATGCTTAACTGATTGAGCCCCCCAGGAGCTCTGAAGAAATAACTCTTAAACATTTTTGAACTAAAGATGTACATGTTAATTTTTGCATGTTAATTTTTGCACTGGGCCTTGAAAATTATGTTGCTGGTCCTGGCCCAGGAAAATTGAACCAAAGACTCATTTCCAGAAATACAGCTAATATGAAGAAGGGAAAGGATGGGAAGGAACAAGGGAAGGATGAAGGAGTGACCCCTCCTGGTTATCGGGGCAAGGCCTAGGAGCAGCCATCAAGTGATTTAAAATCTACTAGAACTAGGCAGAGGTCAGTGATCCAGCTTGAGTAGGCAAGGACCGTGGCAGGAAATGACACCCCTGTAAGACTGTTCCTTGAAGTATGCCTGGGGGTCTGGCACACAGGGCACTGGTCTTAATCAGAAAACCTGCCCTGTCAGGTGTCAGTCCTTATCCAATCACAGCAGGGCCTCACGGCCACAGCCAATCAATAGGGAGGGAGAGGAATACAGGTAAAGTACAGGTACAGATGAGTTCTCCCTAGACAGACATAGATACAGAGGCCCGCTTTGTCCCTTACAGGTGTTGTGCCTTTGGGCAAGCCTTCTTACTTGTATTAGACTTAGTTTCTTCATCTGTAAAGTGAGGGAAACAGTACCTATTCACAAGATTCATCAGAAGATTAGATGAGATACAGTATATAAAATTCTTCTCACTTTGTGGGGCACATGCAAATAATCAACCGTTCCTATTATAGCTACGATTAATTCAGGAGAACCAGAATTAAGAGGAATAAGTTCTCATCCCACTCACGTGACCTTGGGCAAACCACTTTACCTGTCAGTTTCCTCATAAGTAACAGAGAAATACCCCCCCACCCCCATGCCTAAGCCAGTGCCTTGCACTTAGCAGGTACTCACTAAATATATACTACTAAGTGAGTGAATGAAGATGTGTGTCCTGCCTCACTATGATAAGGATTATGAGAGCTATTTTCAAAGAAAAGGCTTTTTAACTATATTATCTTTTTTTGTGGACATCAAATGATCAGACTTACTACTTCTGGGGGGTAGGGATCAAATCTGTTTGGGATCATCTCATTCTGAAAAAAAAATAATAACTTTCTGATGCTTGCCTGGTTGGGGATTTGGGTCAAACTTTTGTTACTGGCATCAGCACATAGCTAACTAATCCAAATGTAACCAAACTGGGCTGGGAGTCTTTTCATTGCTTTTTTCTCCTAAGTTTTTCTTTCCAGAATAAAGGGAAATGCTATTATCACATGGCTTACCACAAATCAAAAAGTATAATTAATGACAAGACATTCAATCTGCATGAGCCTACATCAAATGGATTTAGAGCATGTCATTTCTTTTCATTATAGCTCATGAAGCATGAAGAGTATTTAAAGAGGAAAAAAAATGTTTCATTCATTAGCCTCTGAGATGCCAAAAGGGGAAATGACTTATGTACAAATGACATAAAGCACATATTTTTCTTGCTCTGAGTTTACATATCCCATATGGGATAAAAGGAACCCTAATGTCACCACCATACCAAGTGCCTTGGATGAGAAGAGTTCCGGACTTAAAGGATAAAATAACAGTCTGAACAATGATAGGTCAAAGGTGAGCTTGGCCAAACTAGAGTGACCTTGAGCTTGAATGAATTCTTGAGGCATTACTTACTTTCTGTCTTGAATGATGGATTTGGGATATGGTTAACAATTGCTAGAAGACCGAGCTGGCTAAATCTCTACCAAAAATCTGTGCTCCTTCCTCCATTGTATAAAGTTGTGGCTTCTCAACCAAATGCTAAATTTCCCAGCCTTCTAGCATTGAGTGTGACTGTATAGATAAATTCTCAACAATGGAACATTAGCAGAAGTGATGTGTTCATGTCCTCTTTGGAGAAATATGAATACAAATCCTTGGCCCATGATTATTTGGATTGTCTTTTTCTTATTGAGTTGTAGCAGTCATTTATATATTCTGATTTAGTCCTCTATCACATGTATGATTGCAAATATTTTCTCTCATTTTGTAAATTGTCTTCACACTTTTTTTTTTAATATTTCATTTATTTGACACGGAGAGAGAGAGAGAAAGAGAGAGACAGAGCACAAGCAAGGAGAGTGGCAGGCAGAGGGAGAGGGAGAAGCAGGCTGCCTACTGAGCAAGGAGTCCGATGCGGGGCTCAATCCCAGGACTCCGGGATCATGACCTGAGTTGAAGGCAGACACTTAACCAACTGAGCCACCCAGGCACCCCATCTTCACACTTTCTTGGTAGTATCCTATGAACTGTAAAGATTTTAACTGATGAAGTCCAATTTTCCTATTTTTTCTTTTGCTGTTTTCGTATAGTTGTTAAGAAACCATTGCCTCATTTAAGGTCATGTACATTTTCTTCTAAGACTTTCATAGTTACAACTTTCACATTTTGAATTTTGAACCATTTTGAGTTCTTTTTTATATATGATATGAAATAGGAGCCCAAGTTTATTTTGCCATTTGTTAGAAAGATTATTCTTTTCCTTATTGAATATTATGGCATCTTTGTCAAAGTCCATTAATCAGGGTTTATTTCTGGATTTTCAGTTCTATTCTCTTGATCTGTATGTCTACCTTCTGCCAGTACCATGCCATCTTGATTGCTATAGCTTTGTAGTAAGTTCTGAAATGAGGAAGTGTAAGTTCTTCAGCTTTGTTGTTTTTTTTTTCCAAGACTACTTTGTCTTTTCTGGGTCCTTGCATTTCTATTTGAATATTAAGATCAGCTTATCAATATCTAAAAAAAAAAAGGCAGCTAGAATTTTATTAGTATTGTGTTGACTATATAGGTCAATTTGGAGAGTATTGTCATTTTACCAGTGTTGTCTTCAAATACATAAATATGGGATATCTTTCCATTTATTTAGATTTTCTTTAAATTCTTTCAGCAGAAGTGCCTGGGTGGCTCAGTCAGTCAGGTAGGCTCAGTCTACCTTCAGCTCAGGTCATGATCCCAGGGTCCTGGGATGGAGGCTTATATCAGGCTCCCTGCATAGCAGGGAGTCTGCTTTTTCTTCTCCCTCTGCTCTTCCCCCTGCTTGTGATCTCTCTCTCTCTCTCTCTCAAATAAATAAATAAAATCTTAATCTTAAAAAAATTTTTCAATAATGTCTGATAGTTTTTAGTGTGTATTTCTTGCACTTTTTAAATTAAATTTACTCATGAGTATTTTATTCTTTTTGATACTATCATAAATGGAATTGTTTCCATAATTTAACCTTCAGATAATTCACTGCTAGTATATAGAACTAAAATTGATTTTCTGTACTGATCTTATAACCTGCCATCTTGTTGTACTTGTTTATTGGCTCTAATAGGTTTTTTTTTTTATAGATTCCTTAGAGTTCTCCATATATAAGTTCATTTAAATTGTGAATGAAGATATTTTTACCTTTTTTTCTTTTGATTTTTGATAAATTTGGTTTGTTTTCCTTGTTTAATTCTCATGGCTAGACCCTTTTGTATAGTACTGAATAAAAGTATATATCCTTGTCTTGTTTTTGTTCTTAGAAAGAGTTCAGTCTTTACTATTAAGTAAAATGGTAGCTGTGGGTTTTTTATAGATGTCCTTCATCAGTTTGGGGAAGTTGCCTTCTCTTTCCAGTATGTTGAATTTTTTTTTCATGAAATGGTATTGGATTTTGTCGGATGCTTTTTCTGCATCTATGAAATGAGTATGAGGTTTTTAATCTTTATTAATGATATATTATATTGTTTAATTTTTGTATGTTGGACCAAACATTAATTCTTGGGATAAATTTCAATGGGCATGGTGTATGATCCTCTTTAAATGTTGTTGGATTTGGTTTGCCAGTATTTTGTTGAGGATCCTTGCATCTACATTCACAAGAGATATTGGATGATTGTCTTCTTGTGACATCTTTGATTTTAATTTCAGGGTAACATTGGCATCATAAAATGAATTGAGAGGTATTTCCTCTTCTATTTTTTTGGAAAAGTTTGAGAAGGATTTGTGTGAATTCTTCTTTAAAGAAGTTTTGCCACCAATGAATCAACCTTGTTTTGTACTTTTCTTTGAGGGAAGTTTTTGATTACTAATTCACTCTCTTTACTTGATATGGGCCTATTCAGATCTTCTGTGTCATTTTGATTCAGTTTCAGTAGTTGGTTGCATTTTAAGATTTTGTTGGTTTCATCCAGGTTATCTAATTAGTTAGATAGCTAGTTGTTAGTGTACAATTGTTCATAGTGTTCCCTTATAATACTTTGTATTTCTGTAAGGTTGGTAGTGATATCCCTATTCATCCCTGATTTTAGTGATTTGGATCTTCTCTCTGTTTTCTTGGTTGGTTTAGCCAAAGTCTTGTCAATTTTGTTAATCATTTCAAAGAAACAACTTCTGGTTCGGCTGGTTTTCCCTCTTGGTTTTGTATTCTCTAATTTGTTTCCATTCTGATCTTTATTTTTTCCCGTCCTCTACTTGCTTTAGGTTTTACTTGCTCTTCTTTTCCTAATTTCTTAAGGTGGAAGTTTAAACCTACTGACCTGAGGTCTTTCCTCCTTTTTTCATATAGGTATTTATGGCCCTCACAAGTTCTAGCAGCAACCTTGTCGGGTGTCAGATTATGCCCATTTACAACATGGGATCTGAAAGTTAAAGAGGCTAAATGATTTATTATAGGCTATACAGCCAGTCAGTGGAAAAGTTGGAATTAAAATTTCAATTCTAAAAAAAAAAAAAGTAAATAAAAATAAAATTTCAGTTCTCTAAGTGGGATATGAGGGATTAGTCAAAGTCACCATACTTTTCTTCTCTGCCACATTGCTTCTAGAAGCATTAAAATATTCCCAGAGAATTCTAGCTCACATTTTGTGTCACACTGTCTTATGTGATTCTGTAATCATTGTAACCATTGTGCATGCATGTGAGTGTTTTGACAGCTTATGTAATCAGTGTGTGTGTGTGTGTGTTTTGAAAGCTCAAGAAAAACACATTTTTTTGAAGGCAGAAACCTTCAAAAAATAGAAAGTATTCTATGGACTTCTGTATGTGTAGCACTCAAAATGAGAAATAGTTTAATGTTTGTATGTTGTAAGAGAGTCTACTTGATGTCTTTTCTGATCTGTTGTGTTATTTTAATTTCAGCAAAATCCTTTAGATGGGTGATATTCCTGGACCCAGAAGCTCAGACATGTTAGTATGTGGCCAGCTCACAGCACTGATAATAGGTGGATTATAGGCATAAAACCAGGTGCCGGATTCCACATTTTGTGATCTTTCTGTTCCACATAAGATGCTATGATGAAAATGGAGTAGGTGAAATGAAGTACTTTAAAAATAATGTTTCATTCATTCATTCATTCATTCATTCACTTATTTCAAAAATATTTATTGAGCCTCCATTATGTGTCAGGCATTGTACAAAATACTTGTAAGTGGTGAGCCAAATTAGACATTGTCCTTTTACTTGTGAATAGACAGATATTAGTCAGATTGTCCACACAAATACATGTATAATTGCAACTGTCATTAATGTTAGAAGGTAGGCTCATCATGATGAACAAATAATGAAGTGATCTGACTGGTCAGCTAGGTCAGCTAAGATTTCCTTTGGAGTACTATTTCACTGAGATCTGAAGTTAATAGGAGCCAAGTGAGGAGCAAGTAAAGAGTATTGCATAAAGAAATAACAGTATGTATAAATGTCCATATGTGTCCATATGCAAATGTGGTAGCTCCAACTGTTTGAGAAACCTCAGGGTTTTGTGTACTTCTTTTAAAACATTATAGTCAAAAACCAATATGATACATCACAACTGAACAGTAAAACAGCGCAGTGTATGAAAAAGGCAAATTAACCCTAACTTCTTCAAACACCAAGTTATCTATCTCTCTGCTTATAAGCATTCACATCAGAGGATAGAGGAAAAAAAAAAAAAAAAGGAAGCGATACTACTACAGTTTTCTAAGTACAAATCTGTTCATGTCAGTCCCTGCTTTAAAAATTTCTCCACCTCTACCCTGTATGCAACAAGATTTTTCTGCTTTTAGGTAGTGGAGGACTGAGCAATTTTAATTCCAGTGGTAGTATATTTACTTTAAGGTGTAGCAGAAATTGTGCTAGTAATTTCATACATATTTCTTCCTAGGGAGAAGCTTAAGTAGTTAATCCCACTGTTATGTACCTTAGACAGTTGGCATGAATCACAGGTGCATTTTTTAGCCATGCCTATTGATCTTTTAAAACATCATTAGCCAAACCTCTGTCTCTACAGTTTAGAAAGTATACAGTTCAGAAGTACACATTGTATATATAATATGGTTTGCTGAACATGGACCCTCACATCCTGAATTTCCGTGTTCGGTGCTATAATTTTTTCAGTCATATATCAAAATGCTATTTCCTT
>CM053613.1:54126899-54163626 GCA_028646535.1 Procyon lotor | reverse complement strand
CCCCCCCAAAACCTCCTGCCCTGCCTCTCAAATTCTTCATATCAGAGAGATTATGTGATAATTGTCTTTCTCTGACTTATTTCGCTTAGCATAATACCCTCCAGTTCCATCCATGTTGTTGCAAATGGCAAGATTTCGTTTCTCTTGATGGCTGCATAGTATTCCATTGTATATATATATACCACATCTTCCAAAATGCTATTTCTAATGGTACACAAATATAACAGTAACAGCCAAACATTTTTTAGTTCTTTGCAGATGCCAGGCACTGTCATAAGCCTTTGGCGACTAACACATCATAGGTGTACAATGCCATGAGGTAGAATCTCAATCCTGCAATGAAGAAATTGAAGCACAGAATGGTAGATAATTTGCCCAAGGTCACACTGCCAGGAAATGGCAAAGTTAAGATAAACACCAGACTGGCAACCTGGTGCTCTTGTTCTTAACCATCACGTCCCAGGGTAATTCAAAGCCATCATGGTGGCACAGAAAGGACCAGTTTGGGAAACAGAAGAATAGGAGATAGAATCTAACTTCCTCATTTGGGTACCATCTGGCCTCATTTCCTACCCTTCATCTCATGTTGCACTGAGCCACTTGCACCACCCCCACCCCTTGAACTGTGTTAGGACCCTTCAAGCCTGGAACCTTCCGCCCTGCAGACCCAGACCCCATCCCGTATTCACTGCTACATCCAGAGCTTCCAACATAGAGCTCCACTCAGGGAGTTTTGTCTGCTGAGTGTTAGATCCAAGAATATTAGAGCCAAAAGAGACTTCGGGAATCATCCAGAAGAATTTCATAATTTCCTAGATTAAGGAAAAAGAAGTCTAGGGAAGGAGACCATGTTTCTTGCAGTCATACATCAAGTCACACAGAGACAGGATCAGAACCAAGACCCTGCTCCCAGTCCAGGAGCCTTGCTTATCCATGTGGCTCTCAGCCTTTTGTCCTTTAAGCACATCAAGGAAGATCTAAGAAAAAAAAAAGAAAAAGAACAAAAACTAAAACTAAAACACAGATAGCAAAAGACTT
The DNA here is from genome assembly GCA_028646535.1 of Procyon lotor. Classification (NCBI taxonomy): domain Eukaryota; kingdom Metazoa; phylum Chordata; class Mammalia; order Carnivora; family Procyonidae; genus Procyon; species Procyon lotor. Next base: position 54,162,588 of record CM053613.1, on the reverse strand, counting down.
TGAGTACCTATTTCAATGTTTTTATTAACTCTTGAATACATTCCAATGCATTTCAAAGTGATCTAGAGACTGCAGAGGGGCCCTGGAAGTCAAAGTCATCCTAAGCAACTACAGTGTTTATCACACCAGCACTTCACAAATGAATCCAGAAAGCAACTGGGAACCTAAAATAGGTTCCCTCAGACCAAGGGGAAAATCTTCATGTAGAGATTAAGAGATTTGTCCAAAGGCATGTGGGGACTCACTGGTTTGGGATTAAGCTGCATGAGCCCATGCCCTCCAACCTGATTTCATCTGACAGTCCACCAACTGCATTAGCCCTGCAGTGAAGATACCTTTCACTCACTCACTCACTCACTCATTCACTCACTCATTCGTTCAACACATTCATTGATGTCTGGTCTGTGTCAGGCAGAGTGCCAGGCACAAGGCACTAGATGCCTAAACAGAACATCATGTCAGGATGATATGCAGTCACCTACCCTCAACAGCATGCTGAGAGCCAGAATAAATACACCAGTGAAGTACACATGGGATCCCAGAGGAAAGAATCCTTCTGGTGAGGGCTGCACCTGCACCTGGTTTGAATTGTGTCTCCAACTTCCTAGCTCTGGACCTTCTGAAAGCTAATTAGCAGTTCTTGGTCTTGGTTAGTTTGATATTAAAATGGCAGGGGGCATAACGAATGAGAGTATCTACTGCATAGGAATGATGTGTGGGTTAAATTAAATAACATCTGCCAAGCAGTTAGAACAGTGGCTGACTCATTAATGCTCAGTAAAGGGCTTATGAATCGTCAGAGGTCAAGGGTTTCCTGCTCTAGCCCTATTTCCACCAGCCATGTTACGCCAGGCCAGGGACTTAATGTTCCTGCATTTCCAGTTACTCATTTCTAGAGAGCAGGATGCTCTATAAGAAAGCGGAGATCTATGTGTCCCCTATTCAGCAAATAAACTGTAAGAGAGCCATTCTGAACTCCAGAGAGTAGCTTCCAATAGGGAGGAAGGTGAAGGGTACTCTGTGAGTCTCCCCTAGAAGCTGTATTCATTTGCTAGGGCTGCCATAACCAAGTACCTCAAACTGGATGGCTTAAACAACAGAAATTCATTGTCTCACAGTTCTGGAGGACTAGAAGTCCAAGATCAAGGTGTTGGCAGGGTTGGTTCCTAATGAGGACTGGGTGGGAGGACCTGTTCTGCAGTGCTGGAGGTTAGGACTTAAAAACATACGAATTTTTTTGGGGGGGGGTGGGCACAATCCAACCCATTATAGAAGGAGTTAACATTTGAATCTCTGAAAAAGAACTAATAAAGATATATGTCAGATTGTTTTACAATTCACTAGTCTCTGTTTTTTCCTCTGGGAAAATTACGTTCCCCCTGCCCCTTGAAATTAGTCTTGGCCAGGTAATTTGTTTGGATCAATAAAATGCCAGCAGAAGTGACACTCTAGGCAGCAACACTTTTTGCTTTGTCATGCCACTACATGACCCCACTACATGACCCTACTACATGACATGGCCCTTTATCAGGGGGTTCCTGCTCCATTGGCCTGGATCCCGGGGTAAGGATAGCTATCGGTAACAGAGTCCAGAATGGGAGTAAAGCATAAATCTTCATTTTTACAAGCCACTAAGATTTGGAGGTTCTTTGTTACCTCAACATTACTAGATGAAGAGTAGGCAGACTCTGGTCCTTGAGCCAAATCCTGCCTGCCACAATTTTTGTAAATAAAGTTTTATTAGAACATAACCATGTTCATTCATTTGCCTATTGCCTATGGCTGCCTCTGAACTATAATGGCGGAGCTGAGTAGTTGTGACAGAGACTGCTTGATCTGCAAATCCTAAATATACAGTATCTGGTCCTTTATAGAAAACTTACCAACCCTTAACCTAGACAATTCTTATTAATACAATATAGTTGAGGCTTTAATTTTTCCTTGGAATTTTGCTTTTGCAACATTTCACAAACTTTTTTTTTTTTTTTAAAGATTTTATTTATTTGACAGAGAGAAACACAGTGAGAGAGGGAACTCAAGCAGAGGGAATGGTAGCAGGAGAAGCAGGCTCCCTGCCGAGCAAGGAGCCCGATGGATCCGGGATCATGACCTGAGCCGAAGGCAGACGCTCAACGACTGAGCCACCCAGGCACCCCAACATTTCACAAACTTTGATATGTGTTATAATAATGATCATTTATTTCTAAATAGTATATAATTTATTTTAATTCTGTTTTTCATCTGAATTATTTTAAAAAGTAAAATTTGTTTTTTAAGGATACTATCCTTTTGTTGCAAATAAATACTACTACATTATACTCAAAGAATGTGGCATCTTAAATTCTATTGTTGGAATTTATTGAATTTCTTTGTGGCCAAATACATAAATGATCCACATATATTTGAAAGGAATGTGTTTTTCTTTGTTAGATGGTGAGTTCTTTGTCTGACTCTCTCCCTCTCTCCTTTTATATTTGTGATCAAGATAGTTAGTGGTGTTATTCAGATCTTTTTCATCCATACTTGCTTTTGGATTTTAATTTGCCCTTTTCTGAGATAATGTTAAATTATTCCTTTATAGTTATGAATTTGTCAATGTCTAACTTATGTCCATCCTTTTTTGTTTATATATTTTGAAGTTATGGTCCTATATATATAAAGGCAGCTGCCTCTTCCATCTTCTTGGTGAATTGTACCTTTAATGAATTTGGAACATCTTTCTTTGTTCCCCTGAATGTGCTTTGTCTGGCATTAATACTTCTGCATCTGCTTTCATTTGGTTAGCAAATGCCTGTGTCTCAGCATTCTCAGCTTTTAAGTTTCTCTAGTTATTGTTTGTTTTAGAAGTGCTTTTGGATCTCTTTTTAGACCAAGCTGAGAGTCTCTGTCTTTGAATAGTGAAAGTTAATACACTCATATTTGTCACTACAAATATGTTGGGATTTATTTTTTTTATATTTTCATTTGTATTCTATTTAAATTGGGTTTTTTTTTTAGTTTTCCTTTTCTGCTTTTAATTAGCTTATTGAAGCTTCTTCATTTTTTTTTCTTCTAGTGCTTAGATTAGATATGATCCCTTCGGTTCTATGGAAGTTAGAATGACACACGACTTTTTTCTTAATTGAAGTATAATTAGCATACAGTGTTATATTAGTTTTAGGTGTACAATATAGTGATTCAACAATTCTATACATTACTTTGTGCTCATCACTTAAGTATACACTTAATCCCCTTTATTTCATCCATTCCCCCACCCACCCACCCATCTCCCCTCTGGCAACCACCAGTTTCTTCTCTGTATTTAAGAGTCTGTATTTCTATTTGTTTCATTTTTTTTCTTTGTTTATTCATCTGTTTTGTTTCTTAAATTCCCCATATAAGTGAAATCATAATGGTATTTATCGTTCTCTGACATATTTCACCTAGCATGATACCCTCTAGGTCCAACCATGTTGTTTCAGAGGACAAGATCCCATTCTTTTTTATGGCCGCATAATGTTCCGTTATACACACACACACACACACACACCCCACCACCACCACCACCACATTCACTTTATCCATTTGTCTATGGATGGAACTTGGGTTGCTTCCATTTCTTGACTGTTGTAAATAATGTTGCAGAGGGGCATCTGGCTGGCTCAGTTGGTTAAGCATCTGACTCTAGGTTTCAGCTCAGGTGGTGATCTTGTGGTTGTGGAATCAAGCCCTTCATTGGGCTCTGTGCTCAGTGAGGAGTCTGCTTCAGATTCTTTGTCCTCTCCTTTTGCCCCTCCCCACTCACGCTCTCTCTTTCTCTCTAAAATGAAAAAATAAAATCTTTAAAAAAAATAATGCTGCAGAAAATATAAGGCTGCATATATCTTTTGGAATTACTGTTTTTGTTGTCTTTGGGTAAATATCCAGTAGTGCAATTATTGAATCATGTGGTAATTCTATTTTTAATTTTTTGAGCAGTCTCCATACTGTTTTTCCACAATGGCTGTATTTTTTGCAAATATCTGCTCCCATTTAGTAGGTCACCTTTTTGTTTTAGTGATGGTTTTCTTTACTGTGCAAAAGCTTTTTTATTTTGATATGGTACCAATAGTTTAATTTTGCCTTTTTTTCCTTGCCTGAAGAGGCATGTCTGAAAAAACATTTCCACGGCCAGTGTCAAAGAATTTACTGTCTGTTTTCTTCTAGGATTTTTATGGTTTCAGTCTCACATTTAAGTCTTTAATACATTTTGAGTTAATTTCTGTGTATAGTTTAAGAAAGCGGTCCAGTTTCATTCTTTTGCATGTGGCTGTGCAGTTTTTCTCAACACCATTTAATGAAGAGATTGGTTTTTCCCCATTGTATATTCTTGCCTCTTTTGTCATAGATTAATTGGCCATTTAATTGTGGATTTACTTCTGGCTTCTCTGTTCTGTTCTATTCATCTATGTGTCTATTTTTGTGCCAGTACCATAATGTTTTGCTTATGACAGCTTTCTGGTATATCTTTAAATCTGGAATTAGGATACCTCCAGTTTTGTTTTTCTTTCTTAAGATTGCTTTGTCTATTCAGGATCTTTTGTGATTCCATACATATTTGAGGATTATTTGTTCTAGCTCTGTGAAAAATGTTATTGGTATTTTGATAGGGATTGTATTAAATCTGTTGATTGCTTTGGGTAGCATGGACATTTTAACAATATTGGTTCTTCCATTCCATGAGCATGGAATATCTTTCCATTTACTTGTGTCATGTTCAGTTTCTTTCATCAGTGTTTTATAGTTTTCAGAATGTGTGTCTTTTACTTCCTTGGTTCATTCCTGGGTATTTTGTTCTTTTTGGTGCTATTGTAAGTGGGATTGTTTTCTTTTTTTTCTTTTTTTTTAAAAGATTTTATTTATTTGACAGAGAGAAACACAGCGAGAGAGGGAACACAAGCAGAGGGAATGGTAGCGGGAGAAGCAGGCTTCCTGCCGAGCAAGGAGCCCGATGCGGGGCTCGATCCCAGGACGCTGGGATCATGACCTGAGCCGAAGGCAGACGCTTAACGACTGAGCCACCCAGGCGCCCCGGGATTGTTTTCTTAATTTCTCTTTCTGCTTCGTCATTATTAGTGTATACAAATGTAGTGTAGTGTATACAAAAAATTTCTGTATATCAATTTTGCATCCTGTGACCTTACTGAATTCACTTACCAGTTACAGTATTTTTTCTGTTTTTTAAGTTGTTTTCCAATAGTTTTTAAGGCAGGTAGATAGTCAAAGTATTAATTGTAAAAATAAAAGGGATATGATCATATTTGTGCACCAAATTTATGGAAAGTTCTTACTGCATATAAAATGGAGGTAATCATCCTCTGTTCTCCTTGTGTCACAAGAGGATTAGGAGATAAAAAGGTAAATAAAAACCAGTTCTGTTCTGTTAGTGTTTATGTTAAACTAATTATAGCTCCATTTAAGCAAGTTATTTAAACTAATTCTCAAAGCCTTAGCCTTACTTATGAGTTTAAAAGGATTGGATGAATTTCAGGCACAAGAAAACACATAAGCCCGACTGTAGGTCAATACTGACTTTTCCCTATTGGCAAAATTTCCTTTCTACACTGAAGGCCTCTGAGCAGATAAAAAGCTACAAGATAAGCTAAAGGACACAAACGAGAGCTGTCTCGTTCAAGGGCTCAAAGTACCTTTTCTAACCAAGATCCATGATAAATCTGTATAATTTCCTATAAACCAAAAGAGGGAATTGTATCTGTTCAACAATAGCTTTAGATTTTTGTTCACACAGCTCAAAATCTTGTTTATGTGTCCTGGCTTTTTACTTCCCCTTTTCTTCTCTGCTGATACCCAGTTATTCTCCTCTCCTAATGTTTCATCGGTCACATTTCATTAATTACTTCATTTGTTCATTTATGTAGTCAAAATTGACCAAATATTTATAAAAATGGTAGATGCTAATAATACAAAGTTGAACAAAAGCTACTTCTTCCCCTCCAAAGCACAGAAGCTGGTTCTTAGAAGATGAATGGTAGGAATTTTATACACATGGGAATTCTAGGCAGAGTGAAAATTATGTACAGAATTCTTCTTTCTCTATGGTTCTGTTCTAATATGTCTGGGATGACTTCGGGGTACTTTGGGACAACAAACAGAGCCCAGGAAAGCCTCCTTAGTAAGAAAATTACAGGAACTTCCTCTGTCACATGACCTTTCAGTATGTAAAAGAGCCCTCCTGTCTGGAATTCATTTCCACCTTCAGGGACACTGGTAGATACAACCTGAAATCAGTGTCAGAAGTACCAAAAAGGGTGAAGACAAAAGAGGCAAGGGACGAAGATAACTTTCAAGTTAAATCATAACTCCTGGATTATCTGGAGAGATTAAGCCATAATTCTCTGAGGCCCAATTGTAGGGAATTGCTTTTCTATGCAGAAAAATCGTATTTGGAGTTGGGGCAGATCCAAGTTTTGTGGGGCCTGGTGATTATTATACAATTGGGGCAGGAAAGAGGGTAGATAAAGACAGCTACAAAACTACAAATCTGAAAGTAGATGCAGAGCCTTGGAAGAGGCCCCTGCAAGTGAGGGCCCCGAAGCTTGTCTCTCATTAGATTTCTGGCAAATCTACCTCTGACCAGAGCGTCATCAATGGGGAGGAGGGAAACATTAGGGTTCTTCAGGCATGTCTGGGCCATGAAGTCACTAGGACTTGTTTTTTGGCATGCTTCATAGGATGTAGCTCACACGGGTATCTTCATGACATATCCTTGAGTATCAATTATATTTAACCCTATTGGGTACCAAAGTTTTTGGGACCCTAAATCCATACAACTAATCAAGAAGAATGTGTTCCTTGAGTATGACAGAAACCTTGGGATGCTAGTCTCTTCTCTGGGGTGGTTGTTAGCTCCTCAGTGGAACAAGCGTCATCATTCCTTTCTAGGCCTGTGAGGGCCGTGAACCAGGAGCCTTCAGAGCCACCAGGGCAGAGTAAGTAAGCTGCTTTGCTCTGGGGTGTCAGGCGTGTTCCTTCATGTATTCCTATGTTAATCAGCTTGAGTTCTGGTTTAAAGGCAGTGAATCATCTTGAGGACAGTCTGTGCTGTTGGTGCTTGCAGGATTTTAAATGGCCAACTTGGAATCCAACACTGTTGAATTTAGAGGGCAAAAAAATTCACATGTAAGAAGGGTGTTTCTCCTTCCAACCAAATAAAATAGAATTAATCCTTATTAAGAAGGAGGACAGCTACAATGACTGGCAGTGAAGGAATGTCTGGGGGAAATAGTGATTTGCTAATTTACTTAGTATCCTTATTTCTATCCTTGTCTAGTTTTGTTTGGCATTGTATGTGCTTAGTCATTTTGTCATGCATCAGTCAGACTCTACAGATCCAAGCAAGGACAGGAGCTGAGGCCATAAAGAAACCTAAAAAGGTCTTGCCTTATAAAGAATGACTAGCAGAGAATCTGACCCCAAGAGGTGCTTTGTAAATATTTATTCAAATGAATAGAAGTGAATTAAGTTAAATGTGCTTATAGTTCGAAGGAGAATAAGGAATAATAAAAAGTAATTCTCCTACAATGTAGCAACTTTCCCCCCTTAGAAATGCAGGGTTGTATAGACATTAAGGGATCTAGATTTAGAGATTGGTATGAAATCCAGGCTCAAATCCTAGCTCTGTCAATAATCACCAGTGTGACCTTGAGCAAACTGCTTAGTATCTATATGCCAATACCCTCATCTGTTCAATGAAATAAAGGCCAGTTCTTATCTCAAAGTGTTGTAAAATTATAAGAGATAATATAAGTAAATCGCTTAGTAAGATGCCTGAGCACAAGAACATTTTGAGTTGCAAAGGATTTACAGGGGCTTAAGGAGCACAGTGAAATGGAAGAGAAGGGTTTTGCATTTGGATAGTTGGGGACGAGGTTGTGACTTGGGGTAGATATGTGGGTGTATGGGAGGACTGATGGGAGGATGCATGGATGGATCATGGATGAATGGATGGATGGATGGATGGATGGATGGATGAGTTAGCAATAGAGTAACTGTGGTGTAGAAGAGGGTTAGCCCAGGATCTTTTGTTCTATCTGAAGTAGAAGCTGTTTGCATGTCCTAGTGGCTTTCATGTCATTCATTGAATGGGCGGGGTATGATAAGGCCTTGGTGTGAGGGGCTGTCTTTCTTTACATTTCTGCACAATCTGTGGATTGTGTGAATCACAATGTGTGATTCCGGCACAGTGAATTATCAAGACACCAGGGTTTTGGAGTTTAGGGAGGGAGAGCTACGTAGGAAAACAGGATAATCAAGGAAGGCATTAACATTGATGGAAACATTCAGGTTCTGTGGACAGTGAACACCAACAAGGAGACTGAAGCAGTAGGAGGGTTTCAAACTTGTTCTTGAGTTCCTGTGAGACCTAGAGGCTCCAACAAATAATTGAGGGCATCTTTGAGGAAGAGTTAAGATACCGCAGGTGGGGCTGTGAGCTTGCAAAACTTGCGTACTAATTGACCTTAATTCATTCTTTCAGGTTGGTTGGGACTTGAGGACATTTGAGTTACACAAGGTTTTAAGTATTTACAATATCATTTCTTTCTTTAGAGTTTCTGCTCTGAATTTTAATTATTTCATTCACCTCTTTCAGTGATAATTTGTAAGGAAGAAAAATAAAATCTAAGTGTCTGTTGAGAAGGACAAACTTTTTCTCTTCCAATTTGGGTCCTGTACTTGGGGGTGTGCAAATTAATTGACAATAGGCAGACTAAGAGGAGAAAAGAGAAAGTTTATTTACAGGAGTCTAGTGGCAGCTGTATTTCTCTATCATATTTTGTAGTTTTCAGTGTATCATATTGTACACTTTCCATTAAATTCCAGTGAATTTCCACTTATTCCCAAGTATTTTGTATTTTTTGATATGATAGTAAATGTAAATGGTAAAATGTTTGTTTGAATTTTATCTCCCAATTGGTTGTTGTGCATAAGTAGAAATATAGTTGAATTTTGTATATTGACTCTGTAATCTTGCTAAATTCACTTCTTAGTTCTAGTAGGTTTTTTTTTTTTTTAATATTTATTTATTTGACAGAGAGAGATCACAAGTAGGCAGAGAGTCAGGCAGAGAGAGAGGGGAAGCAGGCTCCCCGCTGAGCAGAGAGCCCGATGTGGGGCTCGATCCCAGGACCCTGAGATCATGACCTGAGCCGAAGGCAGAGGCTTTAACCCACTGAGCCACCCAGGTGCCCCAGTTCTAGTAGGTTTTTGCAGATCTCTGAGTTTTTCCTTTCTTCCCTCCTTCCCTTCCCTTCCCTTCCCTTCCCTTCCCTTCCCTTCCCTTCCCTTCCCTTCCCTTCCCTCCCCTTCCCTCCCCTCCCCTCCCCTCCCCTTCCTCCCTCCCTCCCTCCCTCCTTCCTTCCTTCCTTCCCTCCTTTCTTCCTTCCTTTTTAGAGCTGAATGCATTTTACTATACAGCTCACTTCAAAATCCTTAAATACACAACTTAAGATAGTATATATTGAGTTTTGAAAGACAGTTCTATCCCCTTACTCAAGAAGTAATGAAAACCAGTACATTACTAGTTAGTTGGAGTTCTGGTGCGTTCATGTTTCTCTTCTAGAGCTTGCCCAAGTTTTGGTTGCTCCTCCTCTGTTGGAGGAGCACCTGTCCTTCCCTTTGGCAGTCTGAGACGCTGCTTCTTGCCCCAATACTATGGCTGCCAGCTGGGTCTTCATCTCTTATTTGGAGGTTGGCTTCTTCCACACTCTCTCTCAGTCTCTGGAGATGGCCAGGGTATACTCCCTGGCCCACCCGCTTTTCAGCACCATGCTTCACCCTCCATTAGTCATGGAAGGGAAGAGTGTCACGGAAAGAGTGATTTCGGTGGCTGGGAATGGAGATAAACAAATGATCTGGCCTTGGCAGAAACAAACTCCTGGGACTTACTGTGCAAACAATTAAACCTCCAGGCTGCAGAAGCCCAGTGATTTGGTTTCCAACTTGACCTTTGACATCAATTACATAGGTGGGGTAGGGGTGGAGGTCTAAAAGCTGTTACAAAGAAATCACAATAGACGGTGATCACAATAGTAAAGCGGCCATTTTTATTTGACCCCACAGCTTTTCAGTTGTCTTCATTGCTCAGTAATAGGAAAATAAAGTGATCTAAATGCTATACGTAAGTATTCACAGCATTGTTTCTTTTAAGATACGAAGCATGTTCAGAACTTTCATGAATGTTAATTGTTGTTCATCTACATAAAAGAACTGGCCTTGCATGGTTTTTGATCTTTCACTATTTTACTTTCCCCTCTACAGCATCTGTTGTTCTCCATCATAATTCCCCATCTACTGCAAGGCTGAGAGCACTTTGTGTCTGGTGTGGTCATTGGTTATCCCTGTATCCAGCACAACGCCAGTCACAATAGGAGGGGATGATCCCTTAGTATTTTCTATGTGAACAGTCATGTTGTCTGTGAATAGACAGTCTTACTTTGTTCTTTCCAAACTTTATGCATTGTATTTCTTTTTCTTACCTATGGCACTGGCTAAAACCTTCTGAATAGTGCAGAATAACAATGATAAGAACAGATATCCTTATTCTGTCTTTCATTTTAGGGAAAAAACAGTCAGCATTTCACCATTAAAGATTATGTTAGGCGTAGGTTTTTTTCATAGATGCCCTTTATCAGACTAAGGTATTTCCTTTTCCTTCCTATTTTGCTAAGGATTCTAAAAATGAATGGATGCTAAATTTTGTCAGCTATTTTTTGCCCTCTGTTTCAAGAACCCATAGTATTCCTCCATCATTTTCCTAATATAGTTAATAATATTGACTGATACCTGAATCCTGAATTATCTTTACAGTCCTGAGGTAAGTCTTATTTGGCCATGATGCGTTATCCTTTTTATACAGTGCTGCATTTTATTTGGAAATATTTTGTTAGAAATGTTTTTATCTATGTTCATGAAGAGTATTTATTTTTAGGTTTTTTAAATGTAATTTTTTTCAACATTGGGGCTGACATGAGTATTAGGAAGAAAATAACTTAAATAACAAATTTTACATAGTTATTAACCATGTAATGGTCCTAACCATGTTAGAACTATTTAGTTGCAAGTAACAGAAAGTAAGTTGAGCTAGCTTAGGCAGCTAGCACTGATCCCAAGATCAGACATAAGACATGTATCCCAGCCTCTAGAAGGAACTGGAACCACAAACCACCAAACTCTCCACCTCCCTACATCACTCTCCTTATTGCTCAGCTTCATCCTTCCCACTTTAAGGACTTTCTCTCTCTGCTTCTCTGATTCACATGACATTTCCTAAGCTTATTACTAAGAAACAAATGAGTCCCAGAAAGGTTCAGAAACCTTTCTCATGCATCACTAGCCAAATGCATGCACAGTTAGAAAGTAATCGACTAGTCTTAGTCTAAGAAAAAGGAAAAGTGAATTAGATCAATTGATCAAAGCAAAAGTTTCATTAGTAATGATTATAGCTAATATTCACTGAGTGCGTACTATATGCTAGAGCATTGGCAAGCACTTCATTTGCTTAATTGTATAAGACCTTAACCACACCCTTATGGATAGAAACTCATATTATCTCTATGTCACCAGTGAAGAAGTTGAGGCTCATCTCAGTCAGATATCTCAGTGAGATAACTTTATATATTCCTCTCTGAATTATAAACTTCAGAGTCAATATTGTTGCATCTAAATGGAATGCAGACCTCTGGGTAGAACACAAATTATTTGAAACAAAAAGGAAGAAATCAGAATATTAAAACTATTAACCTCCCAGTGTGTCTGAGGTTGCATTTACTATCTATGGCAATATAAAGATGATTGCCAGCAGCAATGCTGCAGGAAGACTTTCGTTTAACAGTGCTGCTGCATAGTCAAAATTATAAGATAGATATCTCTTCATATTACAGTAAAGAAGCTTTTGTATTCTCAATAGCCAACTGAGCACTGCTGTGCTAGACTATCAGAAAGAAAAAGGAACATAACTTTAGTACTGAGGAAGAACTTTAAATCAGAAAAAATAACCAATAACAATATAACAGGGACTACTACTTTATTAAGTATTTACTAAGTACTAGGTGCTCCGCTAGATGCTTTACCTTTACTGGTTTATTTGCTAGTCACACAACCCCAAAGGTGTGTATTACTGGCCCCATTTTGGAGACAGAAAAACTGAAGTGCATAGAAGTTCAGGAACTCTCCCAAGAATCACAGCACCTAAGCAGCAGGGCTAGGAGACAAGTTTTCATGGTAGCAAGTTTTATGAACACAGATTGGCTCTTTGCCTTTGGATCCATGTGGCCCATTCATTATGGTTATTTTGGAAAAAAGTACTTTATGATTTTATGCCAATTTTCAAGATTCCTTGCTGTTCTTTAGAATAAGACAATATTGTGAATCCAGGAACTCTGAGATATTCTCATTCTGGCTCTCAGCCATAGAGATTGCTGCATTTCCTTGACCACAGAAAACACTGGCTTCTACAGCCCAGAGGCCTAGGGCTTATAACCATTTCCAGTTCCCCAAAAGTGCTGAAGACTAGAAGGTAAATAGTCCTTCAGCATGAAACAGAGCAGGGCAAACACATCCTCAGGCATACACAGGCTGTAAAGTTTGCTCAATACACAGAGCTCTAATGGCAAACACAGCAAAGCAAACATGGCACTGAGACGAGAAAAGGGGAACAGGGTTGGGGAAAGTCAGCAGATCATATCCAGACATTATCTGCCCGAACATCTGGTTCCCTGGAGGGGTATAGGAAAGGACCCAAGTGGCCCCAATTTGCCTCCTTCAAACACTTGCTGCCCTGATTTTGGCCTAGCCTATATATGGAGCAACAAAGGCTATTTGGAGAGGCCTTTGTTTGGCGTTACCATAATTTGGCATCCAAGATGAAAACATATCGAATATTGACATTCATCCCAGAGGGATTAAAAAAAAAAAAAGAACATATATCAAATCAAGGGCTCCCAACTGCTGAAATTCACAGGCTCACTCTAGACTAATGAAAACTCAGACTAATGAAACCTGGGCAAATGGAAATTTGGGGGCCCTTCCCAGGGGGAACTTTATGTTACTTACTTAGGTAAATGGTGCCTCCAGTAGGGGTTCTATGAGTTAAGAGAAGAAAATCCTTCCCTGCCATTCACCAAGACACACTATCCCCATCATCTTCATACCCACCCAAACTAATAAAACTTCTAATATGCTTCTTCAGTGATTATTGATTGGCACTAAAATCTCGAGGGTAGCCAGTTGATATTAAAAGATAGAACCCTCAATCCTCAAGGTTTTTCATTCACTAAAATAGATAATGATATCAGCCATGGATTGGTCAAATACATTTGTTGGCAAGTCTGGAAAATGCTCTTCAGGTGAATGGCCAATAGTACAAGGAGGCTAACTCTATAGGTTATGAAGAGACAAGGTGAAGATCAAAGCACAAAGCACCTTCTCAGTTCTGTCTGTTTGCCTGTCTTGAGGAGTAATGAGTGTTCCAGAAAGAGGGGAGCAGCACATTGTAGAAGTAGCCAAGCATATGATGGTTTTAGACATCTTGCCAGGTCAGAAAAATTGAGATTCAGCGTTCCTAAATTGTTCTGAGACATTTCTTGAGCTTCCTCTATATTCCAGGCATGGTGCTGGGTGTTGGTGGCATAAAGATGAAGACAGAGCCTCACCAGAGGCATGCAGGATCACCAGGGACCCAGACACTTAGACAAACTATCCCTGTCAGGTATGTAGGTGCTGGACCAGAGTTCTGTGAAGGGCACTATGAGAGTGCAATGCAGGGGACAGCTTAGCCCAGACTTGGGTGCAGGCAAGGGAAGAGGTAGAGAGGTGTTCCCTGGGAATGATATATGAGCTGAGTCTTAAAGAGTTAGTTAGGAGAGGGCCAAGTGGCGATGGGGAGGTAAGGGCACCATACTGCAGTCTTGCCAGATCCCGAACTGAGAGCTGGGAAGAATGTGGAAATGAAGCCAGAGAGATAGGTGTCTGGTAACAGAGCAGTGTGTGTTGAAAGAGATACCTCTACAGCTGTCCACAGAGCACAGAAGTGATGTTTCAAGAAGTTAGATCAAATGCCTCTGATTTGAAGCCAGCCAGTCCTAAATTCAAGTGTCTGGTCTGTAACTCACTCATCAAGTGAACATCAAGCAAGGTGTTTAACTTCTGGGTCCCAGTTTCCTCACCTGCAAGCTGGAAAGAACGACAGTACCCAACTAATGGGGGTAATGTGAGGACTGAATGAGACAGCATGTGCAAAGCCCTTCATGTGGTCTCAGCACATTGTAAGCACTCAGTAAGGATAGGAAGTAACTTTAGAAAACCTATATATACATTTGCTCATGATGTAAATGGCAGTGTAGATCTGACACCGTCTGCAGGGAACACCCAGGAAGACAGTGGAGGTGACCTGCCTTGGGGGCCAGCAAGAAGGGGAACAAGCTCTGTAGAGAATTTAAAACTGTAATAAAATTGAATAAACATTAATCTGCTTTTTATTATTGTCAAGCATAGAAAATTCCAAACATTGTTAGTGATGAAATACTCCTCCCCCTCCCATATGTTTTGTTGGTTGAAGAATTTCTAAACAATTGCTGCGTGATTACTGTTGAGTTTAATGATGTATCTGAAAGCCACAGTGGCCTCCAACATACATTGTCAACTAAAGAGCTTCCCCTGGATCTCATTCAGCGGAGCATAATTTTCAAATGATCAATCCAGCTGCTTTGTTTCCCCTTTTTACATTTTAGGCAGATAAACATTCCAAATGATCACACAGGGTGACAGAAGTGAAGTGACTCAAATTCTCTTTCTTCATCTTTCAAGCACTGGGCTCTTGTTGTGTAATCTGAATCCATCGTTCTAATGAGGGAGTAGTACTTCCAAAGATTGGAAGCCTCACCTGCACGCAAAGTGTGCTCACATGACTGTGAACTATTAGGAAATGATGAGGAATTCTCAGAATTAACTTCCATGTAGATAAGATGTTTATTAAAGAATAAGGAATAAAAATTGGCCAATTTAAAGCTATTTACTCCAAATAATTTTTCCAAATAGGGTTTAAAGTTGTCTGCTCCATGTTTCATATACACTAGGGTCTCACCTCTACTGGTCTGTGGGGCTCTAATGGCCCTGCTGATTCTGCCCCTCTTCTCTCCTAACTGCTACAGGGCTCCCACTGTTCTGATATCTCTCCTTCTCCATGCTGGAACCCCCATACTCCTATCAGCAGAGTCAGTTACTTAGGTAAAACTGTGTCCATCTGAGGCCTTGCTGTAGTATAAACTCATCGTCCAGCATAGGCATCAACTCAGTGCTTAGCAGCCATGACAGTTTAGTAGGTACGGTGCCGTCTTGAGTAGTGAGCTCTAGATGAAGCATTAAAACAGAGGATGAGGAGAGAGGAAGGAGGCAGGGTTCAGAGTGGGGCTGACAGTAGAGAAGAAGACCCAAGTGAGGAGAGAGCCCAGAAAGAGAGGTGGCTTACAGGGTGGGGTCGGAAGGCAGCATCAACAGTGAAGTTTTTCCACTTCACAGTTTTGCCCAGGGCAGAGGAGTATAAATTTGCTCTTTGTGTTCTGCTGGTTTGGAGGGATTCCAAAACAATCCCCAAAGCCTTGAAACTAATTACAGCAGATGATGGGCACTCTTGTAAATACATGAGGAAAAGACAGGAACAGCCTTCTTTTCAAAAGAGAATTTGAGTGAAGTAGCCAAAAACCTGACAGGGACAAGACTGTGGTATCTGGGCACAGAGACCCTATAAACCTTCCTTGTTAGAAGCCTATGTGTGTGCCTAGTCTTCCAAGTAAATGGATTTTTAGAAAGACTTTTATTAATGAAATTTCACTGTGGAATTTACAGAAGTGATCTACAGAATGACAATGTACTCTTGAGATGGCCAATGCCACCAGCTCTCTTCACTATCTGGACCTTTATTTGCTGGGCATTTATTTTGCCTCAGATACTTTGCTTGACCCTTGAGATGCAGTTATGAATGAGAAAAACACAGTCTCTATCCTCACTGGGATTAGAGTCTACCAGTGGTGACAGTAAATAATAATACAAGAATTAAACAAATTATTACCCATACAGTAACAAATTCAATGATTTCAAGTGGCCAATATGCTATGAAGGAGAAGTACCAGGTACTATGGGAGAAATAGGCTGATGGAATTCAACCATTGCCGTTCTTGGTAGGAAATCAAGAGTAACATGAGGCTAGGAATAACATGGTGGGATCATATACCCACCTATGAAATACCTGGCATTTGTGAGTGGGGCTATAGGAAGTTCTTTGGCACACTTAGACTGAGATACATTTAGCAGTGACTTGTAATCACATAACTTTATCTTGGGGTTATCAACATTTCTGGATAGAAAATATACTTCCAAACTGTACTCAGACGATGACAGCAATGTATATGGTGGAAGAGCCCACATTGGCCTAAGTATTTCCAGTGAGGACTCAGTAAAATAGGTTCCAACCTCGGGGCCCTAGAACAAGCCAGATGCACTTACAGTGAAGAAAGATGCAATGAAGAAAAAGACATACACAAGGGGTGTTTTTCCAGGAGGAAGGGAAAGGACACTACAGCCTGATGTAACACTTTAATATCTGAGAAATGGATACAACAAACTCAATAAATAATTAAGCAATATGCTAGAGGGTAGAGATGGGCAAGAGTTTGCATCTGAATCTGAGAAGGATTATTCAATAGTCTCATTTAAATGGAAACAGAAGTACCCAAACCTCTGGTTTCTCTAATCTATAGCAAATCACAAATAGTGAAGGCACTTTACATAGGTATTTTCTTACTATTCTCATGTAGACTCCTCAAAATAAAAAAAATAAATGAAAATAAAGGTAAGAGCTACTCAATTGTACAGTTGGAGGGGGGTATAGGAAGTTTGTTAAATTTGACAGACTATGCCCCCAAGATGAAAGATGGACCTTACTCAGAGAAGAGAATAGTGGTTTTGTTAGAGGAGGCAGTTAGTTAAGTTCTAACAGGATGCCTGGAGGCCAGCAAAGAGGAAGTCATGACCAGCTCTTGGGGAAGTCAGAGGCCTGCCCTGGCAGCACTCCACAAGAAGTGGGATCAGACCAAGGCAGGCCCAAGATGGTGGATACCATGATAGGAAACCCCTGAACAAATAAAGAAGAAAAAGCACAAAATCCTGCTTCCAAGAAATCCCCACCCCAAGTAATGAATATTCCACCCCCTAGTTAATAGCTGTCAATGAAAGATGGAAACCCAACTGGTCCAGGGCAGGCAGCTCTCTTTGTGTGCACTCTTTACCACCTCTCTCTTTCTCACATCTCTAAGAGAATGCTTTTCACTTTAATAAACTTTCCCACTGTGTCACTCATCTGCTGTTTTGTGTCTGTCCTTGAATTCCTTCTCCAGATGAGACCACGAGCTTTCTGCAGCTCCTTTGGGATGAGGTAGGTCAAGGGCCCAGGGCCTGAGGTCTCCTCAGTTAACCCAACAACAGTTTTATCTCCAGGAACACCTGCTTCCATTGTAGTGACCATTTCTTCTTACTGCTCTTCATGGTCTGGAATGATTTTACTTACCTCTACTTTTTATTGCAAAAGTCTCCCTACTCTAGTGTATATAGTTTATGAGGACCAGGACTTCACTTGTCTAGTGATACAGTCCAGCTTCTCACAGTCCTTGGAACGGAGTAGGCACCGAAATAGTATTTAAGGAATGAATAGATGATATTACATCAAGAATAGAACATAATGAACAAGCCACATATGGCCAGGCAATGAAGGAAGTACATTCCAGGTAAGTAATATAGAGTGGAGACCAGTACTCATTGCTCCAAGTGGAGGAAACTCATATTGAACAAACCCCATGCAGCAATTCTAAGTTGAATAGGAGATGAATAAAACATGACAGATGCTTCATTCTTCCAGAATACAAGCTGAGCGTCACAGAAAACTAAAGAAAAATCAGGAATTTACTTTGAAAATGATGAGTTTGAGATCACCTGTTCTCCATCCAGGTGGTATTATTAAAGTAGGCAGTTGGATATACAGTTCAGGAGAGAAGTTGAGGCTGGATTTAAGATGATAGTGTGGAAAACAAAATTCAACTGGGTAAATTTGAAGATCTAATTGGCTTTCTTAAACAACCCATCAAATGGGCAACCTCCCATCTAGCAAGTAGACGGGTGCTCCCAGGAGCTGTACAAAACAGGTTTTTATAGGAGGGAGGATGGGGCAAGAAAGTCACAAGCAAAAGAAAAGAAAGCATTGTTCCAGGTTAGATCACTTTCCTGCAGGGGGAAGGTCAGGGAGTCTTACCTGGCTGATTACCTCATCTTCCTTTGTGACAGACTACTTCACAGGTGCTTATCAGAAAATTCTTGATTAATAGGTTAAGGCTTCCATTTCTGGGGGAGGTTAAAACTGTCATTAGGTTAGCTATTAAGTCCTGATTTGGTGACTTAACCTAATCCAACTAACACCATTTTGGGCCTGTGGTTTTCTTTTTAACAACAGATATTTCATTTAGTTAAAGGGTAATGCATGAGTAAGGACAGTAGCACTGTAAGATGGGGCTGGAAAGGCAGGTTGGGAAAAATATGCTAAAGGATTTTGAAAAGAAAGATACCTTCTATGGCTTCATGGTGATGAGGATGAGGATGATAACTAACTTACCTGTTGGAACAGAGAACATATGAGGGGCAGCACTTAGTGTTGGGAATAAGTGCCCAAGTGTGGGGGCCTTCAAAGATGGCATGCTCAAGCATGAGACCTACCAGATGCCTATGTACTTCCCAAATCCCCTCCACTGAGCCCCCTGAAAGGAAAAGGAAAGGAACAACAGGGGAAGATGACAAAGTGACCACAGAGACTTTGCACAGTCTATCTCCTGCTTTAGAAGGAACTAAATGTAGAATTAGTCATGTAAAAACACACAACAGGTGATCTTAATGGGAGTATTGGGACATTGTGATTATAATGAGAAATATGTATTTGGTCTTCTTCTCTGGTTCCAGGTATGGAGTTCCTAAGATCCTTGAAAAGTGACGGGGGTGAGAAGAGCATCTTTTGTTGTTGGTTGTTAAGCCCCTTTCAACCTTACCTGAGTTTATGCTAATTAGATAACTCTGGTGGATGAGTTTACACTAATGAGATGACTGGAGGATAGGATGGGTTGCTGGAGGAACTTTCAGCCATCACCCCTCACACCCTCCCCGAGCCTCACCAATGGCCAATGACTTAGTCAACCCTGCCTATGTGATGGAACTTCCAGAAAAACTCTGAATGAAGAGGTTTGGAGAGTTTCTGGATTGGTGAACATGCAGAAGTTCAGGAGGGTGGCCCGCCCAGAGAGGGCATGAAAGCTCTGTAACTCTCTCCACATACTCTGCCCCATGCATCTCTTTCATTTGGCAGTTCCTAATTTGTATCTTTTATAGTAAACTGGTGATAGTAAGTGGACAATTTCCCTGAATTCTGTGAGATCATCCTAGGAAATTATTGAACCTGAGTCAGGGGTTGTGGGAACCCCCAATTTATAGCCATTTAGAGGTATGGGAGGCCCAGACTTGTGATTGGTGTGTAAAGTGGTGACAGTCCTGTGAAACTGAGCCCTTTATCTGTGGGGTCTGCACTAACTCCTGGTAGGTAGTGTCAAAATTAAATGAAATCATTGGACACCCAGTGTTGTTGTCCACAGAGTTGGAGAATTGCTTGCAAGCATGGGAAAACCTACACATTTGGTGTCAGAAGTATTGTGAGTAGAGAAATAGTTCTCCCTGTAGGTATATAAACCTGTTCTCTTGACTAGGCATGAAGAGCTCTAGGACCCTGCTGCCATTTCGTGTATTTCCTACTATGACCAGACACCAGAGCTATGGATAAATCAAGCATTGGCATTTAAGGATTTATTGCACCAGCCATGGTTCAGAGACAGTATTGGGCAGCTAGGTCACCAAAAATCCTCTGCTGTGGTAGCCACACCTACAGAACAGCAACAGTAAAGCACCCCATTGCCATAGAAGAGCTTGCTAACATGCCTCTATTATAAGCCCTTCTGCATGCCCAAAGCCTTGCCAAAAGCCTTTTGTACAGTATCCCATTTAAATCTGTAGGAGTAGAAATTTTTCCCTTCTTTTCTTCTAGGTTCTTTGGCTGATCTACTAACTGAATGAATACAAGATAGGTTAACAAGAGAAAAACAAGCAGAAGTTTAATAACATGTATATTCCTTGTATACACAGGAGAGACCTAGGAAACTGGAGTAACTCTCTGAAATGTCCAAAGCCATCACTTTAAATGCCATCTTCAGCTCAAGACAAAAGATTTGGGGGTGGGGAGTCAGTTATGGAAGGTTACCAAGACAGGCACAGTTAAAAAGTAGGATTGTTACAGATTTAAGTTCCTGCCTTCTCTATCATACAAGTTTCTAGAGATTTGGTCATCCTCCTCTTTAGGTAAGGCAAGGAAGACATCCTTATAAATGGGGATTTCCCTTATAAATGTAAATGTCTCTTACAAAAGAATGGGTAACTTCTCAGTTTTCATAATAACTAATATAAAATAATATGTCAAAGAGGCCGAATTTGGGGTGGCAAAATCTGCTTTCCTTCAAATCCTATAACAAACATTTTCTGGTGGCCGAGCCAATAGATACACATCAAATTATAGTTATGACTCCATGATTGAACACAATGGGTACATTCTAAATGGAGGACTGAAAATTTTAACTTTACGAAGACAAAATTTTTCGACTAAAAAAACTTCCGTGTTTAAATTCAGTTGGCAAAATCTAATCCTCCTGACAATTTGTAGTTTGATCCATAACCTTAGAATTTGCTTAAATGGTCCCAAAGGCTATGGAAGAAAGAAATATGCATTTGAAAGTGTCAGTGAAATAATTAGCTGCAACCCTAAAGATGCACAAATGTTATTTCATGATTTTTGGCCAGCTTCCTCTTTGTGTATGGGGTAGGGAAGGACAGCATGTTTTCCTTCTTCAATTACTTAGGAGTGATAATGAGTCTTTCTTTGACTCAATATGTCACACCGCTGAAAAACTGATTCCTATTTTAGTTAACATTTGTGAGAACTGGGTGAGCAGTGTTTCTGCCAGAGAACTTTCTCCTCCTGTTTTGTGTAAGACAGCATTATGTTAAGGAAAGAAGAGTCCCATTGCTTTGCCAGCTTAAGTTCTAGAAAGATGTGAGGATTTTTAAAGCCAGGCTCCAGGAGGACCCATGAATCCATAAACCAGCAAGTGATATGTATTTGTCAGGTGCGTGCATTTTTCCAGGATGGGCCGATAGCTTTCATTTGAGTCTCAGGGATGTTCTGAGCTTACCAAAGATTAAGATCACTATTGTATAACTTTCTAGAGGTATAACTAAACAGGTAGAAAAATA
The DNA here is from genome assembly GCA_028646535.1 of Procyon lotor. Lineage (NCBI taxonomy): Eukaryota > Metazoa > Chordata > Mammalia > Carnivora > Procyonidae > Procyon > Procyon lotor. The sequence goes on along the minus strand of CM053613.1, from coordinate 54,141,168 downwards.
GAGACTCTTTATAGCTGGATGTGTCATAGTAATTTTATGTAAGTATGTTGCAATAGAGTATGAAATAGTTATGGTCCCCATCCATGATCCCCATGTTTTTCTCTCTCTGGGGTTCTCCAGATCCAGCCCTTTGTCATCAATATTCAGTCTATGCCCTTGATATTGTTTGAGAATGCTGTCATCTGTTGCTGAGATATGGTGTAGAAGTGGTATTTTGATTTCTTTCCTTCAGTAGAGAGCATGGTCTTGCTCTAACACACTCTCTCACTTGTCAGTTCCCCTGGAATATCAGAAAGCATTTATTAGCTAGTTGATCAGGCCAAATACTGTGTATACATGAAAGTACATCAGTGTATACATGACAGCTAGTGTTGAAAAAAATGCCTATTCTTTAACATTTAGTGTGTAACCCATGTAAGTTTCAACAGCCTGGTGACTCCATCTTTGCATGGCTTCATGTTGAAAGAAATTTAGCCCTGCTTCTCGAACAACTGAAGAGGTTTAATTTTTCATTGAAGTTTCTCAGACAGTACTAAAATGCAAAATAATAAGAAATAAAAATATTTGATATCCTTTTTTTCCTGTCCCATGATCTCTTATCATTGCCTGTACATGGTAACTGCTCCCAGTATTTCTCCTCCCCCATTGCATGCTCTCCAAAATCTCCCCCAGTTCAGTGCCTTTAAGCTTGAACATCACCCCTCCTCTCGCCAACTTAATCCAGTGTTCTATGGATCAGCGTAATCTTTTTTGGTTTCTTTCTTATGCCTGTTTGTCATGACCCCGGTTCTTCCTCCTTGCTCCCTCTCCCAAAAAGCTGATCCAGCAAGCAAGGCCCTTTCCGGAGGGCAGGGGAAGGAAAGAGGGAAAATAAATTGCTACTGCAACTTGAATCATTTATCTCTAATGTAAAAAAAAACCCACCGCACTCATTTGAGACCTAAACATAACTTCAATTTGGGATCGTATCTGTCTTAATTAACTTGTCTAATTAAACTGTTCACACCTGATTAATTTGATAAGAGGAACTGTTTATAGACATTAGCCCATACATAGTTGCTCTTTATCCTCAGTGATTTTGTTCTGCGTATGTAATACAGGCACACGCATGCGCGGGCGCGCACACACCCCCATCACCCTTCTCTTGTTTAGCTTTTCATTTAATTGAACCTATCTTTCACTCTAAGGGCCCTGGTCCAGGAAGGAAGAGCTTTAAGCTTCAGGCTAATGGAAAAGTAATTTGCATAAAAGCGGCTTTACGCCAGTCAAAGTCTGGCACATTCTAAATGCTGTAAGTACTTAGCCTCTCTTTGCTTTAACCATTAAAACCTGCAAAACAAACCTCCAAGGAAATCGTCTTGATGGGACTTGTGGAATAAGGCACATTGGTAGCTGTAAGTTTAAGGAGTCTTTCATCTTAGTTCCCATGGCAAGGGAGCCCTAAATACCACCTGACCTGAGAGTGTGCCCACACATGGATGGCAGAATGTGCCAGGCCTGAATCCCAGAAGCCAGTAATCACAGGAATCATTGCTGCTGAAACCTGCCTGGGTTTCAAAAGCAAGGATAGCACAGAACCATCAAACCTGCAAATATCCTTCTGAAAGCTTCCATTAGTAGTAAAAACAACGTGAACTCAAGAAGTCAACAAGTGGCCTCAGGGTGGCTGCGTTACACATTTCCCATTTGGAGCAGGAATTTATCACCTGAAACCGTTGTCACCCGTCATAAAGAAATCCACCATCAAAAAAAAAAAAAAAAAAATCCACCATCAATCAGTCAACGTGATGTGGGGCACCCCCAGAAAGAGCCTGGGGTTACGAAGGAAGCATCAGATTGGGCACTGGAAGACAGCTCCGTTCCTGGCTCTCATCACCAATTACTTGCATGATTTGGCCTTGAGAATGCCTTTGAGGTCTAATATTCTCTGATATGAGCACCTTCATAATTCATGATTTGAAAGCAACGTACACATGAAAGCACGTAAGACAGTGGACTTTTGGCTCTGGGCCTTGGGTTCCTCATTTGTAAAAGAAGTGGCACAGAGCAGGGAGAGCAAAATTATCTCCTGAGAGGCGCCGGTTTTTACAAAGTAAACATTGACAGAAGCTCTGTAAAAAAACAAACAAAGCAAAGCAGAAACCACCTCTGGCCGCATAAGACTTCCCATCTAGCTGAAGAGAAAAGAGATCTTCTCTTGTTAGCTAAATGGGAACTCTCCGTGTCTGTGCGTGCGCACGCGTGCATGTAACACCACCAAACAATTTATGAACAAGAATTGAACATCTATGTAAATATTAGCAAGTGTTTGTATGGAATAGGCTGTTAGAAATAATAGCAGTGTATTATCAGAAAGTGCTAAAAAAAAAAAGTGCTAAACATAGTATGAAATATAGTAATCCTGCATTCTTTGCCTGCCTCCCAGCCCCACTGTTCATTCAGGTCTGACATTTACACATGAATCCCATAAACCTTGAACCCTTGTTGGCAGGTAGCTCTGAGCACTGCCATCAATCCCCCTGGATTGGGAAATGTAAGATGCTGTGACAGTGGCTCTCTGACTTAGTAACGTGTCCCCTCTGCCACTTGTCTTGAAGTTACCTTGGTCCCCTTGCCTGGACCCTCATTCATTCATTCATCAGAGAAGCGAAGCACTTTGTTAGGCACTTTGGGATGCAAAGGAAAGTCTCAGCTTAATCATCACACTTTCAGGAAGGCCAGATCACCCAATCCCTCAGTGCGGAGACCCATAGCCCCTGTATCCTTCTTAAAGTTCGTCCAAGTTGTCCTATCTACCAAGAGTTTCTTCTTTTTTATTGCTGAGTATTACTGCGTGGTATGAATGTCCCAGAAGGTGTCCAACCATTCAATCCTCAAAAGACGTTTGGGTTGTTTTCAGTTTTTACTGTTATGAATAAAGTATGTGAGTGTAAGTTTCCCTTTCTCTAGGATAAAATGCCCAAGAGTATGATCACTAGGTTGTATGTTCAGTGCATGTTTAGTTTTGTGAAAAACTGCAGGACTGTTTTCCTGCAGGCTGTGCAGTTTTACATTCTCATCATCAATGTACGAGAGATCCAGTTTCTCTGCAACCACCACTTTATATTTTAGCTATTCTTGTAGGTTTGTAGTAATAACTCCTGGTGGTTTAATTTGCATTTCATCAATAGCTAATGATGTTGAAAATCTCTTCATCTGCTTCTTTGTCATCTGTATCTCCTCTCTAATGAAACACCTGTTTATTTCTTTTCCCGCTGTGTAACTGGATTGTTTGAGGGTTGTTATTTTTTTTAACTGTTGAGATCTGAAAGTTTTTTTTTTAATATCTTGTAAATATAAGACCTCTGTCAGTTAAGTGTTTTGCAAATATTCTTTTCCAGTCTTCAGCCTTTTGATCTGTTGGGAAGTTCTTTCACAGAATGAGGCTTTTAATTTTGATGAAGTCCAGCTTAGTAGCATTTTCGTTCATGGATTATGCTTTTGGTACCACGTCTTATAACTTGTCATCTAACTCTAGGTCTTGAAGATGTTATTCTATGTTTTGTTTCCTGAAAGTTTTATAGTTTTATATTTTACATTTAAATCCATGATCCATTTTTGAATGGTTATATGTGATGTGAAGGTTTAGATCAAGTTTCTTTTTTTTTCCCCCCTAAGGATAACAAGAGTAAGGATCCCTGAATAATTAGCTAAAAAGATTAGCCTTCTTCCTCCATTGAGTTTTTTTGCACCAGCAACAGACATCTTTTTAAAATTGACTTTCATGAGAGCTATGGTCCATGTCCTCATGGAGGTGACAATCTCCAGAGGGAAACAGCAATAATCACAGCAGCTTAAGAGAAAAGCTGGGACAGAAGTGTGCTCAGGAGTCTGGGGAAGCAAGGAACTGTGCCTCAGTGCCTGGCTTCCTCTCTATCTCCCGGCATCCACACCCTTCTGTGGCTGAGTACCCAGAGCCCCGCTCTCTGCACACAGACCTTCCTGGATGAGAATAATGAGGTCTAACCAGCTACATTGGAACAGTGACCCCTGAGCTATTCTCCAGGGTTTTCACCCCAGACCTCTGCTTGCTCCCCCAGCAAGCTGACCAGACTCATTCTAGTTCCACTTCAGTCTTGGCCATCAAATGTCACCTGAGATGCTGTATTCCCAAGCATGAAACCCACTGTTTCTCCTCAATTTTGTCTGAGGCCACCCACCCGGACCAAGGATATCAGGAGAGAGTAAAGCAGAGATCTGTGCATTCTCTGTGAACTGGCACTGTGCAGATCACCAGTCAGGTGCACTCTGACCCCAGGTGAAGGAGATGGTGGACAGAGAGAAGAGGCATTTCTTACTAGACTGACAGCCTACTTGATTTGAGCTCATTTGGTCTACGATGTGTAAAAAAATAAGTTGGTAGCCATAATAACAGCAACAACAATAATCCACTGTGTGGCCCAAACTGTCTGGAGTGTTGATCTCTGTGGTTAAAGAGATTAGCCACAGAATTGCTTCACTCCTACCATTAGGGGATTTGTTTGGCACTTATCACATTTAGCTATCTCTGTTTAACTATTTATGACCTAAACTGTGAATCAGAGTCTTTGAAGAAAACTCCTCCTTGCAAAAACAACTAGTAGGGGTCCTGGCCTGGGGGGATTTTCTCCTATGCCACAATAACTGCTAAAATTGAGGGTTAATTTTTTCTTGCTGGAAATACGATTAATCAATTAATGGCCGGAAACACTGGACTTTTTCATCACTCAAAGGCCCAGGATGTTAATTAACCAGAGTCATCCTATTTCCATAGCAGACTTGGTATGTAGTCAAGTGTTAAAAGAAGAAATTCTAAGCATGACCTGTTATTAGTAAGGAACTCTTATAAGATCTATTCATTAATGAGGTCCTCCTGTCTTGTTCTTAACCAAAGAGATTATCCCTTTTTTGTTAATGCAGGTAGCTATAACACACAAACTCCAAAATATTAATAGCTTAACAAAATAAAAATATGCTTCTTGCCCATTTAAGTTCCAATGGATTTTCCTACTTACTGGTTGGTTCTGTTCCAAGTAATAATTAAGGAACCCATACTCCTCTCATCTTGGAGCTTCTTCATTCTCAGTATGTGGATTCCAAGATCATTGACTTGGGAGAAGGAGCACAGAGGATAGCCATTAGGTGATTTCGTGGGCCAAGCCTGCAAATTACGCAGATCTTTTCTGTTCATATTCCATTGCCTAGAACCTGGTTTTATGGCCATACTAACTTCAAGGGTGCCTGGAAAATGTAATAAAATTGTGTCCAGGAGGAAGAAGAAGCAGTTTGGTGAACCTGCCATAGTGTCTACCATAGTCCCTGAAATCACTGCCCATCAGTGATCTTGAGCCAAGTGATTTGCAATGATTTGGAGATCTTCCAGGGCATATGGTCCCACATAGCCCACCTTGCTGAATATGATGGTGATGATGATGATGATGACAGTAGGGCTGTTGATCCATCAAAGTTCCTGACAAGTCAGTGAGCTGACCACCAAAACTTGTTCAGTTGTCTTGCTTTTTAAAATCTGTATATGAGTGAGTATATAAATTGGTGAAATCCTTCCTTTGCCAATGAAATAAATTAATGGTAAAAAGTCACATATCTTCACCCAGAATTAATACACTGTCTATAAGTTAAGCAATTCTTTGCCTAGAGAGGCAATATAGTGTAATGGCTATTAACACAGCATAGAACTATGCATGGGTTCAAATTCTATCATAGACTAGCTGTATTAATTAAGACTCCTTAATTACAAGGAACAGAGACAAATGAGCTAGTTTATGCTGATAAGGGGCATTTGTCATAAAGATAAAGGGGTATCTTCTGGAAATCAAGAATAAGAATACAGCTCGAGCTCAAGAATGGATAGAAGAAGGCTATCATGACTCTTTCTCATCTCTTCTTCTTTCTTTGCAGCAGGTTTATCCTCATTTTCTCTGCCTCCTATCCTTTTTTCACCATATTATTGCAAGCTGCCTCCCCAAGGCTGTCTAATCTATGTGTTCCAGCCACAAGCAGGGACTTGCAGTCTCTGAATTGCAATTTCAAATTTCTAGGAGAAAGAGCCTGATTGGTTCAGCTTGGATCACATGTTCGTGGCTGATCCCAATCAATAATGACAAAGCAAGATTCTGTCCAAAATTAGCTTCCAGAGGCCAGGCCCTGCAAATGTAGGCTCGGGTTTTTTGGGGATGCGGGGGAGGGAGAGAGAAAGAGAGAAACTCTGCTCACGGATGTCTTATTCCTGAGCCTTAGATTCCTTGTCTATGAAATGGAGATAATACCAGCGAACCCAAAGGGTTATTCTGAGGATTACATGAGACACTGTATACAAAGTCTTGCGTAGTACCTTGCACAAAGAAGATATTCAATAAATAATGAATGAGTGGATGGATGGAAAGTAACAATACATCACTGCTTTTATCAGAGGCTGCAAGCATTAAGGGATAAGTTTGATTAAGTAGGTAGAAGCTCTGATATAAAGGTGACTGGGTTTCAGTTTTATGCAACTACATTTTTCATGCTGCAATCCTGAAAACCTGAAGTTGTTATACATAAAACAATGAGGATCTTGAGCCCTGATGTAGGTATGCAGGCTTGCCAAATTCTACATCTGAGCTTTGAAAGACCCTATGGAAGAGCAAATAAACCTATTACAATAAGAAATTATTGTTCCCAACTCACATGATTTAATGTGCAATGGGTCAAGCAGATGAAGGTTTTATAAAAACAATTCATTGTCTGGTTTCCCACCTGCCACAGAGTTGCAAGTTCCCGCCCAGAGGCATTCTTTACCACCATGTTTATTAGTCCAATCTTCCATGCCAGCAAAACAGAGTGAGAGGTGGAACTCCTCCAAACCCTATGCTGAACACTATTTGGCTGACACATACAGGGTATAACATAGATTTCAATCCCACTGCCACGCACGGGGCATCACTGTACTTCTCCTGGGTCAGAGAAATGCTCATCTTCTCACCCCACTACCGCAGACCTCCCCAGGCTTGCCCCTCACAGAACGAATAAATCTCAGACTGCTCAACTTAGCATTCTGACCCTTTAAGACCTGGTCCTAGAAAATTTTCTAATGTTATTTCTCATCACTCTTCAGTCAATTCTAATAGTCTCTTTTCTGTCTTCTAAACACTCTTCAGTGTTTGCACTTGATTGCTCTGCTCATGCCTTTATCTCTAACTGGAATATCCTACCTATTTCTCTCTTTATGGAGGTCTCGTCCATCTCAACTCAAACATCAACCTCTCCACAAAGCTTTCTGTAATGTCTTTAGGTAGCAATTGCTCTCTTCACCTGTCCAGACACTCGTTACCTACAGTGGCAAGTCAGTTGTTTGTATCAGTTGTTGAGAATGGCAATAAAGAATTCATCTATTAAAAATGTATAGTTAATCCAAAGTAGGTTATGGTAAACTCTGAGAACTGACAGAAGGATCCTTGACGCAAAAGAGGCATCTCTGAGGAAAAACTTACTTGTAACCTCAAAGCAAATTGTCATTTATTTCAAGAAAATTTAACTCTTGTGGGATAGATGAGATGAGAAAATAAAAAGCATAGTCCAAGTTTCATTTTAGTTAGGGGAAGGGGAGTGAGTAGAGAAGCTAATGCATAAAAATAGCTACTTTTTGTTGGGATTATATTTTCATATCAATAAAGAAATACAGGGTTTTTAAAAAAAAGATTTTATTTATTTATTTGAGGAGAGAGAGAGAGCACAAACAGGGAGAAGCAGACTCCCTGTTTAGCAAGGAGCCGCATGTGGGACTCAATCCCAGGAAGCTGGGATCATGACCTGAGCTGAAGGAAGGAGCTTAACCAACTGAGCCCCCCAGGCATCCCAAGAGAAATTTAGGCTTAATATGACTCCATTATCAGCAGAAAACAATGTAACCCTCCTACTAATTAATAGAAGAAAGAAGAAATTTTAAAAACTTGATCAAACTAGCAAAAAGAAGAAAACGAAGAATTGACAGTAAAAGGTAATAAATAGTATGTGTAAAATATTATGGAAGGAATAAAACTAAGCATATCAGTAATAATAATAAACGTAATAAGTTATCCCATAAAATGACAAAGGGTGATAAATTGGGAGAAAAATAAAAATAAAGTGCCCTCAAAATGTTTTTTAAAATAGTTAACTAATAATGGCATAGAAGCTCACCAGTCAGAAGAGATGTCTGGTTTAAACAGCTGACAGTGGTGTGTCAGCGAAAATACCAGCTTCCTGCTAACCCTGTCAGAGGAAGATCAAAAAGTGTACAAGACATAGGAAACCAAACAATAGCAAGGAGATAGAATTAATATCAACTAAAGTGGAATTCAGAGCAAAAGATTCAATAAGACAGAAAAGGATATTTTTTTTTAAGATTATTTATTTATTTATTTGACAGAGAGAGAGAGATCAGAAGCAGGCAGAGAGGCAGGCAGAGAGAGAGGAGGAAGCAGGCTCCCTGCTGAGCAGAGAGCCCGATGCGGGGCTCGATCCCAGGACCCTGAGATCATGACCTGAGCCGAAGGCAGAGGCTTTAACCCACTGAGCCACCCAGGTGCCCCAGGGATATTTTTTATGATAAGGAGAAAATAAAACGTCCACAAAGGCTGATGTACAACCAAGGTAGAATTGAACTGCATAAGACAAAATCTCTTAGGAGAATTTGATAAAACCACAATCAAAACCATATTGGTTCTTTCCAATTTGGGGCTATTTGGTTATTATAAATAAATCTGCTTGAACTTTCAAGTAAATACTTTTTTTATAGATATGTGTTTTTATATATCATGGGCAAATACAGAGTGGAGTTGGTGGGTCATATGATAAGACTTTATAACAGACTATCAAACTGCTTTCCAGAGTGGTGGTACATTTTGTAGTCCCACCAGCAATGCATGAGTTCCAGTTGTTCCATTTCTTTTCCAACACTTGATATTGTCAGTGGTTTTTTTTGTTTTGTTTTAGCCACTCTAGTGAGTATGGTAATAACATGGGGTTTTTATAAAGATTGAATGAGATAATATTTTAAAGCACTTCATCTAATATCTGGCAACTTAAGCATTTAATAAATATTAGCTATCAGAATTACCAGGTAGCATAAAAGAGATTAATAAGCAGGCAATAAAAAGAATGTCTATAATTTTTTTTAAAAAGAGAGAGAACAGGGTGGGGGTGGGGGAGGAGCAGAGACAGAATCTTAAGCAGGTTCCACACCCAATGCAAAGACAATACAGGGCTCCTTCTCCCGGCCCTGAGATCTTGACCTGATTCGAAATCAAGGAAAAATGTGGAGGGCATTGTGAGAAGGAAAGGAAGGGTGAATGGAGGGAAACCCGAAGGGGCGATGAACCATGAGACACTGTGGACTCTGAGCAACAAACTGAGGGTTTTTGAGGGGAAGGGGTTGGGGGTTGGGCAAGCCTGGTGGTGGGTATTGAGGAGGGCATGTATTGCATGGAGCACTGGGTGTGGTGCATGAACAATTAATCTTGTAACACTGAAAAATAAAATAAAGGTATTTGGGGGAAAAAAAATACAAGGTTCAGACTATGACTATCTGAAAAGTATCTTGAAAGCTAATTTTATTAATTAAATTTATTAATTAAAATTTAATAAAATATCTGATATTTTTAAAAAAAAAGTCAAACATTTAACTGATTGAGCCACTCAGGTGCCCCAAGAATGTCTATAAATTATTAGGAGAAGGATTATTAAGTTGAAATATAGATCAATGAAACAAATAGTCACTTTATAGAAATTATAACCAGATGATAAAAATATGAAAAGATTCTCACCCTTACTAATGGTCAGGAAAGTAAAAATTATAATAATAATGAAGTATTGTTTCCCAGCTGATTAACAAAAATAATGAGACTGATAGCATCTGTGTTTTATAAATGTGGAAAGAGGAACATTTTTGTATACCAGTGATGAGAATATAAAGTGTTCTAACTTTGAGAAAAGGAATTGGCCATTATCTGTTAAAATTTTAAATGTAGATATATTTTAAATTGACACTTCTACTTCTAGGCCTTCTGTCTTCCATCAGTAAAAGCTTAAGAATATGGTAATATAGTTTATAATAGAAGCAATGAAAACTCTCCTAGTCACCCATTAATGGTAGAACAGAGGAATAAATTTTTTTTTAATAATTATTATTTTTTTAAAGATTTTATTTATTTATTTGACAGAGAGGAGAGAGCTCACAAGTAGGCAGAGAGGCAAGCAGAGGGAGAGAGGAGGAAGCACGCTCCCCGCTGAGCAGAGAGCCTGATGCGGGGCTCAATCCCAGGACCCTGAGATCATGACCTGAGTCGAAGGCAGAGGCTTTACTGAGCCACCCACTGAGCCACCCAGGCGCCCCCAGAGGAATAAATTTCATACAAGTTTACTAGGAAATACTGTGCAACTATGAAAGGAAAGAGATAGATCTATATGTATTGTCTGGGGGAATTTCAAATGCTATATTGCTAAGCAAGTCCCAGAACAATATTTATGGTATGATCCTATTAGCGGGAATGACCTTCATGGGCCACAAACTCAGCTGTGCAAAAAATATATGATAATCATCTTTATTTTTATATGGCTGAACCTAAGTTATATCTTGAGTGCCCTTTCTGCTTCATAGTGAAAACTGAGTCCTAGCCCATGTGAGATTTCTATCTCCCTCTCCTCTTCTCTCTTTTCCTTAGGGGTAAGGGAAGGTTAAGGAGACACAAACCTTGAAGTATATGAGTGGGGCAGGCACCAGGCAGTTTGTCCCTGGTCATCATCTGCTATTGTGTCCTTCCCTCTAGACTATCAGATCCCTTGGGTCTGCCAGCAGCTGGTGTCACCCAGCTGATTACAGATCAGAGCACAAGGGAAAGCATTCTGCTGCTTACTGAGGAACACTGAGGGCCATAAAGCCTCCATGAGCGTGCCACAGTCCTATTCTACACTGCTTTTCCTTTGAGATATTTACTCATTCAAAAGCAATGCGGTGTGAAAAAGGGTAAACAGAAAACAAGCAGAAAGCAGCCCCTGGTGAGAGTCTGGACAGAGACTCTCATGCAAAAGAGACAGCATGCAAAAAGGGTCTCAGGTTACCAAATGTTATGGACTGCATGTTTGAATCCCCCAAAATACATATGTTGAAATCCTCATCTCCAATATGATGGTATTTGTTGCTGGGACTTTGGGACGGTAATTAGGTCATGAGGGAAGAGCCCTCCTGACGGGGTTCACAATACCCTTATAAGAAGAGACTGGGAGAGTACACTCCTTTTCCTCACCACCATGAAACGACAAGATAGCCATCTGTAAATAAGGAAATGGCCCTTCACCAAGAACCCAACCATGACAGCTCCCTGATCCTAGACTTCTAGCCTCCAGAACTGTGAGAATAAATGTTTGTTGTTTCAACCACCCGATCTATGGGACGTTTATTGTAGCAGCCTGAACAAAAACACCAAGGCATGCAGGACTTGAGGGGCTGAGAACCTAGAGGGAAGGGAAGTGCAGAGAAGTGAGTCCTTGAAGCATTTGCAAGGTCCTAAGCAGCCTCAAACAAAAGTAGCTGATAGGAGGCTGAGAAGCCTCGCTGAGCTTGCCCTACTATCTTACACTTGAAAGACAAAAATTAGAATTCAGGGCCTTCTAAGGAGAAGAGACACTAGTAGATGATCCAGATCCTCTATGGGGCCCCAAAGGGCTATACTCTAGACATAGGGTATATGTGACTAATCTCCAGACATAGTGTGAAATTAGAAATTCCTTGTCTTTGTGACCCTCTTCAAAGTTTCTCAGCCCAAAGAGTTTGTATCTTTTCTGCAACAGTCAAAATTCACTTTGAAACTGTTCTTCCAAGTCTGTTGTTCCGACTTGATAGACAAAACTATATTCTTTTGGTTCTCTCTTCATTTCTGTTGCAATAAGTTGTGGATAACCAGTGTCAAATGTGATTGGAACAGAGTCGAGGCACCAGCTTTAAAGAGGAAAAATTTAATTGTGCAAAAATATCAATTCATATGTGTTAGATGGAGATGATAAGACCTAATGTGTAAAGCTGTTGGAATAGAAATAATGAATGTGAAGTGTGTAAATCAGTGTCTAGCACACAGTAGGATTGCAATACATTATAACTCTTACCACTCTTAGGATTCACTCTTTAAAAATTGTCTCACTGAGACTGAGGAGCAGTGTTTATTCCAAACTCAGCCAAGTATGTGTTTGGAAAGGCAGGACACTAAAATTGACCCTCAAGGTTTACCTTTAATAGCTACTATTTGACATTTTGGACAGTCATCCATGATGACTGTTTTTCTGGAAGCAGACCTTTGAGGTCACAGCAGTGTTGAGTTCAGCTGAGGGTTGGTGAAGGAGTTGGAGGGAATTAGAATAAAGCTTCCTCATTCTCAGTGCAGCCTCCCCAGAAACTTAGGGGCTTAGAAAGTAAAGCTGAAGGTTCAAAAGCTATTTTCAGCATTAAATAAAGCTTTGCAGAAACCAAAAGCTTGTCACACTAGCTAAAATAAGGGGTCGACTTTCTTCAGGCTGAAGTCTGTGTTAACACTGCTTAGCTCGTGTTGGTCAATAGCTTGGATGGCTTGTTGATGACGTTGGAATTTCTAGGGTGCAGTCGGGAGGTAACACGTTTTTACAGACACACATTTGGTGGTTTCAGGATCCCAGTGGAACTTGTCCAGAACAGGCATGGCATTGGACACAAGTATTATAGCACAACAGCTGGTGTTAGGCCAGTAACTGCTGACTTAACTTTCCCCTCGTTATTATAATTAGTGCCACAGCCATGGCAATGACTCATGTGATTACACAATTCATTATGCTAAATAGAAGTGACATTATTGATAGTTACACAGTTAACTGCCCAAGTAAAATCACTAATTGAAAGGCTAAACTTTTTCTTAATAAATTTTGTTTACTTGGGAGATGCACTTTTTCAAAACATGGAACTCACGGAAGGGAGAGTAGTACTTGGGGATCAAGATTTGGGAAATGATCTACTTGAAGCACAGACAAAGACTTTGAGTGGTGGTGGTTCTAAGAGGAAAGATGTCCTAAGAAAGCTTGAAGGGTAAGGTGGCATATGAACTAGGCAGTGGGGATTACCTCTGATTTAGATGTTGGTGGGTAAAGAGTAATCCAGGAGGAGGTAACTGCTAGAACAGTATTAAGGGAGAGCAAGGTGAGAACAGTATCCTCAGTTACCAGGTTGGAGAGGTCAGCATCAATGCATTCTTGGTCTTCCTGTCTCAGAGAAGAAAGTCCATGAAATATGTTTTCACCATACACTTTCTTGATGAACTGAAATTGCAGACATCTTGAAAGATAACTGTGAGATTATTAAAGCCAAGGCAAGTAAAGAGTGTATTATATTTCCTAGTCTGTACCTTATACTTATTTCTAAGGCATCTATTACCTGGGGTTGTTAATAATAGAAGCTATAAAGCTACAATAAAATCAATAAAAAAGGACCAAAAATAATATACAACATGTTGATATGTCATTTATTTGTATACATATTGCACACACACACACAAAGTAAAACTTGTTGATTAAAACTCTGTCACCAGAACACTGATGTTTATATTTGCTCCAAGAAATACACAAGATATAATCCCCATGCAATTTTATAAATTTGGGTTAAATACATTCAGTGTTAAGATTTGGTTTTAGTCTTTCTGCTTAAGCTTTTCTTGTATCCTAACAATCAATCAGCTGTTTCAATCTTATAAAAGAGATCACTCTTGTCCACAGTTTTTAAGTATAGAGCATACACTGTGATCCATTGTGGCAACCAAAGAGTTTAGAGTTGAGAGTCATTATGGGCTCATCTTTTCTGCTTAGCAATTTTGGGCTGGTTTTGCCTGTTGGGACTCACCATGTACTGTCCCTATGAGTCAGAGAGGGTTATGAGCAAATCTGCTTTGGGGTCCCCAAGGAACCGAGACCGTCTGGAAAAAGCTATGTGGCATAGGATCCCAGACCCTGTCAGGACATTCAGGGAAGAGACACCCAGAGGTTTTGTGTCTGTGTCTGCATGACGTTTCACTAATAACCATAGTGAGTCAAGAGGATCCATCCCTGGCATATATAATTGAATGAGATTCAAATATGAGTCATATTTGCTTAATGCAAATCTATGTTTCCTATACTCAGTAATCCTTAATGCTCTGGTATTGTGATGTAGTCTTAATGTAATTAGGCTCAAACACCTCAAAATTTGATAATAGCATTTATT